>CAVLJG010000005.1:37927170-38527170 GCA_963669975.1 Acanthoscelides obtectus
CACAAATTGAACGATTTCTCATTTTTTTTCGAATGGAACACCCTGTATATTTTCTCATCCTTTGACTGGGGGTTTGTGTGACTGGTTTTTGAGTTACAGCTAACCTTTTTGTAAAACATATAACAAGGTAGATGGAAAATAGTTCAAAATAGAAAATCGCATTTGGCTGGTAAAGGCAGATGTATTTTGTTTATAAATTGAATCTACCCAACGTTATGCACAACAGTCGTAAAGTCAAGAAGAAAATGTTGAGTTATAGTTGATTTTTCATTCTTGACCATCCTGTATAAACTATCCAAAAAAAGCTAAAAAAGTAAGAGGAAAAGCATATTTTTTTTCTTACGAAAAGTACTCTTGCTATGTAACAGTTGCGGAGGTGCGAGTTGTTAAAGTTGGGTGTTATTTTTTTCGGTGGATTGTCCAACATCTCAACAGTTTGTAAAATGAAACCCTATAGTATGTTATATCAAATTACTTCGGTTAAAGGGCCCTATTCAAATCTGTAGTGAAATTTAGGGCTTTCCATTTAAAAGAATATATGTTTAAGTCAGAACGTCGTTTCGGGTCACCCTATAGAGATACAAATATTTTTCAAATTAGGCTGCACATTTTGTATTTCTTACAACTCTCTAAAAACTCACCCTATATTGTCTACAATGATTTAAGTTACAAAACTCAATGCCCCATGTTATACAATTATTTTCGACGTCCTACGTGTAAGGGCATCTTGTCGTGTTTACCGGTTCGGATCTGAACAGAATTGCATATAAATTGATTAATACGAGATATTAGGCAGCTACATCGCGCACACGGAATGGATAATCATGTTTGAGGCTGTTGGCAGATTCAATTTTGATGCCAACGTTAGCATCGTGATTCATCCACAATGGGCTTGAAGATGCCATTGTCATATAACATACTCTGTTATAATGGGTGATTCAAATTGAGTTTCCACATTACAAATAATTTTTTTTTAAACGCCATTGAATTTGTCAACGACAACGTGCCATTTCTAACGGCAAAATATAAACAAAACAGTCATGAACCAATATACGACCGAACAGCGTGTTAAAATTATCCAAGCCTATAATGAAAACGGCCGATCAAGGAAGCATACATTTCGTGCTTTACGTGAATTTTTTGGCGCAAAAAATCGGCCTTGTGAGAGGACAGTTTTGAATTTGGTGCAAAAATTCGAGCAAACTGGATCCGTCGTTAACAGCAAAACCTCTAGGCGTGCTCGTAGAGGTCGGTCGGAACACAATATTGCTATTGTTTCCGAAAGTGTGGCCGAAAATCCAAGAACCTCGATTCGTCATCGATCGCAGCAACTGGACCTTACTTATTCCACTACACAGCGGATTTTAACAAAATATTTGAAGTTACACCCATACAGAATCCAAATAACATAAGAATTGAAGCCTAGGTCACACATCAGGAGAAACGATACAATTACTGCGCGACAAGTTTCCAGGTCGGGTTATTTCACGTAACGGCGATATCAATTGGCCGCCGCGATCCTGTGATTTAACTCTTTTAGATTAGTTTCTTTGGGGGTATTTCAAGAGCAAAGTCTACAAGAATAACCCGAACATAATTGCGGAGCTGAAACAGGAGTTCAGTCGCGGAATTACCAACATAGGACCTCATTTGTACCACGGAGTAGTCGAAAATTTCTCGAAACGGATTACGTCATGCCACATGAGCCGCGGCGGTCATTTATGATATATGATATCATCTTTAATGCATAATTGTAATGAACTGCCCTGAAAGGACAAATACATACTTTTTTATAATTTTCAATTTCTTCCTTTTTTTAAATACTTTGAATGTGGAAACCCAATTTGAATCACCCTATAGAATTGTAGGCTTGGCTCTGACCGGCGAAATTACGTAGTGAGGGTACTTTGAATATCTCGCCTACAGTTTTTTCACGGTATATGGCGAGTCACAGTAAAACTGCCAATATCACTTTCATAGATCAAGTCATCTATCTCCGAGTGGAGACGTTTTTTTGTGTAAGCTCGAGTATACGTTTTTACTTCCTACGCCACTAGGTGAGAAAGTATGTTATATGACATGTACATCACAAAAAACCATGTCAGTCTGTCGGCATGTGAGTCTGTCGGTCTGTCCGGTAATCCTTGGTCCGTCTATAAGTTGTCAAGTACTGCTCGGATTTGGAAATTTTTACACAAGATTTCTAATACGCCAAGGAGTAAAAAAGTTCTGTAGTACTGAAGATCGGTCCAGTGGCGGCGGATAAAAATTTGAAAAATAAAAAAAGTACAAATCGTGCAAACGTCGTTTTTTGACGTTTCAGAGGATCCTGATCATTTTTGAAAAACATTTTAGGAAGAGTATATTTCAATTTTTGATGTTAGCTTATTTATACGCTCCGAACTCCGGTAACTCTACGCACCTATTAGCCATATTTCACACATCATAGTTTTCCCCGTACATTTGTCCTTAGAACTGAAGAAATGTTTTAATGCGCGCCTCCTGCTAACTAAACTGAATCCAAATTCAAGATGAGATGTAAATAATAACAGTTAGCGCGTGATCTCACGGTAACAGGTGGGGACAACGCCTCTTATTGGTCAATTCGCCATTAAATTTCAAGCGGTCGCCTGACGGAATAATGCGCGGGGCAGGGGCAGGGCAGGCAGAGTTGCACTCAGGCCACCGTCCGTCGCGTGTATCACTGCGTGCTTGTGTTTTCGTATTCACCTTGCTTGGTTGTTGCTGTTGTTGTTGTTAAGTGTATTTGAGTAATTTGTTAAGTTTCTGTTAAATACTGTCTTCTTTGTTTTACAACACGTTGGTGGTAGTCCATCGTTCGGAGGTAGCCCTGAATGCGGCCCTGTACGCCGTCCTTGCTTTTGGCAATCACGCATACATTCTATCTTGGGTGTAAATACACAATAGACTCGTAGTGCGGCGATGCATCGGTGGGCGCTGTCGCGACTGATGATATGTCAAGGGCAACGTTGCCAGATGGACAGTAACTACCGGTAGGGCAGGGAATGGATGTCTATTGTACGCGCATGTTTGACTGACTTGATCCGGTTATTTCTTCTAGTGTATATGTTTGCTTTTTCCTTAGAGGATTTAACTTTTTAGTTTAGTAGCACCGTCTAGAAAATGTGGTGGATATTGTCAGTATGACAACTCTTTTGTCAGAGGCGTGCGATTTGAGTTTACTTCTTGTGGATTTTCGTTCTAAAATATAGTAAAGCCCGCAAATTGAATAAGTGGACAGTGTCGACAGATTGTACCAAAAACTGAAGTATTACCAGAAACTGACTACTATTATTACCCACTTCAAGTGTGCTGTGCTGAAGATCGCTTTTTAGCTAGGAGAAATAAGCTACACCAATGACGTGGTTAGTCGATTTGTTTACTTATTTCGTGTAGCATTGATGACGTAACTGTCAGAAGCGGTGAAAAGGACTATACTCGTATTCAACCATCAGATGCATTCTCACCGAATCAGTGCAATATTTAAAATGTTGCATATATGCATCACCTCAGTAGTAGGTTTCCATTTAACCCAAAAGCTAACAGCGAGTAGAAAACAAGATCTATTATAACAACAGTTAGTTACAATAACACTTCTGAACGTTTTTGGAACATACTAATGCCCGAAAAATTTTGGAAAAAGGTTTTTTTTGGGTTGCGGAATGCCAAACTGGTGTTTCTTTTGTCTACTTTGAGTTTAGAGTAACCTTAATTTGACCTTGAAGTAAACTCCAGATGACTTTTCCCGTCAAAGCCAGATTTAGATTCAGAAACCCAGATTATGAGGTTTTCACATAGAATTAAACACCTTTACAGCCTTCTGTCTTAAAATAATCTAAATTTGGCCTGTATGGCCACACTAGGCAAACGGCGCCAGATTTGGATTCAGTGACCCAAAAAACTACAATCTTTTTTTTTATTTTTTAAGCAATTTTTCTAAACGTTTCCTTCAAATGACGTTGTAACTAGCGCGATAGAGGTAACCCCAAAAACTCTAAGATACCCTTATAGGGTCCAGTAATATTGAGATCAAATGTTGATCAGTATAGTAAGTACCATCAGACCTAACGATTCTTCAACATTGCACCAACATTTTTCTTCTAATAATGCATGGTCTTATTTTCTTTGCAAGGAAAAGCAATAAAAGCTCTAGTGACGCAAATTGGGGTTGCACATAAAATTCAGTTTCATTGTCTAAGAACTAGAGGCACAGCCGGAAAAGAGGTATTATGTCCCATTTATTTTTCACTTCCTCTTAGGAGAAAAGCAGACTCTAAGAAGACACGTAAACAAGCCCTGAAAAAGGTTATTTATTCATCTTGAGACGTTTCTCGCTCACTTCAGTTATTTAGGGAAGCATGCAAAGATGCTGTATTTATAGGAATGTTAAGTAATATATAATTGGAGAAAACATATTGGCTGAGCCTTTATTTATCCGTCTTAAAAAAGTAAACAACAATTCTTAGTTGGTTATGGTTATTAAGTGTATTGATAACAAAGACAATAGATGCAGGTTATCCTCTTCGCCCAGACCCCTGGATAAAGTAAATACATATCACAAATACCCTGGAACTTAATGTTATAGAAAAAATATTATATAGACAGAGTAACCATGAACTCTCTCAATTTAACATTTTCCATGAAGCCACTGATAGGACCGGTTTGTTTTATGTATTAATAGTTTTGCACAATTTAATTGAAGTTTGCTCTGCCATTTCCTACTAGGATCCTTAATTTGTTTTTTCAGATTTACATATCATCTAAAGCAAAATACCAATTATTATAAATCCAACTAACAACAAAAATAAAGACAGGGGTGCATACAGTATCCGCTTTGTCGTATCCGCTTTTTTCGAGATCACTATTTTGCAGTTCTCTGATTTTCTACCAAAACCATCGATGAATTCTTTCGTATTTGTGTGATCGAGAAAGTTGGTTAAACACAGGTCAGATACCTTGAAAATCCATTCGTGGGGGTATTTAAGAGTTGAAGTTATAATCTTAAAAATCAATATTTCACGTACATTATTGTCATTGTCCTTGAAAGAGGCCATCGTAGTGGTCAAAACGTCGTACAATAAACAAAAGTTCAAATACATATGTGATTTGGCCAGACAATGGAGATCTATGAACATGAAAAGTACAGGAGTTTCAGTAGTTAGATGCAGTTATCTATAAGAATTATCATTACACATTTTCCTAACAATCGCCATTCCTGAGATGTAGTGACTCAAAAAGTTGAAAAACTCTGCAATTGTCATTTCGAATTCAGCAGTCTACGAGTATTTTTTTGTTACAGTTCGTGGTAGGCTTCTTCAGCTTTCTGGTCCTGCTCTGCTGCGAGGGGGCCACAGCAGGATTTAGGGCATCCTTGGTGCCTATCCATGCCTCATTCGGCCTCACGACATTCATACTAGCCATAGCGGCTGCCCTCACCGGACTCACAGAAAAGGTTATGTTCACGCTTGGGTATGTACATCGAATTCTAGCAACTCGGTTACTATATTTGTTGAACTACTTCTACATACATGCAGTCATTTTGCACCTAGTGTTCACTAAAACAAAAATTCGATTAGTAATTTCGGATATACTCCAAGATAAAAGATTACAGAAAAATACAGAATGTACAAAAAGATACGAATTTGAAAATATATTTTGAATCGAGACATTTTTTTGAAAAGGATGATGTCATAGACCTGGAACTTCGACTCGTCTCTGTCTTCTACATAGACGGTGTTCAAACTTCCCACCACGGATTTATCGAAAAACACTGATTAAAAGAAAAAACGCCGAGACAAGTTTAAAGTTTTGTTAAGGGGGACAACTTTTTAACCAAAAACTACTTCACCCTCTTTTACCCTCTGCCCCCCCCCCCTCCCAGGGTCATCCTCTTAGAAATGTTAAATAACAAGGAGTACCGAGTAACAGCTTGTTTGAAAGGTATTTCGAAGTCCTTTATTTTGACATTTGATTTTTCAAAATCGGTCGATTCGTTTTCAAGAAAATTAGAAAAATCTGTATTAATCTTAATTTATTCAGAAACAAAAATGCACGAAAATGTCACTTTATTTCAATAAATGTTTAAAATGTTACCCGCTATTGACCGACATTTTCAAAAACATGTTGTGGGATATCATGGCAGCTTTCGATGATGCGTTGAGGAAGTTTATCCAAACTTTAAGGTTGGAGAGTAAACACAATAGATTTCAAATGGCCCCAAAGAAATATTCGAATGGCGTCAAATCAGGTCATTCTATAGGCCCTCTTTGCCCTATCCATTTATGTGAAAATTCGTCGTCTAGCCATTGCCGAACCGGAAGAACGTAGTGAGGATGAGCGGCGTCTTGCTGGAAATATATTTCAGCGTTTCCATCCTCTTCAATTTGGTTTTCAATGGTTTCAGTGATAAGCGGACTGAAGGTATTTTAAAACATATCCAAATAAATGTCTACATTGAAATTTTCATTAATAAACAATGGCTAAATCTCTTTATTTCCTAGAATGCCTGCCGATACATTATCTTTTTGGGAATACTGGGTATGCCCTTCTACAAAAGCATGAGTGTTCTCATTGCTCCAATAACTGCAGTTATTCTTATTAGCAAATCCATTTAGATAAAATATGCGTTCACCCCTGAGTGGTATTATCATTAATCGCTGTAGTCATTTGTTCACAAAGCTCAACTCACCTAACGAAATCATCTTCGGTTAACTATAGTTTAATAACTGTGTGTACAGAACCTAATGAAATACCAGTCGCAGTAACAATTTTGCGTCATGAAGTATTAGGATTTATTCCTTCAACTTGAGCGGCTTCATCCAAAACTCTCCGATTATCACGTTTGCAACACATCCAGTTTGAGTAAATTTAGTAACAAGATCCGAAACATACCTGTGCGTATTATCTTCTCCGGATGTCTGGCGTTAAACGTGCAGTTGCCGAGCACATTGCTTTTGGTGCCATAAATTAGAATCATTTCTACTCTTTCGGTCAGTGTGTAAACCATTTTGGAAGTTAAATCTGAATCAAATTAATTTTTACTATCCCAAGATTGTCACACAGGTAACTGACAGCAAATAAAATTATTTCTTTCCCTTAGCAACAAATAACTAAACAGGTATAACAATAAATACGGTTCGCCCAGGATATCTGTGTTTATGAAAATAATGCGGAAAAAATTCGGGTTGTTATTTAGTTGTTGCCACGTCTAATCTTCCGAATTGCTGTTTATGTTGGTAGTTTCCGTTTTAAATTACAAACGAATTGTAGATTTGGCAAACCCTAACGGGCAACACTTTGAACACTTATTGAAATAGAAAGTGATATTTTCGTGCGTTTTTGTTTTCTACCTAAAGATTTTTCTAATTTTCTCAAAAACGAATTGATTTAAAAAAATCGAAAGTCAAAATAAAGGACTTTGAAAGATCTTTCAAACGAGCCTTTACTCGATACCCCTTGTCATTTAAAATTTTTAAGGGGATGATTCCGGGGGGCAGAGGGTGAACGGGAATGAAGTATTGTTTGGTTAAAAAGCTGTTCCCCTTGACAAATCTTTTGACGTATCACGGCGTTTTTTCTTTTAATCAGTGGTTTTCGATAAATCCGTGGTGAGAAGTTTTCAAATAGAGATCTGGAGTGACAATCATATCACATTAAATCTATTGATGCTGGGTCCAACATTTTGGATCTCCAAGACATGATACCCAAGGCCTTAATCTAACTAACACTAAGAAGACACTGTATTAAGGACCTCAATTTCAAATAAAATTTTCTAATACCAAAGTTCCACTTTTGCAAGTTTTTTATAAACTTTGTTATGTTAGGTACCTGATGCTATCGTCGATCATTATGAGCGGCATTCCATATTCCCCGGTTTCAACACTTCAACCTCCAAACATTAGCAACACAATACCCAAATTGTAAAACGAATTGTAATTGCAGGAAAATAGATTCAATTATCTCTATTACAAAACATTCACCAAAAATTTACGCACAATGACCATGCGACAACGCCCAAAAACGCCCAATCCCAATGCAGCATGTATGTGGAAACAGTTCGAAATTTGATGAATGTTAGGTGTATAATGACATGAAAATGAAACCAGCAGGAAGTCAAATTTATCATTTATTATATTTCTGTTATAGACATGTCAAAACAAATAATAAGGTATCATAAATATTATTTTCGATTAAGGCTTCTGTAAAATGAGCGTCCTTGCTAGTATTAGATTTTGGTACTGGTACTACAAAAAATAAAAAACAATTCTGGTGGTTTTTAAGTACTTTCTGTCAGTTTTACTATAGCTTCCATGAATAAATAGCATTATAACTATCTATTGCTTAGATCTAAATCAAATCGATATCTGAAATGTTGCAGGCCGAAACTGTTTTCATGCCAGTTTCTTTGATTTTTGTTTATTCTAAATTAAAAAATTAAACTTGCTGAATGATTTTAATTGATGTAATACAAGCATACGGAGCAGTGTTAAAATTATAAAATACGATTAAAATACATACATCACGACAAAAAGTTCTAGTTTGAATATGCTTTTTGCAATGCGGTTTCAACGTTATCCTGCAGTTTCAGTTTTAGGTCTTTTTGCATTAACTCTGGTCAATGATCTTCATTAAGTATATGCTATAAAGAAAATGCATTAAAAAATCGATGTAGGAAATGTATTTCAAAAGAATGTAAACTAAATCATAGCATCAACAAATATCTAAGCACATTGAAATAATGGAGATATGGTCAACCAAAGTGTTCGACATTCTTAACTTAATCAAAACTTCTTTCTCAGAATACACTTTATCGTCACCTCTTTTCTCATAATACGTTTTCAAATTTTCTGATCTATTCCTATGAAGTATTGTTGACCAATGTTCTTTGTATGGAATTACCATAAGGCTGTATCGTCCATAGAATGACACAATGAGCATGGCTTTCATCTATTCGTTCTGCATACGTTTTGCATACAAGAATTTATATCTTTTCTTTCAGAAGCGCGCTTGCATAAACACAAAAGTCAAGGCTCCTTGAACAGATGCATTAATATTCAATAACTCATTACCATCTTTCCTTTTCATTCTTTCACAGAGAAAAAACATATTTACATTTATACGGTACACAATCCTTTCCCGGTTTTTCCGGGAGTTGAGACCAACTAAAATCAAAATATATCATCATTGAAGTCGAAAATGGAGACTGATCATATATTCTTGGTTCATAAAAACTGAATGAATGCTTGGCTGATGATATTATGAAACAAACGTCAAATTGAAATTGTTATTACGAGTATTCCACCTTATAGAGGGAAAAAAGTGGCAATGTTATGGTAGTTCTTATTTTGAAATACCATCTCAAATAAAGTCAGGAAAAAATAAAAACGATTTTGGGAAAATTCAGTTGCTTTCGCCTATCTCCGGAATTACTCGGAATTGCGAAACACTTCCAAGCAGTAATGTATACGAACATCTTCCTATCTGTCAATCCTGAGACACACTCCCCAAAACCTTTTTCTACATACGCCAGTGTATCAGATAGCTCTAGAAACTACGTGACCTTGTTTGGAACGCATTGTAACAATTTGCAACTTCATGTTCAGAGATATTTGATTTTGAAGAGGTGAATTCACCACAAGTAATACGGATTAAAAGAGCTAGAGTAGTTTCTGCACTAATTTAGGAGTCCTAATAATTCTGCATGCTGGCAGAACCCAACAAGTTAATACTTCAAAGAATAAGTTGGCGATGTAATCAGTACTTTGCTTACACTACTTTTACCAGACTATTAAACTTGAAGTCCGACACTACTTTTAACGTGGACAGTTTCTGCATCATCTGTTGTACTGTTAGTTGAAACTTCCATTGGATGTAATAGAAATCAGTCAATATTATTGTTTTGATGTACAAAGAGGATTGAACGGCTGGTTATTACGCAAAAAACCGATATACTCGTATCGTCAAAAAAACCGATAAAATGTCAACTTATTAACTAGGCTAGTGTTTGAATAGTTCATTCCGCACTTGCAACAAGTAAGCATGAAGTGAACGACACCTAGTTCCAAGTTGACGTCTTTTAGGAAAACTTACATAAATCAAATCCAAGCGAATAACCAAAATTTCTGTGTTATGTACCGCGGTTATAATATTATTTAAGATAACACACTTCTTTTGAATTTGTTCTTGAAGTATCCTTGGAACGACCTTTAGATACGCTTATAGTGATTAATTGGCCTCCCATTCGGACTTAGTAATCAGAAAAACCTAAATCACATGCGGCTGGGATCAAATGTTCGGCTTGTTTTGAAAATGTCCTTGATATAACCTTGAAGTGACCTCCAAATGCGCTCGAAAATACCAACTAACCAGATTTGAAATCAGTAGCCCAAAAAACCCTATTGTACTAAACATACTATCAATGTCGTAGAAGTTATGTTTTTTGACAGTTTTTCGGAGTTATAATACTAATAGACCAGGATATCTAGAAATAAAAAAAAGTGAAAATCATATCTGAAATAATAACTAAAGGCTGAAGCTAAACTTTTTATAGTGGATAATGTAAAAAATGTTCTTAAAAAATCTCAATAGGTTCCGCAAAATTGTCACTAATTTTTTGGAGAAAAATTGTATTCTTTGACGGAGGTGCCCAGCAATGTTAGATAAATCAAATGGGCTCCTATGGGCAATAATAGACTGATCGTTGCAGTAAATTGAACTTGTGGACCACTGTCTCCAGTACCTCAAGTTTGTTAATATACGCGAAAAACTGTTTATTCCAACTATGTCAATAAAAAAGTTAGCCTGCAAAAATTTTTTTATCTCTCGATGCAGGACCTTTACTAGAACCATCATGAATATATTCTCATTGTAAAACCTGTTACAATTTTTCCTAGAACAGGGTCTATTTTCGGCTTGTTATCCTGATCTATAATTTATAAGACCTGATTCACTTTTTTAACTAGTTTTGCCCCCAAGGATATGGGCTGCCGACGCCCTTGTGTGACTTTCAAGTAACGAGCAGAATTCAGTGGTAACACTGCATGAGGTGAATACTTGATCGAGCTGGACGCATAATGCCAATTTTCGGGAAAGCCAATCAGCCATTCCACACAAAGTACATATTTACTGTCTCCTCGTTACGTGAGCTCTTATTGATTCGCTGGACCATCGACAATGGATACGCATATACAGGTCGCCCTAGTTTGTAATACGAGAAAATTAGTAGAATTTATAAAGTGCTTTTAATCCGGTACTTGCTTTCATTAGCTCTGCATTCTCTAACTATCCTTTTTCAAGTTCAAAAAGGATAGTGAGAAAACTAATGAAAAAAATGGAGTCCTTCTAGAATAGCTCAAGCTACTGATGCCTGCCAAAACAGCAATACTTTTTACACCGATATTCGTCCAACTCTACGCCCAATAAGAACAATACGGGATTTTCTTGACCGGCCAACAATAAATAACCATACCTCAGCAATAGAACGATAAAGATACCAAAGCTTACATAAATTCACTCAGATACTTGATGCATATACAAAGTTCATTTGTCCTTAATTACGTGGGAAGTCCAGAGTCAACCTACTTGATGGAATTTTTTTCTTCGATAGAAACAAGCCTGCGAGGTACGTCAAATGTCAAGAAATGGTGAATGTGCTGTCGACTCGGAACTTTTAGAAGACGCATCCGCCAGGCGCTACAAAATACATGAATGATTACATAACCGGCCTATAAGGCTACATACAGGGTTTGTCCGGAAAGTAATAGGACTCATTTTCTTCCGCCATGACTGTACTTCGGCGTGCGCGTACCGACTGGATTCTGTAGAGGGCGTTCCTAGCTAACGAAAGAGCGGCTGGTCAGTTGTCTCCGAGCACTTGGAGAGTCAGGACAGGCATTTTCGCGCGACGTGTTTCTGTGAGTGGTGCAAGCCGAAAATGCAGCGTTCGTTAGAGCAGAGGTACGCAATTAAATTCTGTGTGAAACTCGGTAAATCTGCGACAAAGACGTTTGATATGATCAAGCAGGCTTACCCAGGTGTTGCTTTAGCAAGAAATGGTCTGTTTCGGTGGCACCAGGCCTTTTTGGAGGGCCGGGAAGAGGTCGCTGATGAAGACCGTGCTGGAAGACCTTCGACTTCGACAAACACCGATAATGTGACTCGTGTGCGCAAAGTTTTGAACTCAGACCGTCGACTAAGTATTCGTTTAATTGCCCAGATGTTAAATTTACCAAAATCTGTGGTTCATGATATTGTGACACAGCATTTGAACATGCGCAAGGTGTGCGCGAAGATGGTCCCAAAAGTGCTCACTGACGACCACCAATTGCGGCGAGTGGAAGTGTGCCAAGAAAATTTGAACATGTGTGAAAGTGACCCCCAATTTTTGAATAACGTAATCACAGATGACGAGTCGTGGATCTTTGAGTATGATCCCGAGACAAAGAGGCAATCTTCCGAGTGGCACACGATGGCGTCTCCTCGCCCAAAAAAGAGAAGAATGAGCAAATCCAAAGTTAAAACGATGCTCGTTGTCTTTTTTGATATCAACATGAATTTGTTCCTCCTGGACAAACCGTCAGCGCCAAGTTTTACGTGGAAGTGCTCAGGAGACTCAAACGAAGGGTCAGTCAGGTATGATAAGGCATCGCAGCCGACTGGAAGTTGCAGCACGACAACGCTCCGGCTCACACCGCCTTTCTTGTGAACAGCTACCTGACCAAGGCCGGCAACCCAACGCTTCCGCAGCCGCCCTACAGCCTAGATGTGGCCCCCCCGGACTTTTTTTTGTTTCCTCGCCTGAAAAGGCCGATGAAAGGCAAGCATCTTGAGACGACAGAGGGGATCCAAGCAGCATGCACCGCGGCTCTCAAGGCTATTCCGGAGAATGCCTTCCGTGACGCCTACAATGCTTGGAAATCACGCTGGCAGCGCTGCATCGACACAGAAGGAGCCTATTTTGAAAGTTTTTAAAGAATTGTAACGATTGGCTCAATATTTTTTTTAAATCGGCTCAGTCCTATTACTTTTCGGACAAACCATGTACACCTAAATATGAAAATTCAAGTTTCTGTAAAAATGACAGACATGTCCTGCGCAAAATTGTGAGCTTTTATCAGGTTACAAATGTGGTCTCCCTGTATAGCGCTGGTGTCTAGTTATGTGCCATAGTTCATAAAAAATGGAATTGGCAACAAGAGTGGCGTCGCAATGCCAATTTCAGGATTATGGAGTGTGGCTTTATTCAATGCGAACCAACGACGTGAACAGAACGTTATCATAATATATTGACGTTTTCAATCAACCTAACCCTTCATCGTCAAGCAACAATGATCGATGGATATCGCAAATACCATTTTGGCATGATAGTACCGGAACTTCCTAAAATGTTATCAATGAATGAAAGGGAACTGACAACCTGATGTCAGAACCTTTGTCTACTGTTATTTCACTGTCCGACGGTTTTCACAAACTTCCTGCATCGTGCCTATGCCGCAGAATGTATGCATTACCTTTCGTTTCGCATAACAGATCACTGACCACCCGCAATAGAGGTTCGATACACACAATTTCAGATACGCTCACCTCACTCCAGTTTACTTAGTTGATTGCAAGTTCTCTTTGACAAAACTCAATTGAAATGGGATGAGATTTCCTTCTCCTTCCTTACCCCAAGCGCATTACCAGCAAAGCAGCCTCAACATGGCCGTTTGCACCGGCTTTCTTAAATATACCACTTAGCAAAGTGAAGCTTATCTTTAAGGTACACTTTAGATTGAATTTGTGTTGCACCCTCGTATCTTGAACGGTGCTTACCTAAGCGTAGTATTGATTTGGCAACCATTTTTGAGGATTTCTAGTTTTGAACTATAAGGACTGCGCATCATGAGAACCCCACTTTTATGCTGTCATATCATCATGTCAGAAATCCAGATTTGCATATTTCATCATGAGTTCTGCTACAAAAAGCCCCCAATTTTTCCTACAAGAAAAATCTGTATTAATAGAAAACCAATAGTTGATTAATTGGTCTACTGCATTGTTCCTTATTAACATCAGTTTGTAACTTCTGTACCGTGATACTAGCCAGTTATAGGGATTCTATCTGATGTAACATCATTACAGCAGTTTTTATTGGTCTTAAATCGTTGGAAGGATGTTCTGTCATCAACACTATGAAAATAGTTCATTCTTTGATACATTCTGCTCAGAATTCCATATACTATAATGAGGTTAAATTCATCTAATTCTTCAAAAAGTTTCATGATATTTCCTTATAAATTGCTTCACAACCTTCAAAACTTTTCGGAAAATCAAAACAAAAGAGTATTTCGCTGTATTTTCAGAATATGTGCAATAAATCAATAAATCTCCGATTTATCTTTTTGACATTTGAGCGTCACTTGAAGTTACAAATAATAGCGGTGCAATAGGAAATTGCGGGATAAGGTACAACTTAGATTAAGATTTACTTAAGCAAGGCGTTGCAAACATCATCGAGACTTGTCCTCTTGTGCAGCTTTTGAGTTACCTAAGTTTATTTTGTTTATGAGTATGAGCAAAATCTCTCGAATTCAGGTATACTTGAGTTTGCTTTGCTTAAAATTATATCCCCCGGCGATCCATGTCAGCAATCTGAAAAAATCTTCAGCCTTGGTTGATAAAATAAAAATGTCATTTTCTAGGTTACTTCTTGATCAAACTTAGCTCAGCTGTTTTTTTTAAAGGTAAAGTTAGCCTCACACTGACTGATTTGACAGCCTCATCTCACTATATGTCTTTTCACAGTTTTTGGTGGGTCACAGTCACATTAATTACTATCATACATGATAGCAGATATAGCCCAGTAAATGAACGGTTTTGACCTAACACAAATTCTTTAATGGTTGAAAATTTGGAGGTTATTGAAATATTGCTCTTTAGCATTACCAAAAGTTCGGAATCCTACCGTAGGCAAGCACTGAGAAATGTTTGAGGCTCGATAAATAAGTATCAAAAATTGTCGTTACCATATTCCCATATTTAGGTTCGTGCACCAGATACGCCAATATTCTTGGAGCTCTTATTAGGCCTTCTTAAAATTGCTTTAAAAAATATACCTAGTGGAAACATATATTTCAAAATCAGCAAAAACATATTTGAGGTAAAGTGCTATTTTAAGCGATAAATCTTTTCAAAATCATCATAGGTTTGGCTATGGTTTTTCGTATTTTTCTTTCCACACGGGATCCATATAAATCGCTTTCGCTGATATCAAGTTTTGTTCAAGGAGCTTTTCTACACGATTTTATGCCATAATCATCGGTAGATCTAAGTTTAGGGCGCATTTGCTGCTAGTTTCAATGTGTATTTTGCAAGCCAGCTTGATTGTGCTCTATATGTATAGACAGCTTCAGATAGTATCGGTTTTCTAGTTTAAGGAAATACAAACTTATATATAGAACTGTCGAATCCGAGACCACAAATCATCCAATACATATTACATCCTCCAAACATACTGTTCAGCCTGTTTACCATTTTTCCCCTCATTTTACCCACATAAAAAACAATCCCCTTCATCCATTTATCATACTGCCAGACTCATAAGCATATACGGGGGTGTTACCGGAGTAGTTCAAATAGTAAGCTCCCACAGGCCATAACACTGAGAAACTCAACAATTCTGGGCGGTATTTGAACCTCAATTAAATGTTTGATTCACTTTATTCTCGTAACATCACTTTACGATTGGGATTAAACCATATGTCATCTACCAATTTTCAATCCCTCTGCTCACTTTGAAGACGCCCCCGTATTATGTCAGCAAAAAAAGTAGCAGTTTGCACTGGTTATGACTTGGTTCGATTGAAATGGACGTGTTTGCTTTTCGTCTCTGTAACCACAGCCAACCGTTTATGTCTCCAGGACTACTAGACCTATACCGCATTGATGACTTGCTGATGAGCACGAAACAGCGCTGTCTGTGATTGGTCGTGGTTACAAAGACGGAAAGTAAACATGTTTATTTCAAACGAATATTATACTTTAATTTGTAATTACAAAACCCAGGTACGACTACTACCCTCTGATGCTCTATCCCTATCTATCATAGTTTTCTACTCTTCCGTGTCAGCGCTCTGTTTTGAGGTTATATTACAAATATCATGTATTTGCATCAAATTGTTCATGCTTTTGATTTATATCAACCTGAAATGTCGTACAAAAATAAAACCTAGCCAAGCTGACGCTGACACGGACCTGTAGAAATCTAGAAATACCCCAGCCTTTCTGAACGAGAGAGAAGGCTATCAAAATCAAGGAGACCATAAAGGCACTACTATCAATATTTAATGAAGATCTGGCGTTTCTCCCTTCTTTTTTTATGATGTTTCTGAGCCTACTAGATGGAGAGTCAAGCTGCTTCTCACACTAGAACCTTGTTAATCTCCGTTTATCAAAATTTAGCCGTTATGGCTAAGGTCTCATTCTTAAGTTACTGAAAATGGCAAATACAGTCTTAGTAGTGAGAAGCTTAGTATTTTGGCAAGGGGGTGGCAAACACGATTTTGCTGTATCTATGCCAACCAAGGCTTTGAGAAAAAGAAATATGTGCAGCTCGTGCCTAGAATCCAGCAGGCATTGCTAGTGAGATAGTTACTGTCCCGCTAATGGTAATTGTGTCTGAGGAGAAAATCGAGCTGTATAAAAAGGTCGTCGAAGCCAGAGGCAGCGAAAGAAAGGCACTTTCTATTAGATGACAGGAGATGGACTAGAACCCTGATTCCAGATACTAAAACCTGGATTGATAAGGAAGCGCTGCGAATAGATTACTGTAATGCGCAGTTTCTCACAGGACATGTTTGTTTTGCAAACTACCTGAAGAGGGTACCAAACAAACAGTATGCGATCTGCGTATACTCATTACAACGAATGTAGTAGATGGGTTGATTACCAGACACAGCTAGAATTGATGCCCCTGTAAAAGGCTCACAGCTGCTAATTTTACCAGGCATGTAATCTAACACTGTGGATCGGGAAGGTCGTCTGGGCAATACTGTGGAGCTTTTCTGCCTGAGAGTGGCTAGAAAAGCATCTCGTCGTTCAACAAAAGTTTTTTTGGAGCGGTCCTACAGTTACAAAAAAGTATTAGTAGTTCTCCTTCATAGACATCGCTCTATGCGTTATTTAGACTTGTTGTTAAGTAAATATATAAAAAGATCATTTCAGTCCTTTTTCTCCCAGTGCAAACCACTTACTGTCAAGTACTAAAATGGAAGACAATCGCACAACTCATCGTAACCCTCCATAACGGTGTCTTTGTATCCGTAGATCTCAGCGCTACTTCCTTCCATTTTGGTACTTGACTATAACTGAATGTTTCATCAACCACACTGCTGTCACTCTCATCGACACCCGCCAATCGCTAATATCGATCTCATCCACACAGAGCACGCTACTCGCAGATGAACGACGAGGCAATCATTGTAAACACGATAGGTTGCACACTGGTGGCGCTGGCGATCGTTGTAGGATACATCCTGCAAAGGGACGAGTTCCGGTACAGGGCGCATATCCTCATTCGTACCGGAGATATTTAAGATATATATTATATGATATTTATATTCTCGATTATATGAACAGTCAACAGTGAAACACGAACAAGTACCATAATGGAAGAGAGTAGCATAACTTGTACGCCACTGCTAACGCGGTCTGACTGTGTACGTGGGTGCCCGTCACGCCGTACCTCGAGACACCACGTTAGCAATGACGTACCGATGTATTACAGCTACTGAAACGGAAGAGGGTAGAGTAACACATCGTACACCACTGCTAACGCTATGGCGGAATCACTGACTTTGCGGATACAGAGGCACGCGACGGTAGCAGTGACGTACGATGTGTTCTGCTACTTTCTTCCATTTTGGTACCCGCGTATAATCTCTTCCGTCTTGGTCGTATGTGCGGGTTGGCTATCGGATACGTAGGGTTATTACGTAACGACTTATATAAATAGTGTATCAGAAAACACCTACAACAAAAAAACAATTTTTAAGCGCTTGACAGCTATCATGGTGTTATAAAATAAACCTGCGGAATAGTTGAGGTTCAGTTTTCACTAGAAGCCTGCTTCGTAATGTAGTTTGAGTAGGCAACATCTTATTTTTGGAAGTAATTTGCTGTAATATATATATGTATAAATGCTTAAAATTGTATAGGGTGACCTCAAACCTCAAGATTAAATAGTCTAATTTTGATTCTTGACAAAAGTCCGTTTCAATTAATAAAATTCCGTAAATCATTAGTCAAACACCAGAATTTATCTATATATATATATACACCATATATATATATATATATATATATATATATACAGGGTGGCCAAACACGTGACGTCATAAAAAAAAAATTAGATTCCCCACATCGAGAGGAACCCAAATCACCCCCATATATATGGTCCGATTTTGTTTAGTTTAGGAGTTATGATTTTTTTTCGGATTTTTCGAGAATTTTTGAGTTCTGTGTTTATTTTTACCATAACTTCGTTAATAATTGTGATAAATGCCTGCTTTTTTCACGATTATGTAGCTAAGACCTAAGGCTTAACTATCATATAATCATTCAAGTCATGTAACTAATACTACTTTTTAATTTTTTTCAAAATCTTCGAACATAACAAAAAAGTAAAAAAGTGCAACAACTTTGAACGTTTATAAAAAATTGAAAAAACATGTTCTTACTATTCGTAAGTATCTCAAAAACTTCCTTACGGTATCAGCTATTTACCGTAAAAATTTCATCAACCTAGCTTTACTACATGCTACCGTAATTGTGGCTCAAATAGAACCGAACCCAAAATTGGATAACCCTCTGCTCAATAGAAATTGTTAGTTTCGGAAAAAAAATTTGCAAAAACCACAAAAACACGTTTGATTTTTACTGAACAGCAGATTATTATTCATTTATGTTATTTACAAGAGGTTTTCAAAATGTCTGCCTCTAACAGAAATGCACAGTGTACACCTACGTATGAAATTTTGTTTTAAATCTCTAAATGCTTGTGTGTTGTTTTTCAACACATGTGTCGCTTCTTGAATTTTGTTCCTCAATGAATTTTCATTTGCACATTCTTGGGCGAATGTTATGTCTTTAAAATATCCCCAAACAAAAAAATCAATGGGGTTGAGGTCAGGGGAGCGTGGAGGCCATCGTATCGGTCCGTTTCGTCCGATCCATCTGTCTGGGAACCTTTCGTTTAAGTAGTAGAGGACACGTCATCACCACCGACCAGCCACGTCATCTACGGCACAGGACACGTCAGCCGTTCTGGTATAAATAACCCCGAAAGGCTAAGTCACCTGCAGACGAAATAAGAGGCTATATCAGCCGAAACCTCGTGCTCTAAAAAATTGGATATTCCGGGACTCTGCTTTGCATACTGATTTGGACTTTGTTTGCTAAGAAGTTTGTGATGCATTATACGTTGCGTGAATATGCAGAAATGCATTATTATTATGGCGTTGCTCAAGGCAACGGCGCTTTAGCAGCTCAGCTGTACCGGGAACAACTATACGCCGAGGCGGACCACAACCTGAGCATTACCCAGACCACCGTGTTTTTATTAACACACATAACACTTTCATGGCAGGCCGCATTCCAGGACGAGGAAGCAATGAAGGATATCCTACAGCTGATCCGGATCGCAGAGAAGTAGTACTTGAAGAAATTAGCCGGAATCCCTCAATGAGTACGAGATCTATGGCACAAAACCTTAGAATACCACGAACATCGATACAAAATATTCTTCATGAAGAAGGTTATCATGCCTATCATGTTCAAAGAGTTCAAGCGTTGATGCCTTCAGATTACCAGTTAAGAGTGGATTTCTGCGAGACAATGCTGCGAAGACAACGAGAGGATCCCGATTTTTTTGATAAAATTTTATGGACTGACGAGTCACGTTTTGAAAGAACAGGGATATTCAATATCCATAATTTACATACTTGGGCTGTTGAAAACCCCCACCAGTCAAGGCCGTCGACATTTCAACACCGTTTTAGTGTGAACATGTGGTCAGGAATATTCAATATGGAATTTATCGGTCCATTTGAACTGCCGTCAAGGTTGGATTCGGTAGCCTACAAAAGCTTCCTTGAAAATAGCCTACCATTATTGCTGGAAGATTCAAGCCTGGAAGCCAGACGGAACATGGTGTTCCAGAATGATGGTGCACCATGCCACAACGCAACGATCGTGCGAAACTACTTAAACGAAAGGTTCCCAGACAGATGGATCGGACGAAACGGACCGATACGATGGCCTCCACGCTCCCCTGACCTCAACCCCATTGATTTTTTTGTTTGGGGATATTTTAAAGACATAACATTCGCCCAAGAATGTGCAAATGAAAATTCATTGAGGAACAAAATTCAAGAAGCGACACATGTGTTGAAAAACAACACACAAGCATTTAGAGATTTAAAACAAAATTTCATACGTAGGTGTACACTGTGCATTTCTGTTAGAGGCAGACATTTTGAAAACCTCTTGTAAATAACATAAATGAATAATAATCTGCTGTTCAGTAAAAATCAAACGTGTTTTTGTGGTTTTTGCAAATTTTTTTTCCGAAACTAACAATTTCTATTGAGCAGAGGGTTATCCAATTTTGGGTTCGGTTCTATTTGAGCCACAATTACGGTAGCATGTAGTAAAGCTAGGTTGATGAAATTTTTACGGTAAATAGCTGATACCGTAAGGAAGTTTTTAAGATACTTACGAATAGTAAGAACATGTTTTTTCAATTTTTTATAAACGTTCAAAGTTGTTGCACTTTTTTACTTTTTTGTTATGTTCGAAGATTTTGAAAAAAATTAAAAAGTAGTATTAGTTACATGACTTGAATGATTATATGATAGTTAAGCCTTAGGTCTTAGCTACATAATCGTGAAAAAAGCAGGCATTTATCACAATTATTAACGAAGTTATGGTAAAAATAAGCACAGAACTCAAAAATTCTCGAAAAATCCGAAAAAAAAATCATAACTCCTAAACTAAACAAAATCGGACCATATATATGGGGGTGATTTGGGTTCCTCTCGATGTGGGGAATCTAATTTTTTTTTTATGACGTCACGTGTTTGGCCACCCTGTATATATAATATATAGGTATGTATAAAACACTTCTGATTAAGACGTCACATGGGTAACCAAAGCATTTTTTTATTTAAATAAAACCAGAAGTTTAAAAAATACAGCCACTTTGATATGGACCTTATTCATTTTATTAACTGTAACACTTCATTTGCAAAAACGACTTTACACGTTAATTTTGATTTTCCCAATATTTTTATCAGTAGTAACTGTCAACAGATGCTCAGACTTCCAGAGGAATGTGAACTCGTAACAAAAAAAAACGTATTGTGTTGAAACGATTCGACCAATTCAATGTTGTATGATACTGATATTATTGCATTGGCTTAGGTTAGCTAGAGTTATATATACCCTATTTCACGAGTATCCATCACGGTAGAATTGACAGCTTGTTATATAGTAATATTTCAAAATTCCCCATATCAGCAAAGGACACATAATTCTGACGGATCCGTCAGTGCCAGGTAGACAGAGCCATATTTTGTTTTGGTTTTTTGTATGCTACACATTCATTTAGAAAAGTTCATTTGCATACAAAAAACAACGCTACAAACAAATTTTTGCTAGATTTACACCCGAATCACGATAGCCAACGTTGCAGACTAATACAAAACTGTCACTTGCTTATCAGCTGTTCACCAAAGCAGACGTCAAAGCGTGATGGAACTCGTGAAATAGGGTATCTAGGGTATCTTAGATGAATGTAAAGATATACATTATAAAAATGAAAACCATATATATATATATAACAACATCGCCTTTGATTAATCAAAATACGTAATATTTGATCTCTATTTTATGAACGTTACTTTAACTATATGGAATAGCTTGACTCGTTTCGTCACAATTTAAACGCATTTTTGGCTTATACGTAGTTGTAGGCCTCACACTCTGCCAATCTTTGAGATGTATAAAATTAATCACCTACCTGTGTGTGTTTGTTCTAGAATAGAGATTATATATGTGTTTGGAAAAATAAAGCAAGCTTTGAAATAATGTTATTTTATGATGTGTGGATGGAATCATGGATGGAATCACTAATTAACGTATTCCAGGCAAACGGTATGATGGAATCAAAACATTTTGTGAATTAACACCACTTACATTATGAACAAATATTAGATAAGCAATGTGTATTTTTTAGTAGAAAGTTCCATGCTTAGGAAAATCTTGCTTACTTAATTGGGTATATATTTACTATAAAAGGTCCAATCACTATAATGAATATATTGCTGTGCCGCATTTCGCAATATTGAAAATCAAAAGCTTGCCAATTTTGGCCGGTCAAACAAGGTGAAAAGTTGATTTAAAATAAACCAATCTTAATCATGTAAAGTTCTGCTAAACGAATTGTTTTGCTTTTAGCTATTTAATATATTTCATAGTTCGGATACTGAGTTCATAAAATCAATTCAAAGTCACATGTACCGAGAGCACGACATGATGATTTCTCCTTTAAATATAAAGAAAAACCCTTTTTAATAACCTGAACGACTTTCTTTTTCAGTCATTCAAAAATATTGCATGAATGATATACTACTCATGTAAGGCATGTGAATGAACCATTACTCTTTTTGCTGGAACAGCTTTAAGCTTTATTATAGTTTTAAGTGCACTTTTGATTTCATTTCCACGTTCTTACATACTACGAGATCAGTAAAAAACTAATTAGCCATTTTTGCTAGAATCAGTTCTGGTTTCAGCTGTAGTAAATTTTTATATTTAGCATAAGACCTGAGACGTCAAAACTACCGAACCCAGACACAGTAATAAAAAGAACCTTACGATCTACTTGTGATTTTTGTGCGATTGTTTTCTTTTTCCAAGAATATTTTTGTGTTTAGAGACTTCTAGTGTTTTGTAATGTGTTATAGATAGTAGTTTTATATATATTTTTAAAATAAGTGTGAATGTACCGTGTACGTTCATAGTACCTAGATATTACAAGATGTATGTGAATGTATGTATATTTTAGAAGTATATATTGATGAAAACTTTGCACGTAGTATTTTTATTGGCTTATTTACTTTGACTGCTGCTTTTTAAATAGCTAGAATTCAAAACGTGGTTCCTTTGTTGTATTTAAAAGTAATTTACGGCTACAAGTACCGAAATAAGAAGAGTATCCCTTAAATATAGCAGAAACTTTATAAAAATGACCGTTGATAACATAATTTTTGTAACAATTTCGGATACCTAATAATGACATTTTATAAACTGCAATCTCAAAAAAGTAACAAACTTTGAAGGTACTTGTACCCAGGAGGGTGTATAAAATGCAACAAGGAACTATTGATTAAAAGTAATCATTATTTATTGCAATATACTGCATTGAAAACAGTAAGCACCATGCTTGATGAGGTTTGCATGTAATAAATGCGCCAGTACAGACTAAATAACGCCTTTCACTAATAATTTTAAAACGTTTCTTTGCTATTGTACCTTGTAACTACTACTAATATCGTGTGTCTACTCGTCCTAAATACTATGTTACGTGTCATGGCAACTTGACAAGTAAGTATAGCAAAATGCAGAACATCATATGTCAAACTTTCGCTAACAAGTACAAATGCTGGGTTGAATTGTGGTTATAGAATTCTGGACTAACTCGTTCTTAACAACAACACAAAAGAAAATCGGGCTGTAAAACATCAGGATACTAATAAAATAAGAAAAGGTAAAAAACATGTACTAAAAGACGCACTGCCTTCAGAGTGGCGTTCAATGCTTTCGTTCTTCTCCTTCGTTTTTTTTTTTGTTTTTTTTTTTGTACTACATCACACGAATAGCTATTTCGCTCTTTCTCTAAGATGTACCAACAGCATCTTAAAGCATTATTTCTACAATTTTGCGTAATATTTTTTTATACAAGACCGAACTAGGAAGGCTTCCACTGTATGCCCTATAATCCAATAAAATGCATGCAGAATTTCAACTAATCTCATATGCATTATAAACTAAAGTCTTACCTTCAATAACTGAGCAAAATAGTATCATACCCCATTTGTAACCACCAAATTGCAGAGACACGTACACCGAATGGAAGGACGAAGGGATTATAGTGAATTCATTGGGCATGACCTTCGTAGCATTAGCCATCTTGATAATCTACGCTGTCCGCAGCCCATCACTATCCGGAGATAGCGCCAAGGTACTGGCCAACGAACGTTTGTAGGTAAGGACGACATTATTTTACTTCCCACGCCACGGGCGACTAAGTGTTGTAGTCGAAAATGACAGTAGCTTTCCTTTTGGCCATTCTTTCAAATCATCTTATCTCGCTTCAAGTTAGGTGAGATTCTTAACTTTCCCCTCGTCCCTGGATCGTGTGCTTCCCGGCACATGCTTTAGTGAGCTTTTTCACTGACTTGATTGGAAAGGATTATTTTTTGGTTACGTTTAGGTATATATTTTTTGGTTCAAGATTCTACAAGCACTAGTTGAAGTTTTTTATAATTGCAACGATAATAAAAAAAAATCATATACCATTGAAACCTGACTTCTAAATTGTGTTCTTGTAAGATGGACTTCTCACCTGAACGTTCCTTTTGACATCCGAGAAGAATAACTTTCCTCCCGAATGGTGAGTCAGTCGGATGCAAAAGGAAAGCTGCTGCTATGCGTCGGTCTTCTAATCCTTGAACCGCCTATGACTTGTACAGTACTGCTCGAATTTGGAGGTTACTACTACGCAAAAAAGCTTTGTAGTTTTTTAAAATATGTCCAGTGGCGGCAGCAGAAAGATGAAAAATAAAAATCGCTCAAACTACGTTTTTGACGTTTCAGAGACTCCAGATCATTTTCAGAATTTTTTTTATGGGTTAAAAATTGAGGGCTAGAGGTTTTAGGAGGGCGGGGAGGGTATACCTCAATTTTGTATGTTAATATATTCATATGATTCCAACCCCGGTGATTCTTCGCACCTATTAGACATGTTTCAAACATCAAAGATTTTTCCGTACACTTTTGCCCTTAAAACTGAATGATGGAGAATTATCTCCAGCAGGCGCTTCTTTAGATACAATACGTGCGTCGCGATCAGGAAAATGGGTCGGTCAGTAATGGCTGCCGTGCTGCCTTGGATCGGAACATAGTCATAGCAATACGTTCATGTACGCCCGCAGGAATGTTTCTCAGGGGCGAAGGGGGACATTCATCGACGAGAGAAAACGTTTTGTGAAAATGGACCTGCCTTTTTGAAGAGCGGGGATAGCAAATTTTTCATTTAGTTATTTAATGAATACCTGCGCAAACTGAAAAAATTTAAATCCTTGGTACATCTATTATTCAAAAAAGTATAATCATGAAATATGTATGTTCTTTAAAAAATGAGTAGAATGAGCTTAGGAAAGTTAAAATTGGCCCATTTATTACGCGGACATGTTGAACAACCGTACATAGCGGCCATTTTTAAATATCATGGGCAAACAACCACAATTAGGTCCGCGCGACCTGATTTTGCATATTCACATGACCTTAGTGGCTATTCCTCTAAAAGCTTACATTTCTTTGATATCGTCCCTCAAATTTATAGGAGCAGGCGCCCAATGGCGCCCCAAGAGCCTCGGAAACCCAGCAGGCGCCTCCCAGCAATGGAGACGCGCCAAATGTCAATGAAGTCACGGTGGAAGAAGGACAGGAGCGATTCTAGATCGATCATGGACGTTGCTCTTTAGGCTAACACGATCAGGATATAGTGGTTGGATTTTGGAAAAGTCATGAAATATCACCTATAATTTGATTAAGTTGTATGCTACGATTTGTATTTTAGACTTTTACTAGGTGCCATGTACCATGTCATACGCAAAGAATAACGAATAAAGAGATAAATAACGTCGGCCTACACACAGTGCCATGATGTAGCATGACCGTTCATATTTATGGCGAACTGTTGCCATCCTTTTGTTCACATCACAAAGCTATTGACTATGCTTCTTTAAACTTTGGGTCTATACCACACTTTTCGAAAATCTATCTCACTACCTTTGTTATATGATCAACATTCCCATGATTTTTGAAAAATAATTTAATTTCAGCATTGAAAAGTATGTACAGCTTATCCGGCCATAAATTGCCCACTCCTCGTGCCTTTTTTAAATGATAGTTTAGAAAAAAATTGTACTGAAAAGTAATGGGATCTAATATAAACCTGTGTGTGTAATGCTTTTTGACTCTGAAAAATGCTATCAAATAAGATTGTGTTTTTTAAATGTGACACCATGTATATTTTTAGTGAAAATTATGGTCGCTTTCTTTCCGATTCCAAATATGTATGGTTTCTTATACTGCGTAGACGGCTAAATCTGTACCTAGCTGGTTTGAGCTCGGTTACACATGAATAAATAGCACACACAATTTTAGTTTTTGTTAAAACTAGTGAGAATAAGAAGGATGAATATATATTTGTAATCAGTAAATAAGGTGTCTATTTTGCAAAAATACAACTTTACTAGGTGGCACCTTTCTTAGACAAAAACAAGATGTGTGAAAGACTTCATCTCAGAATAGAACTATTTTTTCTTAACGATCATAGAAAAAAGTTAGATCTGGACAATTCATAGCGAGACACCCTGTACATCTCACCTGAGCTATGTCGATAATGTCCATGTACCTTACTCCTAACTATCCAGGAGTTTCAAAGAAGTGCACAAATTTTGTTGAAATTAATCCAGGCATGTGTGTCAATTTCTGCTACGTAGAAGGCGGTAAAAAAATTGCAATAATAAAACAATATATAGGTATTGACTCTTAACAGCCTTCTTAATTATCTGAAATCCACCAGCCGTATCAGTTTTAATTGTTCTCAAAAATGACACTCACAAATTCCGCAGAAGGGCTAGAAACATTTCTAAATCGAAAGTGATTTTGTGAAACATCGAATTTAAGGCAAAATGCATCTTACATTACATCCGCATTCTAAAAACATGGTGTACAATATTGCAAGTATCAAATGTATACATCAAAGGCCTAAAGAAAAAGCTAATAATCAAAGTAGCATATTTATGCAGCGAGTAGAATCGAACATAAAGCATTATATCTCATAACCCATAACAATGACCAATGTGATAAATGCATGGATAAACGCAAACGAAACACAATTCGATTCTACAACGAAAACCTATGGTGACTTGATCGCTATGCCAAACTAATTGTAGTTGTATTTTATAATAGGAAATGTAATCACTAAATGTCACTACTTCTTCATTATTCACTATCATAAGGTTATGTTTTTGTAGGTATATATCTAGCTAGGTGTCATGAGTAGAAACATATAGGCCAATAATTGTATCCACATCTGTTATCTACAGATCCTTCGTGTTTATGAAACTAGTTTTACTTTCGCCCTGGTCCACAAACAACCGTGCTAGATGGAAGAAGACAAACAAAGCAATAGAGGATTACAAAAGTAATTTGACTTTCTTAGAAAATTCCCTTCGATTGTGAAAGTTTGTTTTATTGTATTTGTAATGGATGGAAATAAAAATTGTGTGAGATCCAGGAATGGTATGATAATTTCTATCTAGTCAAATATGACCACAAATCAAAACATTTATGGTGTATGTAAGTTCAACAAATACCATAAGAAAAATAAAAAACCGGACAGTCCTTTTCACGTAATTCAAGAAGTTAATCTCTAACTGTTTTTTTTTTGAGAGGCCATTTTAGAAGAAATTGGTGAACTACTTTCATAAAAGTGAAGGCCTATGTATTCACCAAGAACCCAACATTGTTGTTTTCTAAAAAGGCTGATTTCACCGCTAGGTCAACTTTTTAGACTTTTATACGACGTTCACATCAGTTGTTCCAAATAATTGTTCAAGATGGAATGATTTTTATTACATTTTTTATCATTTCATCTGAATCACTTGGACAACTACGATGAATAATATTCATAGATATGTTCTGATCCGCTCGGAATTCCAAAACAAGGTGTATGATACTCATGAATAATTATGAGCTATCAAAACGTTTTCGAATACTGCTCCGCCAAATTAACCAGTGGATCAATATGTAAATAAACTTTAGGCAAGATTACCTTGATAATCAAATACTCTGTGTGCGTGCTATGTAATGAAGTTTGAGATTTTTTTAATATCAGTTTTCAGTATATTTGGATTGATAGTGGATGAATTCTAACACCAACCGTTGAAGATCATAATGGTGACAAAAAACTTATTTATTATATCGTTTGACCCACTCTCGACCATTCACTATAAGTCCTTTTGTAAAGGAAAACAAATTAATTCGATATTGAATTTCGTTAGCTTTAATTGTTTGAAGCATTGTATGTTCAAAACTATAATCCATGTTATGTAGAGACAGAATATATTAGGTGAATTACTGATTATCAATATAAGTATTAAAGTACAATGTTTATTTAAAGGACCAAAATAAATAACTATTTGCTATATTATATGTTATGTTAAGCATGTTACATTTGTTAGTTATATGCTCCATATTACTTTATTTATACCTACTTGAAATATTTTTAAAATAGTCGCATAATCTATAAGTGAATATATGTGTAAAATTATTTAAATAGATTTTAACCAATGTATTCCAGTTATTTTTACTTTTACCAAAAAAAACGGAAGGAAATACGCCCCACCACTGTACATTGTACGATTTATGAGTTTAAATAAATGTATTCCAGTTGTTTTGGGATTTTTATTCTAGAATCACATTAGCTTAGGACTTGTCCATGATAAGATATCATTCTTGGAAATCGGTATAAATATATGCATGAAATGCATTTTTTGCAGTTCAATATTTGCATACTTTAACTCACTGGTTCTTCGTAAATTAATATTGTTCTCGGAAGATTGAATGGAAAAAGTATATCCCATAGTTTGCAAAATACAGAAGTCCGATTCATACATATAAATATCTCCAAAGCCATTGAAGAGAATGAGTGACCCTGAATGCAATATTTTTTATGTAAATGAGAGTTCTCAAAAACAATCAGGTAGCATATAAAAAAATACATGTTTTTGCAATAGTATTTTATACAGAATTCTTAACAAGTATGTACATTATACAAAAAAATATTATTATTAAAAAGGTATATCATCAATACAAGTTACAAAATATGTATGTATCACTACAATCAACCATTTATAAAAAATACCTTTAATGGACGGATATGTTACAACAATTCGAAATGGCGTTCTCAACTTGAGATTCACTTTTATCAAAAAATGAAGAAACAAAAAATGAAGTCAGATCTACACTAGATGCATGCATACATATTATGTTACATGATATTCAGTTTGAGTATCAGTCAAAAATAATTATTATCGCTGAACTGCATCCACCAGATTTATAGAGACCCTTATTTTATATAGTGGTAGTAATCTTGCAAGTAGTGAAATCAATGGTTTCGTTCTGTATCACCTAGCTGCTACAAAATAAAATAAATGTAGGCTAAATCTGTCAAATCAAATGAAAGTCATATTCCATAACATCTTTAAAACAAGTCTATCATATGGTATAAGCAGCAAAAAACAAAAGTGTATTTTTGTATTGATTGTCAATCTTTGTACTTGAAATACTATGGATGTAAATTTGTACTTTGTAAGTATTTGATATGGAAACACATTAGACATCTGGCACAGAATAAACATCTCTTTTATAGAGTAGTACCCTACTATTTTAACAATCCCTTGGCATTCATAAGCTAAAAGGAACGATAAGAACAATGATAATGGATATGGTAATGACCTGCCTTCATTTAAAAAATCCCCATTATTGCTCTGATTCAATGGTACAATGATAACATACCCATAGTCATCAAGTATAATATAATTATTTCATGTTATCTTGCAATATAGAAAAATATTCCAATTTTCCTTAAATTATGGAAAGTAAGCCTCACTTTTTACTCTAGTTGGAAAAAGTGCATACTGAAATTCGCTCATAAGAAGCTTTTCTTCATTAGATATACATTTTGTTACATACTCTTTGTATGTATAAACCATATGAATCAATAAAAAATTAAGAGAGAGTAACCATACTTCCAAAGTAAACTGAATTTAGGGACATGGAAAGCGATTAAACCTAATTTGGTGAGTTGGATTTTTGCAATTTTTTTTGGAATTTATAATTACAAATACCTTCCCTCATATCTCAAACTGCCTATAATGAAACTTTTTCCAGGAATATCACTTATTTTAGTCAAATTACATATCTACTTCTTGTGGGAAGCTTTAATAGAATTCTGTTCATAGCCTTAAACAGACAACAAATTCGTCTCACTCAGCATCTACCAATTGACTGTCATACCTGAAGGTTGCCTGGTATTGATGTTGATGGATGAAAATTTAAATGTTTGTTGTTGAGACAGCTCAAATGATAAAGAATAAGAGAATATTTTAATAGAGTATATCATGATTTTGGTGCTTCAAACAAAAGCTAACAGTTATGCAATATCATAAAGTCTTGGACATCTACCTTAGCCCTTAGCAGGTAGGTGCAACTGAATGTAACCATTGTTAATGTTCACCTTATCACACATAAGTGTGTCCAACCACTATTGCTACAACTCTTCAGAAAATTATTCAATTATATGTTCAAATTGTACTCTCTAAGCATTTTATTTAAGGGGTTCTTCTAAAAATATTTAGAACCCGTTCTTAAAATGCACACATCAAAAACAACCACTGCATACACAATCTCACTCAAATTCACACTTTGACTAAGTCAAAGTATTCAAAACTATACTTGCAATGTTTTTTTAAATATGGCCAAAGGTAGTTTAATAAGAGGAGTTGTTAATCAAATTAAACCCCATCTAAAATAAAAAGGACCATGACCAAGGTAGAAAAGATTGATTTGGTGCTTAGGCTGAAAACATAGTGGAGCGATGAGGACAGCGGCGAGCAAACAGCGCGACATTGCGTCGAAATCAAACGCGTAATATCAAATGCAAGCCTACATAGTAACGAGACGAGATCGAGCGGCGAGATTGACTCAAAATATTTTGTTTTCGCCACTTTGTCGCTCTGCAATTTTAAAGATGGCTTATCAAAGACTGATCAATTTTGTGTTTGTGAGGCCCAGTTTATGGGATCAAAAAGACCAAAACCACCATAATCGGTAGATTTTGGATAAATTGTTGACTGAGGTGGCAAAAGAAAGAAATTGTACATGTAACTAGATTTTAAAAATAAGTTCGAAAATCTCAGTTAAGTAAATATGTTTGTTTTATAACTACTACATGATTAAAAATAAGCCTATCAGTGCTTTTGTTTTTATTTTAAAACAACATAAATAAACCTGTTAATTACATACCTTAATATCATAATTAAATCTTCTTCTGGTCCTATTGGAGTTAGATTAAAATTGGTCCAATTTTCTGTTGATTTACATCTGCCTAAATTTAATATATAATCGAATGTTCCAATTTTCATTCTTGTGTACTGATAAAATTTTTCAGGATGCTGTTGCAATTTTCCATATAGAGTATGGAATTCTCCTCTTTGTGGATACTACTGGAACTGCATTTTTGTAAAAAATGCCAATATCAAAGTTTAGATGTATCACTATCAAAAACTTGAGATGCCCTTAATAAAATTAGAAAATACTTTGATTATACTCGCATTAAACCTGCCTAGTCGTGTTTTACTATGTCACTTTACTATATATTCGCAATACGAAGCTAAAGCAGTGAGATGTTACAGTGTTTGCTAGTCACTCCACTATGTATTCAGCCTTAGAATACCTTCAAGTAATATGCTTGAAAAAAAAAATACAGATGTCATGCTGTTTTCTCGTCACTCCACTATGTTTTCAGCCTTAGAATACCTTCAAGTGATATGCTTGAAAAAGAAGACAGAATGTTGTCATGTTAATCATCATGGAAACATTCTATAAAAGCTGTGAGCACAACTTTAAGCACTGCTGTTTTGGATCTTTAAATTACTGAAATAGTTTCAGTACTCCCAATAGAAATACTGGCCCCACTAGACAATAGCTAAATTTGCTATAATATGTAGATGCTCCAGACTGTGAAAATAAAAATGAAGTTTTGTAAGTGTTGTGTTCTAAAAATCAAATATATTGTGATATAAACTATTGAATTAAATAACTTGCTGGTAGACTGAAAAAACAATGCTAAGATGTATAAAAAAATAGTGAAGAATAAATAACACATTTCTTTTACTACACCCTATAATGTAATCATGTACATTCTTTAAAATGGTATTTGAAATTAGTAAGCAAGCGGACTTATTCTTACATTTCCATAATATGAATATAATTTGAAAAATGAACAATATAAGTGGAGCAGTATGGTAATAGAAGAATAGATACTTACAATGATGTAGTAGTTGCACCTATCTCCTCTACAACATTCTGAGCATTTCCAATCTTGATACCAAATGTGGGTACAAGTAGCCATATTATAGCTTCTATACTTTGCACACTTTTCTGAAGTAGAGCATCGTTTTGAAATATAGTACTGTTTCAATGCTCCCTGTTGCCAATAAGGAGTACTCCCCCAACTAATTTCTGATAAGCAAACATCCTCACCATATTTACAAGTTTCTATTGTTGTGACACATTTTCCTTCATTATTCTCCTGGTTGTCGCATACATAGCATTCTAGGGCTGTACCTGAAGAATCAACTACATGTTAAATTTGAAAATAGTGAGGGAGTGCAATTACTTCAGATTTTAACAGACCTCAATGCCTGTATTGTTATTTCTGGGTTTATAGTGTTTTAACTTATTGACAAGACTAATCTTAAAAAGGAAAGGTTCTGAACGTATACATTAATTTATGTATACTTACTAAAATTCAGTAGCGTAAATACTATGAGAGCAATAAGCAGAATATGTTGAACCATTTTATTGTAGCTGGCCTAGTAAATCAAAATGTGATTATAAGAGTAAACTAAAAAACGACACACCTACAGGTGAATAATGGTTTGTTTTCAACAAGATGTCTTGTGTTTTGTGAAGTGAAGATGAAACAAATCACAAAACACATGATAGGTTAAGCTTACGTCACTGTCAAGTAAATCATCCGTCAAACATTTACTGTGGATGACTATACAGGACAAACTACTCCAAGACTCGTTGTGCTGCCATTTTCTAGGTTAAAATAAAAAGTAGTGATGTAACGACGTTAGATATCGAAAACACTGAAAACACCAAATGAATGAGTCCCACAATTGGTTTGTAGTATCTATGTGTTTTGATTGAATAAGTTATTTATTTTTAATATGTGCGGAAAGTAATACCAATTCCAATCAAAGATTTTTTATTTCATTTAGAAACTATAAACAGAAGAGAGATTTATATTCATCCACATTTCTAATGTGATGCAATGTAAAAATCTAATTAATCTAAAACTTGTGACCAGGATCAACCTGCAAATTTAATAAATAATAGTTAATAAAAACACGCTTTCATAGCTAACCGAATTAAAAAGTATAAAATAATTTTTAATTACAAAGAGTTTATATTACAGTCGTAGATATCAATCATAATTTATGACCTAAAAATAAAATTATAATAAAAATTGAGTTATTAACAGAATAATTCAATTCAGATTAAAAAGCGGTGCATTTTACTACATTTTCATAACTCTGCTTTCATAGATAGTTGCCAATAGAATTATTGTAACATTTAATATATCAAGCACCCCACGCTTTGTACTCTGAATTTAATTATTCTGGTAATTACTTAAAATTTATTATAATTTTATTTTGAGGTCATTAATTATGATTGATTGTTTGACCATCTACTATTGTAATATAAACTCTTTGTAATTAAAAATTATTTTATACTTTTTAGTGGGTGAGAATTTATGATTAGATATTGGTTTCATGATAATAATTCCTTCTTTATAGATTGTACCACCAAAGCTATCTAGGAATCGTACTTGAAACAGAAGTAATCGGGACACATACTCTCGGCACGGAGAGAGGTAACCGTGGAATAAGCTGATACAATTAAATCGCGTTGTCATTTTTCCACACGTCAGGTTAATTAAAGTTGCGGTCTTGTATTTTTTAATTCATATTCGTTATTTGTATTTTAATCAATAAGACAAATTATTCTTTGATCGTATTAAATTCCTTCTTTATCGACTGTAAATTCAAAGCTTTGATGTTTAGCAAATTTTGTTCCATAAAATAAATAGATTGAAATTTATGTTCTGATCATTTTGTTGTGAATAAGAAGCCTTTTGTGAATCACGGTAATCATAGATAGATAGATAGATAGATACATTTATTGTCTTGTAGATCATAAAAAATGACATAAGACTCGTCCTAAGAGGGAGGTAGGTACATAGTACACATAATTAAAAATAAAAACGAAACAAACATAAGTATTTACAAAGTACAAACAGGGACAACTTAATGCGTACAGACATTCACATATAAAAAAAGTTTAAAAAAAAATATATCACAGTGCGAGGTATTCAGACAAAGAATAGAAACATTTTTCAACTAATAATTTGCGTAGTTTACATTTAAAACTAGGAATACTACTGACATTCCTGAGGTTAGCTGAAAGTTTGTTATATATTTTGATGCAGGTGTATTCCGGTACTTCACTATATTAGATAACTTCGTTAAATACTGTCATCTTTGTAAAAAAAAAAGTAGCATTGAAGTAACCGTTTATACGAGGGTCATTTTAATAACCTAAAACGCTCTAATAGTTCGATATAAATGGTTTGAATGTAGCGAATCTAAAAAATTGAACTATTTCGATACTGTCATAGCAACAAGTTCACATAATGTGACTGCGCTATGAAGACCTCATATTCTTCGGAAGAAAAGGATTAAGTTTTGTAGCACATTTTTTAAATAAAGATGCAAAGTGTGAAAGTGAAATGAAATATGTATTTAGGTGAATGATCTCGAAGTGCGTGTTTCTGGAAGAAGGCTCCTCAACATAGCAAATTAGGTAAGTAACTTTACATCTTTGACATCGCTACCATCATATACATATCTACAGGGTGACTTTGAAGTTGAGTCATTAATTTTCAGATAATGATTGTAGAAGGAAGATAAACCAAAATATGTGTGTAAAAATAAAAAAAAAATTTGTTACCTTGTTTTATAAAGTATCCTCCCGACAAGTATTTCAGTGCGGACCTGTATTTGATCGTGAGGTCCCCTGTGAGGTCTTAAGTCACCTGATTCACGAGCCCGTTGTACTACATTAACAAAGGCATGGTTGCACTCGATTGGGAAACCGATCCGCATAAAGATGTGCCATTTTTTATTTCGTTTGAGCCACGCAACAGACACTATTCACACGCGACTGACACTAACTGTATGTATAACTGAACTGAATAAAATAAACATCGTTCCAAATTCTTTCGCTTTTTTGTTTCCGATGCGATGAACCGATAAGGTGGATTATATCCGTTGTTGCCAAACACGAGTACATGATATTAATGAGACAGGGCGGTACTCAAACTTCCAAAGGGCTATAACTTTGTTACTTTAATTTTACCAGAAAAATGGTAAAGGAAAAAAACATTTCTTTTGATCAAATCTACTCACTGTTAAAATAAATGACTCAACTTCGAAGTCACCCTGTATATTTTGGTTAATAGTATGAAAACTAATGTCTAGATAAATAATTACAATAGCAGTCAACGTTACTCCAACAACTTGATGCAGTCATTTATCATCTCATCCAGACTTGCAAGAGAAAATGTTTGAACATTTTCAGATACGTATCTGTCTCTGCCTCCGGTTCTCGGTTTATATAGTTATGACTATTGGCAAAAAATGTAAACGAATACAATATCGTTGTCGTCTACTATACAACGTTATTAAAATTATCATTTATTTAAAAAACACACAAGTGATGAGCACGCAAGGCTCACCTAGTTTGGTGCACAGATATCCTGTTTCCCTCAGAAGAGTTGGAAGTAGACCTAATTTCCACTTTGGAGACACTTGATACCCACGTCACAGCACTGAAGCACCACTGAGACACAATCGAGAACCCTATTGTGAACACCACTACTAAAAAAAGTAGCTAAACGGAATAGAGCTGTAAACGCGTGCACATTCCGCTGCGCCGACGGTTGCCGAGAGACTGAAGCGTGTGAGTGCTGTACCACGCTGCGGCGATACAGTACGGCCGGGTAGTACAGCCACGCCCCTTTCCAGCTCCCACTCCGCGCGTCTGCTACCGGTCAACGTAAACATCGAGTCGCTTCGGGAGCAGACGCGCGGAGTTGGAGCTGGAAATGGGCGTGACTGTACTACCCGGCCGTACCGCATCAGGGCCGTATGCTCCGCTGTCTCCCGTCACGGGGAGAGTGATTATCATTTGGGTTGATATAGATAACGTGCATATTTTCACCTACAGGCCAAACGGCTGGACGGATTTTCACATATGAGGTATCGTTGGATTTGCCTTAGCGGTGCGAGTCTAGTGCCACTCGCATTGAAATTTTATAAAAAAACAAAATGGTGGGTTTTAATAAAAGATTTCAACCTTGTAATTCCTACTTCATAGGCTGCAGATCAAACGGCTTGATAGATTTTCACATATGAGGTGTCGTTGGATTCGTCTTAACAGTGCGAGTGACACTAGCTACATTAAAATTTTATACAAAACAATATGGTAGATTTTAATAAAAGATTTTAACCCTGTAATTCCTATTTCACAGGCTATAGCTTAAACGGCTTCTAGCTCTACAATAGAGCGTATCGTCTCTTCACTGTAAAAACAAGATGACTCCATTTTTCTACATTACCTATGTTTTAGTATGTTCTGTGGAGCAGGATTAACATGTTCATGTCATAATACTGTACTAGATTTATCCTTATTCCACAGAACATCCTAAGTACATGTAAGTGTGAAAATGCACGCAACACGAAAAATGGAGTTATCTTCTTTTTGCAGTAAGGTGGTGGTATAACAATAAATGGAAATTTTACGATTTTTCTGGTCTTTCAAACTTTCATTCAGTTCTTTGATCCGGAAGAACATCCTTGACCTGAAAAACAGTTTTTTAGGGCAGTCAATGTTGCTGCTCGTCAACAGAAGTTCACCTATAAAATTTTGCTTTTTTGTCACTATTCCGTTCCCATTGAATGTAGTGAATACCTTGTTCAGCTTCTCAATTTGATTCATGAAAGTTGCGCAAGGTTTTGATAATTCACCCTCACTAAGATGGTCAATTCATGAATAAGTTTCATTTGAGGAACTTTTCAACCTCTCATCCTGCAATTTATTGCAAACAAAGCCGGCCAAATTTTCCAGCCCGTCATACTATTTCTTCCACTAAAACTTGCTCGGTATAGTCAGCTGATACTCCAGGTGCATTCAGTTTATTCTCGTTAATGATGCGGTTAGTGGAATGTCTGGAGTATCCTCTGACTCTACGCTGCAATAGGTAGTCTGAGTATGCGCCTTTGTTTCGCCCCAACATATATAAACTTATTCTATACTTAAACTCTAGAGAACTTAATTGTATGGTCATGAAGACCATCTTTTCCTCACATCCTGATTAAGACGTCTTGTTAACAGGTATTGGACGCTGAAGCGTCGTTTCAGATCCTCTAGAGCATTTTCTAGCAAACCCTAGCGCTTTTTACATTGGCACTACATGATGGTGTTTTTAAATGTGCCCGAAGTGCACAACTTTTAAAAAAGTACGACCCTGTATCTAATAGCATGTTTTTCTACGACTTCAAAGATGTATCACGTTACATTTCTTTCTTTTAAGTTATAAACAAACGAGTGTTTTTCTATTTTTTCATTTTATTTAAGTAGGCGTTGCAAACAAATGCTTGATGTAAGATTGTGTGATTACTGAATTTAACCTAGTCTGATCCTTATCTTGGCCACCCTGTAATACATTATTATAAAAAGAAATTCACAGAAACATGCACTAACCTAACGTTCTTGTAAGTATTCTCATGTAGTTACATTCATTTCTGAAAAATCTCTAAACTATTAGCAAAGCCTCGAACAAAATACTATTTTGAATCCAAGGAATTTGTGATAGTTTATAATTGACAGTATCGTGCTTTGACACTAAGCCCTTGACACTATGTTTACTAAATGGGGTGCAAAAAATCAAGCGTTGATTCTCTGGCGTTTTCAAACCTGGAATCTCAGCCCCGTGTTTAGGAAACTACAATGTTTTTCCTTGGTTGTTGGAGGATACGTGGGCACCAAATGTCCAACAAGAGCAGGGATGTGATACGTCCAAAATGCGTCTGCCTGTAATTCCACATGATCGACGACGAGTTATAAGTTGGATTCAAGTTATCAAGCTGTACATTTTTAGCTCCCTCAAAATGATATGCCTAATATCTCTGCGTATAAGACGGATACTAATAAATAGTAGAGTGAAATGAAAATCGTACTTTCCTATTAATGATCATGTAATTTTTGTAATTTTAGATCAAATAGTTAAAAAATGTATTTATATAATAAAACATTGTTTTTTTCAATTGCTGGAAGAACTGGGCATTTAAAAAATGTTCAGAGATATTAACATTGCTACGCCTCAAACTTCTTTTTTTTTAACATTATATCAAAATCGTCCGATGAGCTGGCAACACCGCAATCTAGTTGGTAAGAATGAGGTTATCTTCCAAGACGGATGTCTATCCCGGGGTACTGTCAGCATCATTTAGAACAATAAAGCGTCAATTCTCAATTGCATTTTTTTAAGTGTTGTGCAACGATTTTCGCAAAAATTTCCCTACGGATAGTCTGTTAGAGTCTAGTAGAATACATTTCAACTGTTGTCTTGCGTGGCCATGTTATCTTTACTCGGAACCGAAAATAATAATAAAAAAAAAGAACAATAGCAACCCCAATATCCCGAACAATAAATCAATCATACTATCAGGTACTGTTGCGTCTTGTAGAACTTCGGATTTCACTGTTTTTTCACTTGATACTTATAGAGGGTAGTCTGACAAATTATTTTACATCATAAAAAATGTGGATGGAGCACGCTTTTCATGATTTTTTTTTCCAAAACACTGTATTTTTTTAGCAGTTATTCTATTCCCCCCATTATTTCCACCGCCATCTACCATATGACGCTAACGTCTGTGCAGTGTGCATATATCATGTATGAGAGGCGCTTGCCTGCGGTGTTGCCGGATTGGGCTCCGTATTTAGGGAAAAATATTAAAAGTGGAAAATTTACCTATATACATTTATATTAATGAAACACAAAAACAAACAACAGTAGTAAAATTAAAAGTGATTCTTACTAAGTATAAAACAAAAAATAACAAACAGCAGTAAAATAAAAAGCAATTCTAAGTGGTTATAAAAAACAAAAAAGGAAAACTGTAGTAAAACAATTCCATTTAATTATAAAAAACAAAAAATAACAATGGAAAATTATTGGAAAAAGACTTAAAATTACTAGTAAACGATATGACGGTAATTCCTTTTTTAATTATAAAAAACAAAAAATAACAATGGAAAATTATTGGAAAAATACTTAAAATTACTAGTAAACGATATGACGGTAATTCCTGCCAAAGGCACAGTTTGTTCAAGCAATGATGAATCTACAAAACATATAGAGGATAATAATGATTTAACTCTCACATTTGGAGATATCTCAGCTATCCCAAATCCAAATGATACTACACTTACTAGAGAAAATGTAGATAAACTACATTCTACTGCTATACACCCAGATGAACTGACAGTTCAAAATGACGCTGACGTCTGTGCATATATCATGTATGAGAGGCGCTTGCCTGCGGTGTTGCCGGATTGGGCTCCGTATTTAGGGGAAAATATTAAATGTGGAAAATTTACCTATATACATTTATATTAACGAAACACAAAAACAAAAAACTAAAACAAACAACAGTAGTAAAATTAAAAGTGATTCTTAATAAGTATAAAACAAAAAATACCAAACAGCAGTAAAATAAAAAGCAATTCTAAGTGGTTATAAAAAACAAAAAAGTAAAACTGTAGTAAAACAATTCCATTTAATTATAAAAAACAAAAAATAAAAAGCAATTTGGATGGAATGAAATTGTACTTCGTTTTACTACTGTTTTTACTTTTTGTTCTGTGTTGTCACTTAGAATTTGCTTTTTATTGAACATGCAATTGTTTTTTTTTTGTTTTACTACTTTTTATTTTACTGCTGTTTGTTATTTTTGACTTTTTTAATTACATGGAATTAGTTTTTGTTTTAAAACTGTTTTTAATTTTTTCTTTTATAATTATTTATAATTTATCATTTTTTAGCTTACTACTGTTATTTTTTTAACTATACTTATTAGGAATCACCTTTTTTGGGCTCACTGGTGACTTAACTTTTTCAGAGTTGAACTTCAGACAAAATCGAAGTCTCTTTAAGGCCTAGCTTCATTGTTTGAGATTGTACAAACAATACTTTGCTTTTGGCAAATACTGAAGAACTAAAATTAGACTGCGAAGACACTTAAAAGCCACTAATGTTACCGTTTCTGATTGGGTATCTCTAGATTTTTTATAGTGTATTGTAAAATGTGATTTTACAGAATCTCTTCCAAATCTTATGATTGCACCAAAATTGTTCATGACAGTTTGCGTGTCCGAAGCTTCATGTGAAAGGATTTCAGTAAACTAAAGTTAATAAAAAACTTTTTGCGGGCAACAATCTTGGTATATTTGCCATTGAACATGAGGCAATACAAAATATAAATTTTGCTGAAGTTATTCCTGAGTTTGCAGCTATTAAAGCCAGAAAGAAGAGGTTTTAATTGTAAAGTTAAACATAGTTTTTGCTGTATTTTTTTTATTGTGTTTCGATATTTGTTCAATATTTTAAATATGAATATTAAATGATCCATGATGTTTATAAATCATATAAGCTTAATTGCATTTGACTTTCAATGGAGTGACACCACCAACTTCCGTATCAGGTGCCACCCAAGGTAGCTACGCCACTGTACATACATAAATACAGGCCAAGCTAATAAATGCATGTTAAAATAAAAACACTCAAAACTATATTTTTACCTGGTCTGAAACACATTGAATTTTACATTGTATGAAACATTTTTTTCTCCAATATTGCTTTGCATTGGCAATTTTCTTCTTTCTACTCTTCAATTAACAATAGCTTTTAACTTTCTAATCCTCTCCTCACAGATTACACCAAAGTGCAAAATTGTTATGGCCAGCTCTGGTCAGGGATGCTGTATTTTTAATTGTGAAATGTTGATAGAATGCAAAGTGACCAAAATCAATTATCCTTAGATATAAGTTTTTGCAGTAACACTTCTTCAAGACTATTTCGATTTGTAGGGGTTACTGTTATCAATTCAATGTCCTTGTCTTCTTTCAGCTGTGTTATTAAAAGGATATTACTTTTTTCTGGTACAGTTGCCATTACATTCAAATTTCTAGTTTTCATAACAGTTGTGACTGCAGTCTTGAACTTCTTACTAAACAATTCCATTTTTCCAATTTCATCAATAACTAATAGGCCATTAGAGGATGTGTTTCCAACAACTGGCAAAGCTAACTTTTCAAATTCGTTTATGTAGACCACATACTGTCCTACTCTTGGTAACCGTTCGTCGCTTGTTGAAGAACTTTTTCTAGCTAGTGGGGCTCTGTTTCCTGCCAAAGTTACTATATCAAAACCAATTCTAGAGTTATTTTGTCGGATTTCTTCAGTGTAAAATCCTTTGCAAGTAATTCCTTCAGATATCAGTTTTTCCGCAATCTTCTTGATAAGAGTTGTCTTGCCGACTCCTGGAGATCCAGTAATTAGGATTCTCTTCATAGTAAAAAATAATCCAAAACACGTAGAGAAAATGAACAACAATCGACAGGCTAAAGGAGGTTATGTGTATTATTTTCAATTTGGAAGTTGGCCTGTGACAAGCCCGTGCCCAGAGGTGCGGAGCTACCAATACCCATCACCTGTCAATACCGTTGCAGTGATCTAGATCTAGAGTGACAGGCACCTGACCTATTCATTTTTGAACTCCCAGCCCCCTCATGCACCAGCTTTTTATTAGGTGTTATACGCTTCGATAAAGTATATAGTGGGGAACAGTCATAGTCTGACAATTCTTCTGAAAAGAATGGCAAAATGAATTTACATTTCCGTTGTTTGGCACTTTGGCAGTGTGACACAAATTGTCAAGGGCAAAGCAAAACATCAACAAACTTAGGTCACAGATTATACAGATGCGACATCTGCTCTCGGTCTCTTTGATCTTCGTGTCCCCAACTGCTTACCACATTTCCCGCTTGTGTTCAATAGCGCCCGAACGCTTTTTTCCCAGGGGGTTGATACGCGTTATTAGCAAGACGTCACGAATGTTATATGTCATACAACATAAAGGATTTTTTCGGGAGTCCACGGTGAAGGAAAGTGCACCACCGGGAACCGAAACTCAAATTTTCGCGAAGAACGGGAATAGGGGAAGACGGATGTGACGTCGTCTGAATGTCAAAAAATCACGTGGTGCGGGTACCCGCCTAACGTCTGTGAGGTACTAGCGGGTGACAGGTCTTATGTCAATGGCATTTAAAAACAGGCATCTCAATTGAAAATTTGTCTTTGCAGTGCTGAAAATTGAGTTAAATTATTAAATCATAAATGGAGGAACACGTCCACCTGATTTTAAATGACGAGAGAGAAGGTCATCGAAAATATATGAACCGCACTTTTCATATCAAATGATTGATTTCATTGATATATAAGTACATTTCACAAAAAACGATCGGTCTTGTTATTTCAGATTCAAACAAGACACATGAATTTGGCGAGATTATAATCGTTATTTCTTGAAAAGCCATTTATAATAATAATAATAATAATAATAATAATAACGCCTTTATTCATATTTTGTACATGTGAGGGACAAAGATAGCGAAGTTTAGCTTGAGCTACTCTTACACTTAACTACCTTTGTCTGTACTTTAAGCACGATGTTGTGTGCAATTCCAAAAAAAAAAGATAAAAAAAAAATATATAAGAAAAACTAAGGAGTACAGAAAGGTTAAATAACTAATCAACTAAACTAAAGAACACTACAACAATATACACTATGTACACGTATGCCTAAACGGCTCAGAAAATCAGTTATATAAATATCAGGGAAGAGTGAGCATAAATTGCTTGATTTGCCTTCGAAAACGAGCAAAAGACATTTCCCTGTACTTTCTGGGCAAAGCATTGTAAAATACGGCAGCATTATACGAGAAACAACGCTTGAAGAGTGTCATAGAGTATGGAGGTATCCTGATCATAATACGGTCCCTGGTAATCCTGTCATGAATTTCTTGATTAAATATGATCTTTTCTCTCAGGTATGCAGGTCTTGACGCAGCTATCAACTTGTGCAAAAACACTAAGTATTTGCACCGCACATGTTTATCAATTCTTAGCCATTTCATTTGGCTGTATTTGTCACTAACATGGTCAAATCTCCTCAATCCATGAATAAAGCGAATGCAATTGTTTTGAATTATTTGAAGCCTGCTTTTCATCCGTTCATCAAGACATGGGTAATATAAAATATCACAATAACTGAGAATTGGCAACACAAGAGACTCACAAAGTTTTTTCCTCAGTTTAAAGTTCAGAAGGTGGCGATTGGCATATAACGCTCTCATTCGACCATACGTTTTTTTAGCTAAGGACATAACATGCTCCCTAAATCTCAATTTGCTATCTACTTCAACACCTAAAATTGTAGCTGAATTAGCAATCTGCAGCAGCGAGCCATCAAGGTTAACTTTAAATGTATCCTCCACGACACTTCTCCTTGCGTCGGAACAAAATAGTAATATTTGAGTCTTATCTGGATTAATGTTTAGATTATGGTCACTTGAATATTTTTGCACTTTGCTCAGATCCTGCTCTAATAAGGCAGCAGCATCCTGCGAACAAGAGGCGTCAAAATAATGAATGAGTTGAGTGTCATCAGCAAAGCTTAGTAAATCGGAATGTGCGACAGATTTGTGCAAATCAAAAGTGTATATGAGAAATAACACAGGGCCTAGTATGGAGCCCTGAGGGATTCCTGATGGTATCATACTGACTTCTGATAGCCTGCTGCCTACAGAAACGCACTGCATACGGTGTGAGAGGTAGTTTTTGAAGAATTGGATAGCTATATTGTCAAATCCAATGTACTTTAACTTAGAAAGTAAAAGCACATGGTTAATTTTGTCGAATGCTTTGGAGTAGTCAATTGAAACTAGGGAAACCGCCATTTTTTTGTCCATAGCTCTTATAACGTTGTCGCACAGATTTAATAATGCAGAGGTTGTGCTGTGATATTTCCTAAATCCAGATTGATTTAAAGGAATGATGCCATTATATTCAATAAAAGACTCTACTTGAAACTGAACTGCTTTTTCCAGTATTTTTGACAACACAGGCAACAAACTTATGGGTATTAGATGAGTAACATCAGTAGGTTTATTGTTTTTTGGCGTTGGTAAGATCAATGCATTCTTCCAGGCTTTGGGAAACAAGCCTCTTTCAATGCAAGTGTTAACTATGTGTACAATATGATAAAATATTATTGGTAAACTAACTTTGATCATTGTAATTGACAGCGTATCAAGGCCTTTAGCGTCTGATTTTAGACCTTTTACTATATCAAAGATCTCTTGAGGACTTAAGATTCTCAAAGAAAAAGAATTAGACGGATTTAGTTTATTGCTTCTATAAAACTCGCACACATTTTCCGGCACACTATCAACATTATAAACTGACATGAAATACCTGTTTATCAGATTAACATCACTGATGTTATCAGGCAAAGTATATTTGTTACAAGACTTTATATTAAGTTTATTTATGCCTGACCAAATCTTCCTCGATTCATTTTGCTCAGAAAGTACTGCCAGATATTCTTTTTTTGCCTTTCGAATATCAATAAGGACTTTATTCCTAATGCGACGATAGTTTTCATAATTAATTGCAGTCTTATCTTGCTTATATCTTGCTAACGCAGTAACTTTAGCGAGCATACCTTTTTTTATTTCATCAGTCAGCCATGGCGCAGGTGGCTTAGAAACACGTACAGATCTGAGTGGAGCATGTTTATTGAATAATTCGACTAGGATATTTGTTAAATGGTCAACTTTACTGTCAATGTTTGGGATAAAAAACAGATCATCGACGGAGGAATTAGCGAGATCATTAAGGAATGCTGCATCATCAAAACATTTAAAATCCCTGAAAGTTACAATATTTTGCTTTCTCTTGAATTTATTTAACCTAAGCTGACACATGACAAGTTTATGATCAGATACCGAACCTGCATCAAGTACAACACAGTCACCAAAAATATCTGGGTTGGTGGTAAATATAGGGTCAAGTAATGTTGCTGCGTGCTGCGTTACACGGGTTGGGGAGGTAACCAATTGGACAAATCCAGTTGAATTGAAACAAGGAGAGATTATGTTATTTTGTTTCAAAAAATCAACATTTAGATCACCCATTACAACTACATTATCAAACTTACCCGAAACCTCAGGTAAAAGGGCATCCAACAACCTGACACATTCATTGATATTTTGCCCTGGCGGCCTATACATCACCCCTATAACAATTATTCGCCTACTGATGGTCATCTTTACCCACAAGCATTCCAAACAATTGCTTGCTTGCGCATCTAGGTCTAAAAATTCAACACGCAAGTCAGACTTAAAGTAAATTGCCACACCACCTCCGCGCGCTTCCCTATCACGACGAAAGAGATCATAGCCATTGATACTTACAGAATTATCAGTGACGTCAGTGTTGAGCCACGTCTCTGTCACTGCAAATATATCCAAGTCATCAGTATTTACCAAGTTGACAGCTGCATCAAAGTCCGACATAAGAGATCGTACATTGAGGTGGCCAAATTTCAAAACACATTCTCTAGCTGCCATAGTTTACTCTACTTTTAAGATTTTGAAAATATGTTGCATACATTGGACATTCTTTGTCATTTGCTTTGTGAGTAGTACCATGCTTGGTATGAAATTTTTCGTTATGTTTATGGCAATTTATACATTTTTCCATATCACCTTTACAATCCTTCACTACATGACTACCTGAACATTTTAGACAAATCACGGAATTAGCCCTACAATTTTTTGCACTGTGACCAAAACCACAACACTTATGGCACTGAATTATGTTGATATGATCAACAACCTTGTATCTTCTCCAACCAACGTATATGAAGCCTTTATCAATAATTTGCTTTCTGGCGTGTGGAGAAAGCTCCAAAATTAGATGATAGGCACTACTTATCTTCAGCATAGTAACAACTTTCATGCTGGCATCATTTACATCAATGCCATTCTGCTTAACAATATTATCAACTAGTTTAGCATCCGTGTCCAGCTCTTCATCACTCACAAAGTTTTTTACAAGGATGCGAGGGTTATACTTTACGGGTTCACTAATGTGATACTTCGCCCCTAATTTAGACCTCAGCGCAATTTTCAATTTTTGCAGGTCGTCATTGTTTCTGCAATAAACGGCTGCACCCTGCTTTGTTTTCCGTGTACCATTAACACATACCTTTATTTCAGCTGGATTGATGCTGTCCTTAATCGATTTAATAACGTCAATATCATCTTTGTTTCCATTAGATTTAATTAGCAAAACAGCTGCTTCTTTTTCTTTTTTCAGAGCACTGCTGTACGAAAACACTGACGTTTTTACGGAGGGAGTTCCCACTGTTTTTGTGTCAGAGGATTTCTCTCCGATATTATATTTGGATTTTAAGAGATTATTTGAAAACTCGAACTCATTTAATAATTTTTCCAGCAACTGCTTCTCACGTTTTAAACAGTCTATTTCCTTCACATACATAAATGGAGGAACACGTCCATCTGATTTTAAATGACGAGAGAGAAGGTCATCGAAAATATATGAACCGCACTTTTCATATCAAATGATTGATTTCATTGATATATAAGTACATTTCACAAAAAACGATCGGTCTTGTTATTTCAGATTCAAACAAGACACATGAATTTGGCGAGATTATAATCGTTATTTCTTGAAAAGCCATTTATATATTGATATATAGTATTGATAAAACTCAATGTTTTTCCTGGCCCCTAAATCCTAAATGTCATAGCAACACGAATCCCACCAAATGCGTAGGACTCAAGTTGGCGTTGATAGAACCTGATTTTTGACAGAGTGTCGCCTCTGTATAATACTCTGTGCTTAGATGCTTATCGTCACGTTCCCGTGAACATTGGCTAGACCAGTTCGGTATGGGTATCATGAAAAAAACCTATAAAACGTCCCAAAAAACCTATAAGGTGTCAACTATCAGACTAGGTAGTTTTTAGGGCGCAAACAGTCATTCCACTTTTGCTCACTAGGATCGTTGTGAACGTCCATCTATGGAGGAATCACTCAACTAAACTACGCATTATTGGTTGATGGTTGCATAGTTTTGTGAAGCTGAGTGATCCCGGTCTGTACTGTATGTAGTTTTTATCTCTGAGAAGAAAGTTGGTTGAATAGCAAGATCGCATCTGGATGATTATGTGTATTGGTCTGCTTGTGTATAAAATCAGTGATATTTGCTGTGTGAGAAAATCATTTCTGAATATGCCGAATAGGACGGGTTATTTATATGTTGTGCTTTCTGAAGAGAGTTTATGTTCAAAGTTATAAATTACGAAAAACTGAGGAGAATTACGGGAAATCATCACCGCGCCGGCGTTGTGTATAATTACTGTTAGCATGTATATGGCTTGTAATTCGACAGTGTACAGTGAATATAATTATTTCTTATCTCTCCCATTTTTGAAATTCAGCAAATTTGTATATGTAATTTCCAGAATGGATAAGAAAAAGTGGATGCGCAACTAATTTCTAGCTTTGAATCTCAATTAAGTGTATTTGATACAAGAACCCAATGTAATTATCATCAACACATACAACTTACAGCTTAGACCTCCAGTAGTGCCATCTCAGAAGCAGATTTTACATCACATCAGAGCCAAAGATTGATAACAAGCCTCATGACGTTTAGGAAACACGTACAACTAAGTGCTAAGTTAGCATCTTGTAGAATAATGTAAAAAAAAAACAGCATAATGTCACTTTTCAAGATACGTGATACCCGCGCCGGAGCGCCACACTCCGGGCACATCACATAGTACTACCAGAGACGACACTGTCAAAAATCAGGTAGTATCAACGCCAGCTTGAGAACTATGCGTTTGGTGGGATTCCTGTTGCGACATTTAGGTGTTATCCGTGGAATGTTTTGACACGTGACCACCTAACAGTTTTATCAATACAAATCAATTATCTGGCCTATATCTATTTGGGTAAATAAACACACTTCTTCATTCTGTAGTTTGATATCTGACATTCGCGACGTCAAGTTAATAACACAACACAACTCCTAGGAAAAAATCCTCCGGGCGCTAATGGACATAAGCGGGAAATATGGTAAGCAGTTGGGCGCGCGAACATCAAAGGGACCGACAGCAGGTGTCGCATGTGTATAATCTGTGATTCTGTGCTCCGGGTGTATACAACTCTCAATTCAAAAGCACTGGAAACGAAAGCAGCTCAAGTGTGCCCATGTGCAAAAACTGACAAGTGCAAAGAACATCTTGATGAAAGCTGTGCCGTTGTTTAGATGTAGTTCACGCTGCTTCCGTGATTGATGCGAGTGGTGTTTGACAAGATTCGATTTGACAGATATTTAACCTTCAAATAAATTAAAAAAAAATTTAAACGTGGGCCCCTTTTTATTGCACCTTATTCAAAATTCCACTTTGCAATGGCTTTGTGGAATATAAAGGATCTTGCGCTACCTCCAATAGCTACTTATAAAGCAAACACGAAAGACATTGGTAAGTGATTTCAACCAGAATTAAGCATTTTCATTGATTTTTCAATTTTCAGACATTGTGTACTTGCGGCAGGTGTGCAGAGATTCAAGGCAGTTCTTTGAAGATAAAAAAATCATGCACGCTGAATACCTGATACTATCAAGAATAGTTTATCGTATGAAGCAAAAATTTCGCTCTGCAAAAGATTTCAAAGCAGTGGTGAAGATGTACAAGACTCTGGATAACTACTTCAAAATAAACATAGCTGAATACATCAACACATTCATGGAGCTTATTCCTTATAATTATGAAGATGATTCAACATATCTCCCAACAAAAAATTTGGTTGACTACATATTAGTCAGACACCAAGGCATAGTAAAACTACTAGTTCGGATTGTAGAAACATCAAAACTTGCAGCACATTTATTAGAAGAAAGAATACATATTGGTCACTCATGGCAGGGTGCTTTTATATTATTTGCGATAGCTTCAAGAGTATATGTTTTAAGCAAATTTATAATTCAAAAGGCTTGTGATTTTTATCAAAAACTACTCCCGTTCTCAAGTAAATTGAAAAATTTGGGTACTGATTGGTTGAAAAGTGACTATAAGCTACCAAAAGACCTTAGACAATGGTTAAATGTTGACTGGTTAGATATTGATGATGAGGTGAAAATACTTGAGGAACCTGAAATTCCAAGAATCACAGATTTCTTTGATCTTGTTGATGATGAGGATGTTCAATTTTGTGATGAATACATTGTCCTTGATGACTCTTTGCTTAATAGAAAAGGTAATAAAAATAATACTATGTTAGAATATAGCATCAAGTCATTGAGAGGATTTGATTTAGAAGATGAAGGTGAAATAATTGAAATAGATAGCATGAGACAGAATACCTCCTCTAATTGTGAGAGTTTTGGAAAATTATTGGAAAAAGACTTACAATTATTAGTAAACGATATGACGGTAATTCCTGCCAAAGGCACAGTTTGTTCAAGCAATGATGTGTTAGATGAATCTACAAAACATATAGAGGATAATGATGATTTAACTCTCTCATTTGGAGATATCTCAGCTATCCCAAATCCAAATGATACTACACTTACTAGAGAAAATGTAGATAAACTACATTCTACTGCTATACACCCAGATGAACTGACAGTTCAAAATATTAATGATAATGCCTCATTTATCCCTCATTCAGAGAGTCAATGTTCTTTAAACAAAAAAAGTGATACCAATATACCATCAAATTCAAGAACGGTAGATAATTCAGTGGAGATAATAGAAAAAGATGTGACAGTCATTTCAATCCATGATACAACACAAGATAAAGCATCATATAATCCTGAAGTAGATGTTTGCTCGTCCATATCATGTAAAAATAAGAAAAATGTTGAGAATGTCCTACCATCTATATCAAACAATACAACGAGATCCTCACAGACCTTAAAGAAGAAGAAACAAAGAAAAATATTAGATACTCCAAAGTATAATGAAACTATCTTCCCGTCAACCTCAAAAACAGGTATCAAAACAGATTGTAATAGTAAACCACAGAAGCTAAGCAACAGCACCAAATCTGTAACAAAAATTCATAAGGCAAGTGATGTTTCAGATTTTGATGTAACGTTACCAACAGGCTTTGTTACAAGTGATGTTTCAGATTTTAATGTAACTTTACCAGCAGGCTTTGTTGTCTTATCATCAGATTCTGAGGACTTAGATAGTACTATTGTAGAGAGCTGTGTTTCAATGCAGAAGGGACCAGAAAAGTCAAGGTTTCAATCACATTATATCAGTGATGATAGTGATGATGCAGATTTGCAGGACAGTTGGTTTTTTGACTATAATAGAAGTGAAATAGCGATAACAAAATATAATCACATGAATAGAAATTTTATTGGTGAACCCAGGTTTCCTTCAGGACACACACCAGGTAAAAATAAGAGGCATAAAAAGAAAAGAAGTGTTAGTAATAGTGATTTTACTGCAAATCCACCAAAAAGAGCAAGATTGGAGAGAGATCAAAAACCAGATATAACAAATAGAAATTTAATTGAACACATTGAGCCAAATGTTAAGGGAAAAAACAGAAAAGGCAGAGGCAAGGGGAAGTCAAAAAGATATTACAATATGAAGATTGCTGAATGAAGTATATATATATATATGCGCCAATCCCGTACTTGTAATATTGCTGTATTTTGCAATATTAAACTGTTCTACTGTACTTTGTTGTTGTTAATGATATTACTCATCATACAATAATGTTATATGCACATAGCCAATAGATTTAAGAAAAAAATACTGGTGGCTCAATATCAATTCTTATCAATTTTCATCCATACATGGTTATCACTGCCATATTTATTTCAAAGTGCTTTCGTGGGGACAACGAGAAGCTATTGCAAGCATGTTACAGTGCACGTGGTGTAAACAAATTTAAGACGAGTGCACGTGGTGTAAACAAATTTAAGACGAAACATGGAGTTGTCTCGAGAGAGTTATCGCGCTATGATTTACTATGAGTTTAATGTCGGTTGTATGGAACGGTTACAAAAGGCATTTGGTAATGCAGCTCCGTCGCCAGGCAAGTGCGTTTCGCTGGTATGCCGAATTTAAAAGAGGGCATGTTTCATTGGCTGATGAAGAACGTAGTGGTAGGCCAAGTTGAAGTGTGACTATGAAAACATTGCATTCCAAGTTCAGCGGCTAATTGAAGAAGATTCTCGCTGCATATATGCGACTATAGAGGCAACTCTTGGGGTAGGTTCCGCAACAGTGCACACAATTTTGAATGATCATCTTCATTTAAAAAAAGTTGTTGCGTGCAATCCGGCATCACGACAATGCCTATAGCCACACTGCCCAACTAACCGTAGACTTTTTACGCCAGCGCCACATCAAAATGCTAGAGCATCCGCCTTATTCGCCAGATTTGGCAATGTGTGACTTCTGGCTCTTCAACAATTGGAAAAAAAATCTGCGTGGTCGTAATTTTCGTTGTTGAAGGCATTCCAAAAACTGACTGGTTAAAAGCAATTCATTTGTGGAAGGTTAGGCAACAGAAGTGCACTAATGCTGTAGGAGAATACTTTGACCATAAATAAATAAACTAGTTTACGAAAAACAGTTTTTAGTTTTCGTGTATCTCAAAATATATAGCGTGGCCCTCGTATTTATAATAATTTGTATTGGATAATGAATGATAGAGATTTTGTTTGCATGAGGAACTCTGGATTAGTTCATCTGGATTTCAGTTCGGAATTTCCTTGTGGCACTTTCCAAAGTTTATGTACTAAATATTATTTTTCTCTTGTTTTATTGCAGTCTGATGTGAGAGTTGCAATTACAATGGTAAATTAAAAGCATAGCTGAGAAAAAATTCACTCATGCAATGATAAAGTATCAAAAACTTTTGGATAGTCCATAACTTTATTAGTTTTTGTGTGTGCCAAAATGAGAAAATCACAATGTATTTTATTGAATTCTATGTTCAATCTTCTTCTCTATCATTTGAGCTGTTTCAAAAGCCTGCTAATAATTTCATTAAAAGCAATTTGAGATACAAGTGAAGGTATTTGTCATTAAAAAATTCCAAAATCAGATTCACTTAATTTTTGTGATGTCCTCTAAGTTTGGTTTGCCCCTGAAAGGTTATTTCACAAAAATTTGTTTGTTTCATACTTTTTATGCAGATAGGTAGTATGTAATAGAATGTACATATAATACAGGAAAGCATTGTTTCTTTTGAGCAAATTTTGGTGTGCACTTTTACTGCTTATTTGTTATACATGATACTAAATGGTCAATAAACATCTTTTAGTCAAAATTCACAACTATAAGCATTTGTCTATTGCTAAACTAATACCATGAAATAAAGGATGTGAGTTTAGTTTTATGTCACTGAATTTATTATGAAGAAACTTGATAATAAATAGGTATTTCATCAAGTTACAATTGAACCTAGCAATAATGGGGAGAGTAAAGATAGGTCATTATAATATCTATTAACATTGTTTATATCTTTCCTGTTGAATTATGACTAGGATGTTGAAATAATACACCCAAGTACCACTGACAATCAATAAAAGAGGTCTTTATTATGTGCCAGATATGAATCATCCAACATTATCAAATATTCACCGAATAGTACATTTATCAAATTTTAAGTATGAAGATTGACAATCAGTACAATAACATCCTTTTGTTTTTTGCTGTTAATATCATAGCCTTGTTTTGAAGATGTCATGGAATGTGATGCAATTTTACCATGAAATAAGGTTTAAATGACAGCCTTCAGGAAAAAAGTTTTGTCTTGACATCTTATCACCAATTATCTTTAAATCTTGAAATAAAAAGTCCCTTGTCATACCAAATTTTGGGACATACGAGATAAATGAAGTTTCTAAACATTAAAACAAAAAAAAGTTATAATATCAGCACTTGTCTGCTATGTTCATTATATCATGTTTGTTCTCTAACTTGATCACTAACAGCTGCATTAACCATAGCTGCTAAATCATCTGTTCTACTTCTTTCTTTCAATCTATCTCTGATCAATTCTGCTATCGCTCTTTGAGTTTGTCTCTCCAGCCTGGCTAACTTTCTGGCCACATCCCTTTTCAAGTCCCAATCTGGTTTTCTTGGTGCCAAAGCAGTTACATCTAGTTGATCTATTACTACACTTGACTTAGCTGCTTCAAGGTGGTCTTTAATCTAGAAAGTAATGGTTATTAAGGATGCCTCAATACCAATTTTGTTAAGATTTCATTTTCCACTATCATGTGTGTCAAGTCCAAAGTCTTGTGGAAGAAGCTATATGACAGAATTTTATTGTAGTTGGGTTTCAGCTGTAACAACATTTAGGAACAAAATTTGGATTTGAACAATCACCTCTGCTGTGACGTCCCCAGGTATACTAGGTTCTTTGGTGAAGTCATTCAGTTCTTCATTAGCAGGTCTATAGCTCCTAAAAATAGGTTTTGGCAACTCCATACAGGAGTTGTCTTCAGACTTTTCTTTTCCATCACTTATGTCTCCTTCACGTTTGCGTTTTAACGCTTTTAGTCGCTCTCTCCGTTTTAGAGCTTCATCTTCTAAATGACCAATATTTTGTTCACCTGCCATCATATATTACCATCTAATAAATCTGATTTCCAATTTACCTCACGCAAGTGAACATTTATATTTATTGTTATTTTTAAATTTTGACATAACATAACCTTACTTCCTGCTTATAGCGACACCTGTTGCGTAAAAGTTTATAATATGCTTATCGGCAGATTTCTATCATCGCACCATCCATTGAACAGTAAAGATGGATTATCGGATTATAAGTAAGACAAGACTTGGCTCCGGCTTTAAACTGCGGTTCGATGCACAAAACGTTCGATGAAGGTAGAAGGATGAAACTATTACATCGTCTATAGTCCCGATATAATTTTAGATGTGGTCTGTGGTCTACGTAGAAATGGGGTATACAGCGCCATCTATCAGATAATGTTCATATCACAGAAAATCTCCTGACACCGACGGAGGAAATGACAGATAACGTAGCAACGAATACCTAGTTTGTGGATGACAAATATTGTAGCAGAAGTTAGTATGACAGTATATGTTTTGCGGTATGACAGTTCTTTAAGTTCGTGAGTTCGTGCTTCAAGGCAGGGAGGTGTAACATGGGCGAAGTGGCAACATCAGGGTCATCCTCTCCAGGCAAAATCGAGGAAACTGCATTACCGGCATCACGTGACGTACTGCTTGCCGGTATTTTTTTTGAAAACAATATATTACAAAAATAGAGTATTACAAAATATAATAACATTCAATTCTCTAAACAGTGCTTCAAAAACACTGGCATCGAGAACAACAACATTCTGAATGTGCTTATTACTAATTACAATATTTGACTACAAATACAATGTGTTATTTGCTGCGAATATGATCTTCTAATTTCTTTACAAAACAGTTAAAGCTATTGTTACTGCTTTTTATGCTATTTGGCAATTTATTGTATGCATTTGATGCTTGCGATATGGGATTATTCAAACCTATTTCAGTACTAACATTATACATGTAGATATACATACAACATGTGTGTGTGTTCTAGTATTATATTTGTGTATGTCATTTGAAAATTGAATCTCAGTATTGCACTTTAAGGCTTTAGTAATTTCTTTATGAATAAATTTACATCGTTCTAGCTCAAGAAGCTGATTTAAGTTAAAGATGTTCAATTCCTTGTACAGCTCAGGTGTATGTGTAAACCAATCCAGATTGAATAAAACCTTCAATGCCTGATTTTGAACCCTTTGTACTTTATTATAATTTACCTTCCCTCAAGTACCCCATACAGGAAGAAGGTACATAAGACATGATAAAAAATAAGCATTGTAAATATCATATTTAACTTTAATTGTAAAAAATGATCTATTTTTTTATAGGGCACCAATCATTGAAGTGATTTTTTTATTACATTGTGAACATGTTCATTCGAAATTAAATTCTCGTCGACCATTAACCCTAAATATTTTATACAGGTAGTCAGTGCTAAAAGGGCAAAAGGGCATAAACTTTGTTTTATCTACATTCATCTTCAACTTATTATATAACAGCAATTTATAGTACACATCTAAATCATTATTCATCACAGTTTCCAAGCTTACTTTACTATCTCCTGAATATAACAATACAGTATCATCTGCAAAGGTAAAATAGTCACAATTAAGATTAGCACAACGCCACAACGCAGACTTAAAACATAAAGGGAATATAAAAGAGGTCCCAAGACAGACCCTTGGGGTCCACCATAAGGATTTGGCAGATAGTGACTGTTGTTATTACCTATTTTGACATATTGCTTTCTATCGACTAGATATGATTCCAATAGATTATATAATGCTCCTCTAAATCCCATACCTCTAACCTTTTGTAGCAAAATAACAAAACTTACTACATAAAATGCCTAAGGTCTAGAAATACTGCAATTACAATTTTCCTATTATCTAATGCTGTTGCTATTTTATTTACAAGATCTATGTATATCTTTATCTAAATATAAATATACCAAATACGGCGTTTGTTTTGGTTAATATCCAGATTATCGAAAAATTATAAAAATGACTAGCTTATTTTCAAAGAATTATGAATTACATTAGCGTTTTCTTTATTGTTTCATAATTATCAAGAAGCAATTCAATGAAGTGAGACAGATGTGTTTTACAACACCACACAACATGAATCCTATCTATATTTCCGTGCAATACAATTTGTATACCATGGTCATCAGCATATGAGTATTTTTTGACACTATAAATATATTTTGTGCTTCATAATTAGTGTTGGATTTCATTATTGTGAATCTTGTTTTCAGCAAAACTGCTTAAACCACTTATTGGAGATATTTTATGTATATACGTTCATGAAATAATTCTTCAAATATCATTTTCAGCAGATTTCAAATTATAGACAAACGAAATCTCCGGCACATTCCTGACATTCCTTATTTCAGGCGCATTCTCGGCATTCTTTGGATAGTTCCTCCAGATCTCCAAACAAGTATATGGCACAACCATCTGACAAACGTCAACGGTGATGCCATCGTTTAACGCGCAGCTCCCGCTTCTTCAGCCTTGTGTGTTTTGTGCTTCAAGGTGTTGAAAAACCTCTGGAAAACCCGAAAGACAACAATTACATAATTTAATGAATAAGTTTTTAAACAATTTTTCCAGTGTTCCCTGTTGAAATCATGTCAAGGAGGAGTTGACTATGTTGTTTTTGTACAAAAACTTGCTTTTTTGCAAGTCTAATCATAAGGAAGTAAGTTACGTCATAATAATTTAGAGGTTATTATGCTTTCTATCCCATGTATTTTTGTAGATAATCAAGAGAATTGCTTCCACTAGACCACCAGAGGCAGTCTTTATTGAAAAAGCTCTTGAAGTACCTGTGATAGTGATCAATGAACAGGATGATGTGGACTTGATTGGGGCTCCAGATCCTGTATCAAACTTGAGGCCAATACTAAGGAAAATACATTTACATGAAACCCCTCTACAACAGAAACTGAGAGAAATGCAGGATGCGACGCAGTCATGGAATCAAGGTTTTTGGGCTAAACATAATACCAAATTCATGAAGGTATAGTCTTTTTCATGAGTATCCATTATGGTAGATTGACAGCTGATTATCTAGCATTTCAAAATTACCCATATTGGCAAAGGACACATAATTCTGACGAATCCGTCAATGCTAGGTAGAGAGTGCCATATTTATTTTGTGTTTTTGTAGGCTAGATATTTATTTTGTACTTGGTAAAAGCTCTTTTATTTAGAAAATATTAGTTGTGTACAAAAAACACAATGCTATAAACAAGTTTTACTAGGTTCACACCAGTTTCATTATTGCTATCATTGCAGACTAACACAAAGATGTCACTTGTTGAACAGTTGTTCACCCCAGTAGATGTCAAAGCATGATGGATACTCTTGAGGGTATAGGTACATAGACAGTATTTATAAGCTTATCTCAATATGGGGATGAAAAGGGTTACCACATTCATTTTGGTTAATCTATCTAATTTAAGCCAGCATCTTATAAGAATTTATAGTATTTTTAAAAATAACAAGATCATAGTTTGAGAATATCCTGTATATAACTATAAGTAAATATTGGTGGTACGCCTTTCTACCTGTAAATATTGTCTATCTGTGTTTATTGACGCACAATATAGTGTTTTAGTCATTTAGATATTTTGCTGGCACTCTGTCAAATATAAACTTGCTGGAAGAATTCAATGCTTATGATTCAATTGATTATTGTAGGAAAAACAAGAATTTATAAATTCCCATCAAATTCCCAGTGAAGAAAAGAAACATTTAACAGCTGATGAAATGAGTGAATTTTACAAAAGGTTTCTTGATGATACTTGGGAAACACACTTGAAATATAACATTGAGTGGTATAGGAGAAATTTTACTCTGTTGTTCTTAGCTTTATGTGTTAGCTTAGAGAGGAATTATTCTGCATATTTGCCCAAGTAGACATGACAGAGGTGATTATTTAATTTTAAGAAAATTCTGATTTGTAATATTATTATACTCTTGTGTATCAATATTATGTTCATTATATATCTTTCCTTAGTGGAATTTAAGTCATTTTTCTTTCTAATCTTCAATTCTGTATGAATCATTTCCAGAATGCTGATGTATATTTATTGATTGCTTTATCCTCAATGGAATCAGCTAATTAACATATTTCTATTTCAGAATGTATAGTATTGACAGACTGAGACAAACTGCAGCTACTGAATGTTGTTCAGAATGGGATTGTTTCTGTACTGTTTGTTATATTTATTTGAAAAAATGTTTTCATTAAACAAAAATAGTTTTATTTGTGTAACTTGCCTGTATTAATACTAGTGGTACTGGAACAATATGTAAGGCCAAAAATATCAAGAATATCAACCAGATACTGTGTCCCAGGATAATACAACATTAGCTGAGTCACAAAATATTGTGAATCTACAAAAACATGTCTGATAAAAAAGAAATTGTGGGCTCATCACTTGTCTTTCCAGTTCATCTATGCAAATCTTACTAGACAATATCATGGAACATGAAATTTATATTAACTACAAAAAAATTTAAAAATAAAATTATATCAGGTTATAATAATGTTCCTTCATTCAAGGATATTGTATAATTTAGCAATAACTCTTAATTTTCCTGATAAATGGAAGTTGACCAAATTCATTCCTTTTTTTGAGTCAGGTAATAAATCAGTAGTCTCAAATTTTCATGGTATATTTTTCTTATAAAACTTTTCAAAGCTTCTTGAAATTGTGTTGTGTAATTTTATAGGTATTTTCTGTTATCCATAGTAGTGTATATCCTATTTCACGAGTATCCATCATGCTTTGACATCTACTGAGGTGAAAAACTGATCAGCAAGTGATCTTTTAGTGTTAGTCTGTGACATTGGCAATAATGAACAGGTGTAAATTTAGTAAAATTTGTTTGTAGCGATTTGTTTTTTGTATGCAAATAAACAAAAGAGCTTTTAGATAGTGCAAAATGAATCTGTAGCTGACAAAAAACCAAAACAAAATGCGGCTCTGACTACCTGACGTTGATGGATCCATCAGAATTATGTGTCCTGTGCTGATATGGGAAATTTTGAGATATTACTAGATAATCAGCTGGCATTCGACCGTAATGGATACTCGTGAAATAGGATATAGTAGGTACCAACTCGACATGGTTTTGTGAGTTGAACATCTAACTAAATCTAATCTGGTACCTACTTTTTAGAAAACAAGTTTCTGAAACTTTAGATCTGGGTGGGTATATTTTTCTAAAGCATGTAAATTATGATGTCCTTAACAAAGTTGACAGTTTCGGCTTCTCAACAGACTTCATTTCTTTCTGAAAATCATATTTATCCAATAGACCACAGTATGTATTTTCTAATGACCACAGTTTCAACACGTACAAAGTAAGCTTAAGCATCTACAAGGGTCAAATTTGGATCCACTTCTGTTTAACCTATTCATAAATGAACTGGATGGTGTAATTGCAAACATCTGACACATGATCGCATTTTACGGGGGGGTCTTCTATCTAACATTTTTTCCTCGAGGGCTTCAATAGAAAGATACGGGGTGTTGAATTTTAAAAATTAAAAACATTTTTCTTATATCTTCAAAACCGTCAACTGGAATGTGGATTTACCGAAGTATTGTCCATATTCAAATGACTTAAAATCAACGTGCACCAGTGGCGGAGGTACAGGGGATTAATACGCCACTGTTTTTTTTCGAATCACGCATTTTTTTGAATTTTACCTTCAATTTGCTGCAAATAATTACTCTTGTTTTTTTTCGTATAGTGCACTGTTTTCGTAAAAATAAAACAAATTAGATCATTCATGAAGAGCCGAGATACAATTAGTTTCAAGATAAAATAGGATACCTTGATACCAACTTGACGTTTCTTGGAGGTAGTTTATCAAAGTTATGTGTGATACGGTTGTTATCGTTACTACTACCATTTTTTTTTCTAAAAGTCAGGTCAAAAGTTTCTTTTTTTCATTTTTGAGTTTTGTCAAATTGAATTTAGCAATGATGAGTACGCCATTATTTTTGTGTACGGGTTCCGTAATGAAAATGCTTTAGCGGCTTCTCGGGAGTATCAACTTAGATTTACTAACAGACGCCAACCTGCCCCAAAGGCTTTTACGCGTTCATTTACAAGACTGCAGTATGGAATTGCCAAACTTCCCGAAGTTAGAGGCCATGATGCCGGCATACTGTTCAAGAAGAATTTAATTCTCATTTTCTCATAATGAACATATTTGGTCGTTAGAAAATCCCCGTTCTGTAAGAATCCACTCGTTTCAACACAGATCTTGTAGAAATGTCTGGTGTGGCATTTTCAATTGTCAACTGTTTATGGACGTATTGCCACAACGTTTAAATGGAAGCTTATACTTCACTTTGCTGGGGTGACCAAAGCGGTAATTATTCATTTGTTGTTTGATTTACTGGACAAGATGGAATGGATTAGATAGAACCAGATAATATAGGATGTTTCAGAAGCTACATCGAAATAAATATAACCTTAACTATAAATACTTTTATTTATATGAATTGTGTCCATTTATTCAAATTACAAGAAGTATGTCCTTGGCTTGCGCACAGAGAAGCGGTTCATGCTCTTGTGTTGAATACGTTTTGGCAATGGGAAACGTATCTTGGAATCATGGAACTGCTTCACTTGTGGCCTCCTGGTATCTGCTGCTTTCACCTGTTCCACTTTGATTACCTGAAGAAGAAATAATGATCCTTAATAATAATATTGTCTCGGCCAAGTATTCAAGCAATATTTGGAAATATATAAAAAAAGTCTAAAGTATTTACTATAAACTATAATAATGAATTTTACTTGATAATGTATTAAATGCTTCTAAAATTTCGTGTTAACATAAAATATATTCAAAGATTAAGTGCTATCAAAATTTCTGTGTTACTGGGTGTTTAAAATATTTTATCACAAAGTTATTACTACAGGAGACTGGTTATTATACACAATTTCATGTTTCACTGATGGACAGTTTTTTTTATCAAAGCATGCAAGAACCAATAATAAAATCAAATAATGTAGAATTAAAAATAAGGTGTTACAAATTATTGTACCAAAGCAATCATTAAGAACAATGTCAGGTACTAATACCAGGTAACTGATTATTGAATCAACCAGCTCCAACGATGCGGTGTACCTATTTTATCTTGCACCGATTCGACCTACCAGCACATTACATGTGGTGGTAGGAGATACCATAGTGCTTTTCATTTTACATACATATTCTAGTACATTTTTTAATTTAAATTTATTATTATTTAAACAAAAACCACCTTTGTATCCCACTAAATTTAGGACACCTACCAGGGTGTAAAGACCAGCTGAGAGTCAGAGATAAAGAAATCTGCTTAGTTTTCTTGAGAATTTAGTTTATTTAACACTTTTACATATAACTATGTTGTACGGTTAATATAACCTAATAATGGCATGAATTTTTTCAGTTGAAGAAATGCCAATCATTATTTTTGTCTTATGCAGTACTTGTAACTTATTCAACTAAATTATTTTATGTTCAATCTGGTAGGCTAAAACCTCACTAATTCTCTAGCTTCGCTATAACAGCCTTTTACGTTTCTCCATCCGAATAGACTGGGATTAATCCTATACATACTGTGACACTGCCATATTGAGGAAATAGAAAAAAATTAACGAAAATACACATTAACATGCATTGTGCAGCTTTCATTTTTCTGTAGAATGTCTTCCCCATTGAGTCATGGCGTGCGTCACTAATGTGATATTATGTAGGGCTGAGGAGCTCGAAGTCATATGCACAAATTTAATTATTAAAAATATCCATCAACAGAAAAACCTATGAAGTGATGACATCTGATAACAGCACACGCCCTACGAAAACAAACATTTAATACCCATTATATATAAAATATTTTAAAACTTCCATAGTTACACTCATTTTCAGTCCCATTTCTTTCTTCTACACCCAAAACTAGTGTTTATAATCAATGGCTGGTGTAGCTAAGCTAGAGAATTAGCAAAATCTCTAATTCATACCTGAATAGAATGAGCCCTAGCACGATGACGGGCCCCCATGTCTCTATAACATCTAGTGACAGCTCCAGACACACTGAGATCCCTATACTCTCTGTACATGTTGTGTGTGCCAGATCGAGAATCGTACCTCAGCCATATACCAAAGTTCTTGATTTTCATTGGGGATTTTTCTGGTATTGGCTTCAAGGAGACAATCTCGCCAGTGGACTTCTTAAACTTCTTCAATTGCCGCAAAAAGTACCAGAACCGCGACTTAGCTACGATCGGATCTGGGGCGAAGATTCGCATTTTGTACAGCGGAGGGTTTGTTTCTTTGTCAGAAGGCAACTTGCGGCCGATGACTTCATATTCTTTAAGCTACCAAAAAAAGTTAGGTTAGAATTGGACTTGATATTTGATGTTTTACTGTTAGATTCGATACGAAATGCAGGAAAGGTGAGAGAACATGCAATAATTTCCCGTACATGGTTATTTTGAGCAGAAAACTAAGAAAAATATTTGCAACTTTAGTGTAATGCACGTGGACATCAACCTCTAAAAACCAGCGCAATAGATTGAAAACCGAGTTTCCGACGATAGAAAATGATATATAAGTATTATCTGCACACTTGTAAGTTCAAAAATAGTGCGAATTCTCTTTAAAAGATTGTTTTTTGCATACTAACCTCTCCTTTCGCCTTCATGGCTGCTGTTTTTTCATGAAAAGAACACGGGGATTCGGCGTGCCTGACGCCTGACGTATTGATATTTTTGACAGAATGACGGGCTGACTGACTAATAAGTTGACAAGTACTATACGCCGAAAATGAGGCGCGGTTTATGAGAAGACAGTTATCACGTGACTGCTATTAGCTTTGCTGATTGACCAGTTAGTCAATTGCAATGTTGCCAATATATTATATCAACTCAATGGTATCAACCGAGATATACAGGGTTACAGGAAAAGTCGTGCTAGATCCGTTAAGGGCGTGTAGTACCCATCATTTCTGACTTATTTCATTATGAAACACCCTACCCGCAATGAATACAGAACTCGCTTCCCCGGTCGTCGAGTGCCGGATGTGGCCGTTTTTAACAGAGTTTATCTAAGACTTCGAGAAACTGGCTCTGTTTTGAGACGAAATACAGACCTGGGAAGACCACGAATTTATGACAACGAAGAACTGCAGGACAATGAGATAGTGCAACGCTTTCGAGCGGATCCGACCATTTCCACTAATCGTGTTGCCCGTGATCTGGGACTTTCGCAATGGAGAGTGTGGTTTACAGTGCATACTGCTGGCCTATACCCGTACCATTACACGCCGGTACACACTATTGAAGAAGGAGACCCCGCGAGAAGGTTGGACTTCAGCAGATTTATGCTAAATGCTGACGTAGAAGACCCAGATTTTCTAAGAAATATCTTATGGACAGATGAATCCAAATTTGATAACGATGGCATAACTAACTATCACAACGCCCATTACTGGGCCCCAAAAGTACTAAGGAATCCCAATAAGAAAAGAGTGGCGAGGTCCCAACGAAGATTCAGCGTGAATGTGTGGATGGGCATTATCTCCAACCATTTGATTGGACCTTACTTTCTCCCGGACAATCTAAATGGGGAAAATTACGAAAACTTCTTGAGAGGAGACTTCAGAGATTTGCTGGATGATCTGCCACTCAACTTGAGAAGGGACATGTGGTTCCAACATGATGGCTGCCCTGCCCATTTCAGGAGAAGTGTCAGAGACTGGCTGGACACAAATTATCCAAACAAATGGATAGGACGAGGTGGGCCGTTGCCATGGCCAGCAAGAAGTCCGGACCTAACCCCCATGGATTTTCATGTGTGGGGGTGCATGAAAAGTCTTGTCTACAGCGAGCCAAATCCAGTTTCGTCTGTGGAAGAATTAAGAGAAAGGATTGTCGATGCAGCAAATCAACTAAGGACAACGTTGACCACTGCAGTTGTAAAGACTGGTCTCCGTAGAAGGATGCGACAATGTATTAGAAACAGAGGCAGCCATGTTGAACATGAACTGTAGAGTAAGAAAAAGTTGTGTGAAAACCTGATTTAATAAATGATATTTCATGCTTACCTATTGTTTTATTTTACTTTTTAGGGCTAAGTATCAATTTTCTTCTCCACTGTCGCCTATGAAACTAAGTTTTTTCAATGCATTTAAATAAAATCCTAGATTGTTATACCTCGTTAGATAGCTGATAAAACATAGATATTTTAAAACACATCTGCCGAACAATTGCCATAATATTTTTTTTAGATATCCCTTCGAGAAAAATAAACTTTCTGATATTTTTTTCAATTTCTTAACATTCACTTATCTACTACGGCCTATTCAATTAACTTATGGACTATTTTAATGATTGACGTCCTAAAGCATCTTATTACACATATTAAAATGCAATAATAGTAATAATAACACACACAAAATAAAAATAAATACATTTAGTAGCCTAAAAATCGGCAATTTTCAATAAAAACATTAAAAGTTGAATATCTCGAAAAGGGTTAAGTTTAGGGTAGGGTGTTTCATAATGAAATAAGTCAGAAATGATGGGTACTACACGCCCTTAACGGATCTAGCACGACTTTTCCTGTAACCCTGTATATTTTGTATTCATGTACCATAAATAATGCTCTTCCAATTTGTTTAAAGCCCTGATCCAATTTTTAAGTTTGTTTGATGTAGACTGTGTTGCTGAACAAAAAAGACGAAATTCGTATAGTGTCGTTGAAATTTCGTAAAATCAAGGAAAATGAGAAAGGCAAATTTTTCTTTTGCGCGCACACACAACACGAGTACCCAGGTTTTCCTTGAACATATAATAACAAATGGGAAAAATGTCATTTTATTATTGCGTACGGGTCACAGGTTATCAGAATTTCTATATATAGAAAACAAATTAAAATTAACCTTAAAAAATAACTTTGTATATTTTTACAAAAAAAATAAACTATGACGACCACCATTAGCTATCATACATATGTACGTATAACTCGCACAACTAAAAAAAAACATTATAAGAGTTGTGGTTCACGATTCGGCCAGTTCCTTTCTTTTTGATTGTATCACCGGGATAAAATCGATGAAAAGAACTCACTATACTCACTTACCAAAGAAGAAAAAGGCCTAACCTACCGTACCCTACTGATTTAACACTGGCGTACGATGTGTTTTGGTACTCTTTCCCATTTCGCTCCCAAAAAATGAACAAAAAGATTTTTTCCAAAAATAGTGGACCTAAAAAATAATTTACATAAAGAATCGAGCTGACTGGATTTGGCACCAAACTCTTTTATTGAAATAACAAATAACACAACATTGAATCGTCCTTGACATCATACCAATGTTGTTTGGATATACTAGAAATCATGCTGTTGGTAATATTGAAATTGTAATAATTTCCCTCGTTTATGTCTCCGTGATCTTGAAACTCCATCACCTGACATTTTAATTTAATATTTATCCGGCAATGGGGTAATGATGATTTACCCAAATCTACATCCCTCGTGTGCCGATTGCCTCAAGTATATTTTCAGTAAAAAATCTGGGAATATCTCAAATATCTTATAAAATTGTGGAAAATGAGGAGTTTTCGGTAAATAAGTTCTCATATGTCGGTAGAAATACCGAAAAATCGGAAGGTGCGGCAACATTGCATGTAGATCATTGGCGCATCCAGAAAAAATGAGTTTTGGGGGAGCTTTGATATAAAACTTCAATGCCTTATATCTCAATACGGTATAATGATGTATGTATCTACCTTATTCTGTAACGATTACATGAACGTAATGATATTAAAAAGCTTAATATATAGAATACCATTTATTTTCCAAATTTTAATGCAGTTGACATGATACACTAGAGATTTAATAAAATAACAAAATTATTATTTTCCATATTACACTACAGTTTCTGTAATATACAAGATTTTTGTAACACACTTGCAATAATTAATAATTTTTACAGTATTAGGGATCTAATTTTATTGGTCAGTTATCATAACTATTTGTTTCAATAAAATAGGTGGGTGACATAACTGGTGTGGTATATTCACAAAGTATTACATAGTCCTTTGCCTTGCCAGTAACACAGACGAAAATATATTTACCTTAAAACATATTTCCAGTGATCAACCGAATAAAAGTTCCAATTCAACATTTGAATTTGTAAAACAATCTTTTAGAATAATAAAGGGCAAATGTACTTTAATGTATTTTAATTCAAACAGTTCCTATCAGAGAAATTTTGTTTTGCTACTCAATACAGATATACCTACATGAATTCTCATTTATGTCACTGACAACTATACAAAGAGAATTACCGGGCATTTTGAACAGACATGTTGATCTTTTGAAACATATAACATATAGGTCAATCTGCCAACAACACAATGCCTTGATTTTTGCAACCAGTTTTTCATTATACAATACTCGACAGGGCCGAAAAAGTAATACAGCATAATTCGTCGTAGAATGATATAACATGAGCAAAACTTCACAGTTTTGCCTTACCAAACCATGCTGGATATAAAACTCAATTTTTGAGGATCACATTTTAAAACCTTTGAATGTAAACACTACTAAAGGGTCTATTGTTTAATGGACTCATTTGATAGGCCATAACTGCTCCAGTAGGTACGCAAATTTTTACACCTTCAAGCTAAAATACAATGAACGTGTACAGCTATAAACTTTCCCAATAAATTCTCGAAAATACAGTCACAACAATAATTGTCAAAATTGAGAATTGTGTATTTCACATGCTAAGTATCCTATAAACTTTCAAAATAAGAAATATCTAAGCTAAATTAATATACGACTTATATATACAAACATTTTGTTTAATACTGTTAGAATATCAGACATTTATTTTCGGAAAGATCAAGATCATATTAAGCATTTGCAACAATTTTTACTTGGCTTCAGACCAATGTATACCAATTAGTAAAACAATATATAGAGCTGTAAGCAACAACATACTTTACACATTTAACTAACAGAGGATACTACTAAATATATAACTACAATATATCACAAATTTATTTCACCTGGTAGACTATAACAATCCAATTCAGTTTTATTATGGATGAGTAAAAATATGAGAATATACCTATACTACAGAAAACTTAGCCCGCTATTATTTGAAGGGAGATGATCCTTTTCGAACAAGTGAGTTTTTGTTACGCAAAATCTTGATTTGACTAAGAATTTTCCATCAAGCGTGTATGGTATTTTGGTTATAGTCGAGAAGGGGCAGTTTGTATAGTCTTCGTAAAGTAAGCAGGAACTGTATTTGTATATGTTAGTAGTTGGAATAAAGTGACATACTGGCTTTTATCTTTTCTGTGATCATTATTATATATTTTATAACCCCTAAAAAAGCTGCTACCGCAGATGCAAAATAACAACCGATCAATAGCCCATGAGTAGAGAACAGAGGGTTTTGGCAATCACAAATGCTGCATACCTTAACGTTAACGTTATTTTGGCACTGTAGTGACAGCAGCTTTCACTTGGCTGTCAGATCTGATCAGATCTGATAGCTGGTCGACCTAATGTTGCGAACTTTCAAATCTATAAGACATCTACCCCAATTCTTAGCATGAAACTGCTACATCGCGGGACTGCACGATGCATTTCGACGTTAACGTTTAAGTTCTTTAACAATGAGATATGATAAAGGTGACGATACAAAGCTCTTATTGGCATATAAATGCCTATGTATAAGATTATTCGAAGCACTTGCCTACCATCGATTTTAGGAGCACCGCAGAGCAGGAAAATACCGTCTTTTTCAAACTTCAATTACCCACTGAAGTCTATGTTTGACATCCGTAGTATAACTATTCTAATTTTAACTCTTCCACGCCAAAACCTATCTACCGAATTCTGTCAGTTTCAATACTATCTTACAGTTAGACCAACATTTTGTATAATTTGTCTCGTACAATTATTTATCTTGTATGGTACACCTTCAGATTGAACACAAAAACAAGCATAAAAGATCTTAATTTTTTATTTTTGAATCCGTGATTCATCAGTTCAAGCGCAGAAAATGAGCCTTTAAAATATATGTAGAAATATTCCTATTTAGATTTTGGCACATTAACTGACCTCAAAAAACCATGTACTTTAAGACATATGAGCTTTGCCTGTTTTTGAGTGAATCTAAATTTTAAATTACTAATAACAGACTTGATTTCACAGTTTATCCCCACTCACATATCCTAAACTATAACGCTATATTTTCTTGCAGACTGATAAGTGTGTGTGATTATTGTTTTGTTTTGATGACTTTCAGACACTATCGATATCACAAACCTCTAAAATGTAAAATACTGTTTTATACAGGGTGCGGCAGAGAGGACGGACGTTTTTGGGATGGGTAGTACTCTCTGCCTCCGTCTATGAGGTGGGGAGGGTGCCGTTTGACTCATGAGATCCTAGCATTATTTTACCAGTTGTCGTTATGGAGCCTTGGACGGTGGAGCACCGCGTTTTCGCCTATGAGTGACGAAGTCCACTTTCACCTAAACAGCATGGTTAACCAGCAGAATTGTCGTTATTGGGCTAATGAAAATCCGCAACAGTTACACGAAAGACCGCTGCACAGCCCAAAAGTAACGGTTTGGTGCGCTGTATCGCAAACTTGCATAATTCGCCCTTACTTCTTCGAAGACGGTAATGGTCGTGATGTTACCGTGAACTCAGAGCGCTACGTCGACATGATCACCAACTTCTTTCTCCCTGAATTACGATGGCGACGTGTTCCAATCCGACGTGTGTGGTTCCAGCAGGATGGGGCGACCGCCCACACAGCCCGAGCATCCATGGACGTTATTCGCCCTCTCTTCCCTGGTCGCCTTATTTCCAGGTTTGGCGATGTTCATTGGCCTCCTCGGTCCCCAGATTTATCCATATGCGATTTTTTCTTATGGGGACACCTCAAGGCTAGAGTATACCCGAACAAGCCCCGAACTCTGGACGAATTGAAGGGCGAAATTCGCGTGGAAGTCGCCCAAGTTGAGAGAGCGATGTTGGAGAGAGTCTACGCGAACTTCCAAGAACGCCCCCAGTACTGCATCAACGATTTCGGCCACCACATGCCTGATGTGATTTTTGTGAACCTGATTCCATCAATAAATTTGTTTTCGAGTAAAAATTAACTATTTTATGATTTTTTTAAAACCGTCCATCCTCTCTGCCGCACCCTGTATAATCAAATGATATTGTGCATCAAATCCCTATTCAATTCTGTCAAAGGCTGTATGAAAATAACATCATCTCAATGTATTTTCTGCAGTGCACCACAGGAACACATATCGAATAAACACATTCTACACTCTAAGCTAATTCCCATGAAATTGCCTCAGCATTTTAGGAATATTTTTTAATATCTAAACCCAATTCCTAGAATACTTAGAGGTAATTAGGTATAAGGAGATTTTATTTTTTTATCATATCATCCTAATCAAAAGGTGGATGCAGTTGAAGCTTATGAATATTGGCATGAAAATTCTTACATATTTTTGTCACTTAGGTAATACTGAATTTTTTTTGATTCGGAACGTATTTGTGGAGCGTATTTCAGAGTATAATAGGAATATTGGATATGTTTTTAAAATATAATTTAGATCCATAAGGATCTTGTCGTATTATAAAAAAATTTGTAGGTATTAATCGTGATGCTAGAGGTATTATCTAGTCCTAGCTAGATGGAAAATCAATTAGTTGAGAAAACGTTGCGTATGTATTTTTGGCATTTTTCATGTGAAAAGTTTATAAAACTAAAGACTTCATAGTCACGGTGGCTTTGGTGTCATGTTATGACATAGATTATATGACACTAGACCGCCATGAGCTAGCTTAATTTTAGCAAATCGTTAATGCAAAATTCATCATTAATTTGAATATTTGACGGTGCAAATGCGACGAATCTTTGGGTGAATGAGAAAGTGTGGCGTCTCTAATACTTTCTAGAGTCCACAAGAAAAAATCAATTTGTGATTTTTATTCTGTGACTCCATCAAATCTTTGGTAACAGTTTCTGCCGTTTGGTTATTATAACCTACAATAATCAACAAACAATGCTTTCAATCTAAAGCAACAATTTCTATTAATTCTTATATATACAAGTGTTTATATAGTTTTAAAATTCTTTTCCTTTGGCAAATGCACATTCAATATTACACCTTCCCGCAAGTTCTACCCAAATATCCAAATTCGATTTCTTAGAACTCTAAAACCTTACATGTATTTGGCAACACCAAAGAACAATTTATTAATACTAATCAAAAGTAATGTATGGAAATTTGGGCTAATAGTCTAATCGATACATTTAACTTCTACAGTTTTTATACTTTGACTTATCCGGTAAACGTCTTGAAAAGGGTAAAATAATTATAGACATCATATGGAAAAAGTACCATAGGTACAGCCCAAATTTTCAACATTACATGCAAGATTAGTGGAAGCTTCCAACTTTCCATTGCTGTGCGATGCTTTCAGATTCATCCTTTACCAAAATTTATTTACAGAAAAGAGATAGGGAAATACCCTCACAGTACCGCGCTATTCGGAGGCCAAATAGATCATTTCTGGGTTCTGCTATAGGTTATACATTCCAATGTCGAAAAGGTATCTTAACTTTACATACATATCCAAAATTTTCTACAGCACCCCTTGGTTGGATATAACATCCGTACGTTCTCTTTCATTACCTTATTACCCAAAGATTTCCTAATATCGTTTAATACTAACATTCGTCAACAGCGGCGTAGCAAGGGGGGATGGGGGCGGTCGGCATCGGTTGTCGCCTTTTTTGGGGTGACCCGATGACTCAACTTTAAAAACAATGTACAAACATAAAAAAATTGCACAGATTGCATTGCAAAGTAAAGCCTTAACTGTTGGCGAAACTGCTACAAAAATAGAGGCACTTCGTCATTATATAGAAGAAAAATGGGCTCACATTGTGGAAGAGGCCATAGATATTGCTACAAAAAATCAGAACGATATTCCAACTGAAAGACGACTTCGTCGTAAAAAACGGGTGGTTGGTGAGATGGCCAGTGATGCAGGACTCACACCAAAAGAAGAACTTCCAAAAGATATGGAATGTCTTAACCGATTCAGAGCTGAGCTCCAGACAAGATCGAAGTCGCTTCAAGACATAGCTGCATTGTTCGAGATCGTACAAAGGAATACTTTGCTTTTGGCGAATACTGAAATTAGCTTCATCCAAATTTACTGATTTTTGTGACGAGGTCTCAGAAATAGAATTTTGGAAATACCAAGACTACGAAGACTCTTAAAAGCTACTAATGTTACAAATTCTCATAGAGAATCTCTAGATTTTTTACACTTTATCGTAGATTGGGATTTTACAGAATCTCTTCAAAATCTTACGATTGCACTAAAATTGGTCATGACGGTTTGCGTGTCTGTATCTTCATGTGAGTTTCAGTAAACTAAAATTAATCAAAAACTATTTGCGGGCAACAATGACCCAATCGTGGCTTAGCAATCTTGGCATATTAGCCATCGAATAAGAGGAAATACAAAATATAAATTTTGATGAAGTTATTTCTGAGTTTGCAGCTGTCAAAGCTAGAAAGAAGAGATTTTAATTGTAAGACAAAAATATTTTTTCTGTCTTAGTTTTTATTGTGTTTTGTTATTTGTTCAATATTTTAAATATAAATATGAAATGACATTTATAAATCATTTAAAATTTATTGCATTTGACTTTCGATGAGCTGCCACCCAAGGTATCTACGCCACTGCTCTTCAAGATCCAAAAAACCATAGAGTACGCCACATAATTATCTATCACTGACCCTACATCATTTTGATCTAGACGAAGCAAGTGTCCAACGGCATGTTTTGCGTTTGATTGGTGGAACCGCACCTGTGACGTTCTCACCCACACGTGATAGGTTGAAATGTTTCTCTGTTTATTATGAAGGTAATTTCAGTCGGTTTGGCGCCTTTGTTGGTTGTCGGTTTCGGTAGTCTGAGTTCATGGCGAAGGTGTGTATCTTGTGAAAACTTTTTGGGTATTTAACTGTGGTTTTGACTAGAGTATAAACGCACAATTTGTCGAATCGAGCGATATAGACTATGTGAGTGCATCACGAACTGTATTGCATATGGAAGTGAGCAGTGACTAAAACTGCAACTGTGAGATGCTATCATCCAGTTCTTGAGTTCTTCTATTGGTGAGTCTTCAAAATTAGCTAGGTACTTTTGCCCCCTTCTCATTAACCATCAAGTAGTTGACTGGAAGGTGCTTTCATATGCAAACCAAATTGTATTTCCAAATTTATATTGGCAAACTGAAGAAGGAGATTTGTGTTTGCGGGAGTCTTTTTGTTTATATGTAGACGTTTTTTTCAGTTTTTTTCTTTTCTACAACTTTCATTATGCCGACTCGCTATGCGTTGGTGTTTCACATGTCAGTGTTTTGTCAACATGTGCAGTAATTATCCAGAATTCTCCCTAAAACGTTACACAGGACTCTACATCTTATTATAATATCACCCAAAAAGAAAGCTAAAATGTTTAGGAAACATTCATAGAGTTCTGTATTTTGTTATAATTCACTATGTGTTTATAAAAAAAACGACATGGGTTTGGACGCACGTTGAGTATAACCGAGCTTTATCATTTTTTATGGTGACCTCAAAACTAGTTACTATCTAAGAGAAAACTATGATAAATGACACTTTGCAGTGCTTGGTGTATTTTTACACAAGACAAGATGATGGGACAGAAATAATTTGCAGGAAGGGGGGGAGGTCACCCTAAAATTCCCTTTATTCTGCACAAAACCATGCTAAATATGCAAATTTTAGCGGCCAACCCATCTGCCCTCCCGTATTTATGCGAGCGCACATTTCCAAGGTGCTGATAAAATTGCGTTTTTTATGCTATTAGGTATTCATTATTATAATGTTGTCCAGAGACATAAAGGGAAACGTGGAAAATAAGGGCTTAATGGAGATAAATACTTTGATGCTTTACATTTAAAAAAAAAAACCTTTCTGCAAAACATATAAGATTCTACTTATGAACAAAAAATTGCAGCACAATATAAAATACAGTTTGATTAAAAAAAATGTGAATTTTTTCATATCTTATATTAAGTACTGTTATAGATATGGGGTGAATCTAACTTGATAAGTTACCTGTAAGAGTCAGGTATAGTTTTGCAGAAAGTCAAAAAATGGCAATACTATTATAATACAATAGTATCCAATTTTATCTATATAATTTTTATATTTTCTTGCAAACCAGGCTGACCTTTTTTGTAGATTTTATAGCAGAAACCAGATGATTTAAGACAACCCCGCCTCAATTTACAAATTCTATGGGGTTTATCGGCAGAGATCCAGCAAACTTGCGACATATAACTCAAACCCTTAATTCAAGAGGGCGCAACGCAGACGCAGATTTTATTGACAAATCGCGGTCCAGCGTTGATCTCTTTAAACGTTCATAGCATAAAACAACGGTTTGGGATTGGACGCGATGTTGCCAGCGTGCGGTACGGTAGGCGATGTGGCAACGCTGCTACTCGAAGCTGTGACGATTGAATCTTGAGGGGAGACGCTAGCTGCGCCCTCTGGAACACCTCGTTCGATGTACCTGAAGCAAATATTTTTTATTGTAGAGGAACATTAATTTTCTTTTATAAATTTTTCTTTAGAAGTGGGACTACACCTACTAACTTCGATGTTTACAGTCAAAACATGGAAAATATATAAGTAGAGTGCTCTTCAAACCGATCACCCCTTGCCTACTTATTTTTTTTAACGCGTCGAGTTGGCAAGCTAAAATTTGCAGTAATGAATTTGCTGCATGAATACTATATTTTAACGTAAAAGTTCAATATGGCAGCAGTGCGTCATCTTGGAACATATATTTGTAAATATACGTAATGGTGTCGTATGAAACCCTATTTTGAAGATCTTGACTAACAGACTAATTGTCAAAAAAATGTCAAATACTTTAACTTCTTCGAGAGTAGAATTATATTAAATGCGACGACGTTTTGAATTATATTATATAAATATAAATTACTTATAAGGGGCGTCAAAATAGAGAAATATAACAATTTCGTCATCCTAATTTAAATATAAATATACTCGTTTAAAAATAATGTAGAAGGAGGGGTTAAAAAGCACTGTATTAGGGGTAAAAAGTACTTCTTAGCCCTAAATAAAAGCCACAACTCCCGCGTTCTTTCTCAGATTTGAGTGCACTTTCCTGTGTCACTAGTGGTCGGAGTAGTGTCAATTTGTTTCTAAAACCATCTATACTCTAAATTAATAGTATCCTACCTAGCTTTGGTAGGCGAATCAGCCGGAGAATTTTGCATCCCGTAGTTGTAGTAACCGTTGAAACTGTGGGTGTTGTGTTGTTGACCATCTTCGAGACACATGGATTCCTGAAGGTTATCCGAAGCGTATTTAGGCCGTACAATCGGAAAACTGTGTCTGTTCACTGTCTTGTTTGCAGCCATTTGTTCTACCGTTGCGTATTCGGGTTTCCACTGGGGCCTGACACCATCCCTGTACCGAATGGTCGGAGGTGGAGCTGGAAAAATGCAATAACTCCGACTGGTATAACGATATATGACTACTCTTTGTGTTGCTAGATAAACATTATAATATATTGTCGCGAAAAGGGACACTACACGTTTTTAGTGGTTTCTGAAAATTGTGTCACTCTCACTTGGCGCAATTCTGGCTGCATATGTTCCTGTGACAATTTTTTGATTTGACCGTGATCAATGCGTAGCAAAGCAAGGAATGTTAATTGCCGAGAAAAGACGCTTCCAAAAATCAACAGAAATATAGGATGTCCCATTTAATGACATATTAAGTTTATATTGCCACTAATTTATATAGCTAAATATAATTTTACATTGTAGCCCTTAGCTCTGCCTTCAGCTTTTATATTTAACTTTTTTCTGCAACTCTACAGTATATTCAGATAAGAGATAGACCGGACATAAACAAGACCACGTGATCATCGAACGCTGTAACATTCGGCAGGGACGTATTAAGAGTCACGCAGTACATATTTTAGATAGGAGATGCTGCTTTGCGTAACTTTGTAGTAAATTAGCACAATTCGATGTGTATACGATTGGTGATGGATATAGGATCATGTGGGGGTGGGGTAAGAAATATATAATGATGTAAATATACATAAGGGTTTCAAAATTTTCGCTTCGATTTCCAGCTTCGGATGCCGCCTGATGTTTGGTGAAATACAGTCGAATATAATCTCAAAATGGCGTTAAAATTAGCCTAAATTAAAAATAATCGTATATCTCTTAAAATTGCTTTTAGAATATTGATTAGTATATTTTTTGATTTCTAGGTAAATATGTAACCAAATTAAAACGTTCAAAACGTAAAAAAATGTGCATGGTTGAACATTGTCAGAAAGTAGATTCTTGAATAGGTTTTGCCAAAATGGGTTCAAAAATGTCAATAATTAATTAAAAAATACAGTAGCTTTATAATTACTTATAACTTACCGAATTTGATGAACGACATCTTTTATTGGAAAGATGAGCTTGATGAGCTACTGCCTGAAGCACCAACGTCAATAATGAATGGCTCGACTTGTTCCTCTAAAATATTGTCCAGTTCCCACATTCTCTTTTCAACTTTGTCTTTCACGTGCTTAATACAGTTTTCCCATTTTTGCGCTGTTATTAATTCTAGTGCTTCTTTGAAAAGTCCTTTGAGGTCACAAAATTTAAAAGTTGTATTGTGCTTAGCTATATAATTTTTAACCTCTGCCCATATGAGCTCAATGGGATTGAGCTCGCAATGGTATGGAGGTAAACGGAGCACAGTTTTATTTTGACTTGCTGCCATTTCGTCAATGGCGTATTTTTGATATTCCGCCTTGTGATCCTTGACAATTCTTAATAATTGTACTTTCAGCATTGCTTCTTCAAAGTTGATATTTTTCGAGCGGAGAAAATTTTGAACATCAACTTTCCTTGAAGCCGTTGTTGGGACCTTCTCCATTCTTCGAGAATGATAAGGCGCATTATCCCACACAATTACTGCGTTTTCCTCTAAGTTCGGTAAAATTTTTGAAAACCACTGTTCAAACGATTCGCCATTCATTTCCTCGTGGTAATCTCCAGTTTTCTTAGACTCAAAGCACCACAGACCGTCAACAACAAATCCATCCTCACTGCCAATATGGCAGATAATGAGCCTTTTCCCTTTACCTGGAAATCGAAGTACTAACTGGTGTAGATTTATTTCTATAAGCGAACCTTTTTCAAATGTTTTCATCACATTCAGCGAAAAAACATTGAGACATGAATATCAGATTGCTATAATTGGGATTATTTAGTCATATTGAAAGAAAGAATATTGAACGTCGTATGATTACTCAGCGCTTCACAATTTAATTTAAAGTTATAAACCTTTAAAAAATGAATGATCAGGAACCTGAAATACGCGCAAATATTAATATTAACAAATTATAACTTTATAAAGGTATAACAATAACAACGACAAACTCAACAACTTAATAAGATAACAAACGAAAACGTCCAAAGAAATATCAAATTGCAATGATGCACACGACATACGTAACACGTCTGAACCTGAATGTGACTCTGCCTTGATACGACTGCGCTGCCGCTCGGCATAGGCATTTAATTGCGAATTGACCAATGAGGGCTCCTGTTTTACGTCGAGACGGCGGCGTTAGCGTGAAAATCACCCGAACCTTTTGTTTACATCCGGTCTATCTCTTATCTGAATATACTGTAATAGTAACGATGACGAAGCTTTGACACACTATTTGGACACACTGCTTAAAAAAGTTTTAGCATTAGGTTGTTCTTTATTCAGTGAGTAACTGAACAACTGAAGAAATATTGCTTTTTAGACATTTGAGTTTTTATAATGTTATTACACGTGATGATATGTACAATTACACTTCATTAAATTTTAAAAAGAAGCGTGCTAAACATTGTCTGTTCACCTGATGATATTATGAAACATCTATCTGATAATTCCAAGGCCTACTTACAAAATTCTGCTTTTTTAAATAACTATATCAATGCATGACATTTCATACGTTTTCAGATTCAGAATCAAAAACTTTATGCACCTATGCAAAAATCCACTATGGCACCTATAAGAAAAAAATAAAGTTGACGATTGTTCTTGTAGAGAAGAAAAAGTAGCAATGTAATGTAGGTACTTTTTATTTTGAAGTCAGGAAAAAATTAATACGATTTTCGGACAATTCAGTTTCTTTCGTCTACCTCCGTAAATACTCGGAATTGTGAATCTTTCTATTTCCCATTTTCTTGTCATATATCATATCTCTTACCGTTTTCGAGATCCCAATGATGAGAATCGAATTTGAAACACCCGGCACATGCCTAATTCCAAGAATAAATGTAGTACTTTTTAATTTTCGTGTGTTACCTACCTGCGTAGAGATTGCACGAAGGAATACAACCGACAGCGGTTTGCGTTGCTCGAGCTGTACTACCGTATGTACCACCGAACAACGGCGATTCGCTCCTGCTTGAAGGTGCCAGATGCTGGTAGTTCGCAGGGTACGGCACTTTTGTTGTGACCGCTGTCATTTTTTGTATGTGCGGCATGTTGGAGTTGCAGTACTGCTCCTCCATATGCGTGGTCATCTTGTGATGGTAAATCGTGTCGATGTACTTCTTGTTAATCTGGTTTTGGTTGTACCTTCAATGATAGTGAACATTATAGTAGCATACGAGCTGAAGAGTGTTCTGGTGCCGGGATTTCTTGGGCCTAAAACTAGTGTCTTTGTAGATCACCACAATTTTCCACATGCACATTCAAATTATTTTGTCTTGTGTATCCCGTTTTATGGAGAAAGGATGATACGGAAGTTTGATTCCGATTCCCAAAATTTGGAACTTCCGTTTGATTTTAAACTTCCGATTTCGATTTCGGAAACTTTTAAATGGGAGCTTATCCAAAGTATTTCATCAGATATATTATTGAGTAGCGATGTTGATGATAATATCAATAATAAGGGTTTATTTAAAGAGTACAATAGAGAAAAACTTATTCCTATCAATGGCGATCTCTTATTATGGTGGAAAGTAAATGCTAAATTCAAAGGCCTAAACTTGATTGCCTGCTGGTATTTGTCGTGTCCGTCAAGATCAATAGCAAGTGAAGGACTGCGAAGCTTATATTTATTAAATATAATTTCCTTCTTTTGTAGCCACTGGTTTGATTTAATGAACACACATTTTATTTAATTTACCTTTACTACTTACTATTACTATAAAACTTGTTAATTTTTTTGAAGAGGCAGACTGACAGTGTAGGTATGATTTTATTTTAGTAAACCATCTTTCCTCAGTCTTCGCCTCCGATTTCGATTTCGGTTCCGGTTCCGATCCCGATAAATCAAATTTAAAACTTCCGATTCCGACATCGCACAGTGTGGCGCCCAATGGACAAAATTACTCAAAAACATAATTTTTGACATTAGAATTCTGTTGCTTTTATACCATTGGATAGATAAATAGTCACTGCAACACGTAAGTATAGTACTTTAATCAAGTTGGCTGCGATTTACCTATTTTAGCAACTTTAAAGTTAGACATGTCGAGACCTGTCAAGAAGGCGAAAAATCTCTCTGTTTTATTGCTCGGGAAAGATATAAATTTTGTGTCGAAATATTTAAATATTTTAACTTTTCCAATATGGCTGGTAATGAGGCTGGTAAGTACATTATATCGATGTATAGATTTATTTAAAATATAATTATAATTAGATAATTTTTTAAGTTAAAGTGACTATTACCGATTTTTTTAATTTTTTTTAAACGTTTGACTTTGTTTAGAGTTTAATAAAAATCACCTCCCATCACCCTAAAAAAATTTTTATTTATTGTTTATCTGTCCATAGTAAGTTTTGATAAAAAGTTTAAATCACGTCATGCCACGTCTAAGGGAGACATAATTTTTTTTAGGACATGGTGCTATTGACAGAAATAGAGATTTGATTGATGTGTGGATAGAAGCACCGAGAGGAAATAGAAAACAGGTGGTTTATGAAAAGATATTATCTCTTATTGATATAACAGATGAACCTTCCAAACATCTTAAAAGTAATATTATGAAATGCAGCCAGTTGTTTGGGTTGAAAATGGCAAATAAATGGCAGAAAGTAGGACAATCTCGGAATCGACTTTTACAAAATCAGGTATATTGGTTAGACAAGATTATATATAGAATAAATAATGATTCTGAAGAAAACACATCTTCGGATGAGGAACAAGAACCTCCTTGTCGCTCAGTTGGACGGCCATGGGTGCCATTTGAAGAGGCATCGAAGAAAACAAAACGAAGACGTGTAGCCGAACTAACCACAGACAGATTTGCAAATGAACTTCAATTTGCTCTAAATGTCGTTTCTGGAAGCAATCACAGTGAGGTCTCGCCACAAATTTTTAGTTTTAGTACAGCTGAAGCTTTAGCCCTTATGGTAAATTTGGATATATCCGTAAGAAAGTATTTGCTACTTAGGTCTGTTATTAATGGTAAGGCCCAGAACTGCCTTCCTAGTTATAAAGAATTACAGAAAACAAAAAATGCTATCCTCCCTTCACAATTTATTATTACTGAAATTTCTGCAGAAGTTGATTTGCAAGAACTTCTACAGAAAACAGCTGAAAGTATCCTTGAAATAATAAATTTTGAAGAGAGAGATTGCCGGATTAAAGTGATATGCAAGTGGGGATTTGATGGCAGTTCTGGGCATAGCCAATATAAGCAGAAATTTTCTGATTTAGAAAACACCGACGAATTTCTGTTTCTTGTAGCAATGACGCCACTCAGATTGATTGATATGGAAACGAATAAGGTATTGTGGAAAAATGAGAGCCCTTCATCTACTTTATATTGTAGGCCGATCAAGTTTTTATTTAAAAAGGAAAATGCTGATTTAGTGCGGAATACGGAAAAGGAAAGAATAACAAAAATTGAAAATTTGATTCCTATTGAGATTAAAACAAAAGAAGGGCACTCTTATATAATTGAAGTTGATATGATGTTGACAATGTTGGACGGCAGTGTTGGAAACGTTCTATCAGAGACAAATTCAACTATGAAGTGCATCATTTGCGGAGCCACACCCAAGGACATGAACACGTTAGCAGGGATTAACCGTCCTCCTAACGTAGACAATTACCGGTTTGGTTTGTCAACTTTACACTGCTGGATTCGTTTTTTTGAATGCTTACTCCATATTGGATACCGCCTGCCAATTAAATCTTGGCAGGTTCGTGGGCCTGAAAACAAAGCTATAGTCGAAGCAAACAAAAAACGAATCCAAGCAGAGTTCAGAGCCAAGCTGTCTCTAATAGTTGACAAACCAAAACCCGGGTATGGCTCCTCAAATGATGGCAATACGGCCAGAATTTTTTTCCACAACCCACAAACAAGTTCAGATATCACAGGGGTTGACAGGGAATTAATCGAGAAATTTGCGATCATCTTAGGAGTGTTAGCTAGTGGTTGCGCTATTGATATGGAAAAGTTTGCGTCATTGGTGGAAGAAGCAAGAAATTTGTATATCCACCTTTATAAGTGATACAACATGCCAAACACGGTACATAAGGTCCTTGTTCATGGGTGTGAGATAATTGATGTATTTTGTTTGCCCATTGGAGAACTGTCGGAGGATGCGCTTGAGGCTCGCCATAAAGAGGTTAGGAAACATCGATTATCTCACACCAGAAAATGTTTAAGAACAGATACGAATAAGGATCTCATGCGTGTTCTTTTACTTACTTCTGATCCTTTTATATCCTCAAAAAGAAAGGTGAGCTCAAAAAAATATAAGAAATGCAACGAGGCAGTTCAGAACTATTTAAAAAAGCAAGAAAATGATGATTTAGGTATTGACTTAGGTACAATAACGAATGACACAGCACCGAGCATGAAATCCTATTCCGATTAGAATGGGTATATTTGGTGTTATTTTTTTAATATAGTTTATATTATTATTTCATACATTACCTACTAAGTAATTGTTATTTTGTTAAATATATTTTTTTAAATAAAAACCTAAATATCAATTTCAAATTATACAGATTTATTTTTTATTTGAATTATTCTTATTATTTTTTCAAATAGATAGACAAATTTAATAAATCATATTGCGCCCGCCACAAGTTGGCTACATTATCTTTTAAATCATTCGGTAAAGATCTTGAAAAATAAAAGCGTGACTTTTTTGTCTCTCTTAAGAATGCTATAATAATATCCTACCTTATCCCAATTTATTCGAGATCATCAACTTAATATTTTGACTTTTACAAAAAAAAAAACGAATTATGCGAAATGCATCCCGCCTGCTCCCCCACCCCTTCTTATTATTTTAAATAATTTTTGTCATACTTTAGAAAGCTACTTAAATAAGTAATCGCCCTGCGTTTACAGAATTCAAATAGGACCACTAGTTTTTAAGATATCGAATTTTGTCCCTGATCCCTATAAAGGAACGCACTGTGCATCGGTTCCATTCTTTAGTGGAGTGGGCCTAGGAGGAAAACAACAATCTGCTCCGAGCAATGAATGCGACTAGATTAGGAGTTAAGCCTATACGTTTACATTGCACTGTTTGTCGCCAAAGCTGTGTAGTTTTAGTTCATAATTTTGGCTAATTTGCCTACCATTGCATAGCAAAGTGATAAACCAATACATCGGCGTGCATTCTCGTATCTGGAAAGGTTATTCAAGTAGCTATGCATACTGGGTGTACTCAAGTCGAGCAAGGCAGAAATACTATCTTTTGTTGCGTTGTGAATCGCTCATTTTTATTGTTAATAAACAGGGATACATTGAATAAGACAAAGACACGTAAATATTTATTAACGAGGCAGAGTATGAACAATTCTGCTAAATTCGTGATTTTGCAAGGTAAACAATACGAATCATTCTTTCCATCAAACAGGAACAATAGTGGAATATCTGATATTGGCAATAGTGGGACCCCTTCAGGTTTTTCTAAATAGCTGTCGTGATCCGAACAGATTCTTGGCTAAAAGCCAAATACGTTGCTGAGAATAGTATGTTATTACATCATTGTCAGTATAGTTACTAAAAAAAAAACGTTTGAGAGTATTTTAATTAATTTGATATTCATACTGTTACTTCCCACGTTTTTTGGATGTTATATGACATGTACATCACGAAAAACAATGTTACTCATTTCCGTCTGTCTGTCCGCTAATCTTATAACCGCCAATAACTTGGATTTCGATGAAATTCTTACACTTTGTTACTACTATTCCATGGACGCAAAAGCAATTTTTGGAAAATCGGCCCAGTGCCGGCAGAATAAAAAGGCCTAAAACGAAAAATGTAAACATCGCTCAAACTTCGCTTTTGACGTTTCAAAGGATCCTGATCATTTCTGAGAAAATATTTAGAGGTAAATCAACTTGGAGGTGGGGTTTTTTGGAGGGTGGTTTTGATGTTAGTACATTTATACCAATAAGACATATTTCATACATCATAGATTTTCGTTCGAGGAATTTCGAAAGCGGCACAGTTGTTTGTGTTAGAGCGGGGTTTCATCTACTGTCGCAGCAATTTAAGTTTTCGTTCCAATGTTGCTACTTTGATGCTTTTGAGCGGAAAAGCTGTCAATCCTTATCGGTTCTTTGCACACTGACTAAAAAACTAGTGAAAGCTACTTGTCGTTGCTGGCAGACAGACATGAATGTTAACATTTTCAAAAGGACTGATTGCAAATGTCAACTTTGAAACTTTAGGGCGACAAGTTTCTCAATCGCTCGCAACTGATTGTGGTCGTTCTAAGATAGAACGCTTTCAAATTATTTGAAATTTGAGCGCAATCTACTTTTCCCGCTCTCAAAATGCTGCGTCCCGTTGAGCAAATGTATTTTTTGCGGTTTTATTACACAAATTACTTTTTTCAAGTGATCATCTCACCTGTAATATTCATTCGTTTGATAAGCTACCGGATAGCCTTCTATGTGATTGTAAGGAATATAGACCATGGTCTGATGGTAATTCTTAGAGATATCTTGAGGTGGAGGAGACATCGCTCTACCGTTCCTCAGTTGTTTTGGCACATGCTGGTACTCATTGCAGTCCATCTCGATGTAAGATTGGGTCTTGTAGACTTCCTTATAACAAGTTTGACTCGCACAGTTCTGTAACAATAAATAATTCAATGATGGTTGAATCAGTAGCTTTTATTGGGGTTGGTTTAGAGGATTTTTTATCCTAAGCTGAGCTAACAAAGGTAACCAATTTGGGTTCCAAAATTGAACCTGCCTCGAACATGGTTATCCTGGCGGGTTAAAATGTTTTACGAAAAAAGTAGTGCATGTATGTATGAGATTAGTCATCGCCACGTTGATAAATTTAATATGTATTATCTTGCAAACTCAATCTTGCTTGTTTTGTCTCCAAGCGATGACATGCCATTTTTTGATATTTGGAAAAACTCCATTATAAGTTCAACTAAAAAAAAAAATAACAGCAGAGGGGGAGCAACAATGTTACAGTATAAAATTTGCTAATAACCATACAACTTTTTCGACTAATTGGCACAGTAGTCATACTTGAGTCTCTCATACTACAGGGTCTGAAGTCACACGTGATAATGATAACAAGTTTTCATTAAAATTTTAGACTGGTATGATTTTTATGTGGATTTCTCGCCATTTTAAGGAAAAATAATAATACTGGGTGGGATTAAATGCTTAATTGTGTGTGTTCGTGTGTGCTCTAAATAAACCTGGTCCAAAAAGTTCGTGATTTGCAGGAATAGCACGGTATTACTTGAATATAAGCCAGTTTTTCAACAAAAAATTAAATGCCGAAAATCATTATAAAACATAAACAAAATTTCGGCATTTTTTGGCATTCACAAACCATTGGGTGTTTCGTTGGACTATTAATCATATTAGCAAAACTCACTAGAGAAGTATGTGAATCTACAAAAAATTGGTCAAAATGGCTACTTCCAGCTAGCATAGGCTCCTTCTTGTCCTCAGGGTCACGAACTTTTTCAAGTTCAACAGAGTCATATTTAATTGAGTTTGATCTAGCATGTTTGGAACTTTATTACATTTGGAATATTGTATCTAGTAACCCGACTTTAAGTTGCATGTGGCAACCATGTATTGTAAGAAGAAGGTAAAATAGAAGTGTGGATAGTAGTTGCAGGTGTGTTAGTCTCCCAGTTTTTTCCTGATTTTATAAGTAAAAAGTAAAGTAAGTGGTGACTACAGCCCATGAAAGCATCAGGGACGCCATCCGGCATCAATTGCAGATCCGAGGTAAACCCTTTACAACATTTTTGGTCCTAATCGAGCACGGATACCAGCGGATCTTCTTTTCGGCGCATGAGGTAGCCGCCATTTTGATGACGGTAGCATCCACGTAGCAACAGTAATAGGTCAGGGGACGGAAGACTATTCCACCACCTGTAAACCTTTCCTTAGATTTGCGTCAGTTATATACGCGATCTTAGAAATTACAGTTAGCGTCAGTTATATACGCAAAGTTGATCAGTTACAGTAAGTTAGCGTCAGTTATATACGCAAGTTTAGTAAAAAGTCAGCGTCAGTTATACGCGATTCAGTTGAATTCGATAGTACAGTAAAGTTAGTAAAAATGAGTGAAATTGCTTCACTAAAAAATCGTCGAAAGACGTTGAAAGGCCAGTTGACACGCTCAATAAGGTTTTTTGACTCATTAGATAAGAATGAGGTAGATGATAATATAGTACAGGAAGTTTCTAGTAGATTGTCTAAAGTAGAACCTACATGGGAAGAATTTAATGAAGTTCAAAGTAAAATTGAGGAGTTGGAAGTTTCGTCAGATGATGATATTGAAAGAGAACAGTTTGATGACAAGTATTTTAAGTTGGTTGGCCATATGAAGGCGTTTATTAAGAAGTTCGAGTATTCCACCGATGCAACAAGTAATGCATCAAACGGTGGTGCATCAGGAGTTAAGTCCACCACCGGTTCAGTCAAAAGTAATGTGCCAAATGGTGCATCGGTTGTCAAGTCTACCACTGGCTCAGTTAACAGTAACAGTAGTTCGTCAGTTGTTAGGGTTACAACTAATCCAGTTAATGTAGTGAATAATAGTACTTTAGTAAAGTTGCCACCTATTAAAATACCTACCTTTGACGGTCGTTACCATAATTGGTTAGAGTTCAAGGACTCCTTTTTATCTTTGGTAGATTGTAATGAGCAGCTATCAGATATCCAAAAGTTTTATTATTTAAAAACCAGTTTAGAGAAAGACGTTTTGGATACGATTAAGTTTATTGAAGTTTCAGCAGATAATTACCGAAGTGCTTGGCAATTTTTAATAGAAAGGTATGAGAATAAAAGATTGATTGTTTTCAATCATATCAAGGCGATCATAGAACATACACCCGTGAATAAGGAAAATCACGCGGATTTAAGAAATCTTTATGATAATTTCATGAAACATCTCAGATCATTGAAAAGTCTGGGAGAAAAGACAGACGAGTGGGATAGCCTTATTATATACATCATGAGTACCAAGTTGGACTCGGTTACCAGAAGAGACTGGGAGAATTTTAAGTATAATGGGGATCTTCCTACAATGTCTGATTTGCATGTATTTTTAAAGAAAAAGTGTGAAGTTTTAGAAAAATTGGAGTTAGTAAAGTCAGATGCTAAACACTTCGATAGAGGGAAGTCTTACCCTCATACAAGTAGTAGAAAACCGCATACGAGTAACAGTTTTGCAGCCACAGAAAGTGCGATTGAGTGCTTTTATTGTAAAGGTTCTCATTCGATATTTAAGTGTATATCCTTTTTATCACTGCAGGTAAGTGATAGGATTGCAGCTGCTAGAAAACTAAAGTTGTGCCTGAATTGCTTGAGAGATAACCATCTGACACGGCAGTGCAGATTGAGTAACTGCAAAAATTGTAAAGCCCCACATAATGTATTACTTCACCTTCCGCGGCGAGAAGCGACCGCTGCTGAGCCAAATCTCCATCGGACACCGTCGGAACGCTTAGTCACCGGTTCAACGCCGAACGACACAACGCCGCCGCCGGCTTCGAAGTCATCGCAGACACATGCGGTGTTGCCGCCGCCTACAGAAGGGTTTACATCCGCTAATGTGCGGGCGGAAAATTCGCAGATTTTGTTATCTACAGCATTAGTGCAGGTGAAGGATGCAAAAGGGAATTTTTGTATCGGTAGAGCGCTCCTGGACTCGGGAAGTCAGAGTAATTTCGTTTCAGAAAAATTCTGTAAACGCTTAAACTTGAAAGTGAGTAAAATAAATCATTCTATCAGGGGTGTGGGACAGACACTCACGAGTATCACCAGTAAAGTTGACATATCCATTAAGTCAAATGTTAGAGAGTTTTCCATGGATATTAATTGTCTGGTTATTCCTCGCATAACTGATAAGCTGCCTATAGTTTCTTTTGACAGTTCTAGTTTAAATATACCGCGAGATACCGAGTTGGCTGATCCTCAGATTAATATTTCCGATGAAGTAGATATATTATTGGGATCAGAAGTGTTTTGGTCGGTAATGGTACCCGGGTTGAAAAAGGGTACTCGGCGACTAGTTTGGTTACAAAATACGGAATTAGGATGGTTAGTTGCTGGCAATATTGCTTCAGGAATAAGTAATAATACAGTAATCAGTTGTTTGAGTATAAGTAACCGTTCTAAAATGAAATGCGTCAATAGTACGGGAAATATAGACAGTAAATTAGAGAAGTTTTGGCAGCTGGAAGAAGTAGCTAAAGATAACATAGTACAGTCCGAAGCGGATCGTTATTGTGACGCATATTTTAAAAGAACAACAAGGCAAGCGGAAAATGGTCAGTTTATAGTAAACGTTCCGTTTAAGGAGAGTGTAAAGCAATTAGGAGAGTCGCGGGAGATGGCACTTCAGAGATATAAGTTTCTAGAAAGGAAGCTAGATAGAAACTCAAGTTTAAAGTTAGAGTATAATGCATTTATGAAGGAATACCTAGAGTTAGGTCATATGGAAGAATTTGATGATAGCTTAGAATTAGATAGAGGATATTATTTGCCTCATCATGCAGTTATTAAGTCATCAAGTATAACTACGAAGTGTAGAGTAGTATTTGATGCCTCAGCTAAGACTACCTCAGATTTGTCACTAAATGACACTCAGTTTGTAGGTCCTAAGCTACAGGATGATCTCTTTGATATTTTGTTGCGGTTTAGAAAGCATAAGTTAGTCATGACAGGTGACGTGTCTAAAATGTACAGGAGAATTTGGATTACTGAAGAGCAGAGGCTATACCAAAAAATTCTTTGGCGTTTTGATTCCACCAAGGATATAAAGTGTTACAAGTTGAAAACAGTGACGTACGGCACAGCATCAGCGCCATATCTTGCAGTGAGGTGTCTATTTGAAGTAGCAAATATGCATGAAAATGAGTTTCCAGATGCCCGCAAGGTTATTAAGCGTGACTTTTATATGGATGATGTGTTGACTGGTGCAGAATCTGAGATGGATTTATTGAAAATTCAAGGAGAGGTATCGGATATTTTAAATAGTGTTGGTTTGCCATTAAGAAAATGGTTGTGTAATGATAAAGAAATATTAGCTAAGTTTAAAACGCATGGTGAGATAGAAGCAAATATTTTAGAAATAGGTGAAGATGAGCAAAACAAAACACTCGGAGTGTTTTGGAATTCACATAATGATGTGATTCAGTACAAAATAGATTTTGAAATACTATCAAACCATCGTATGACGAAAAGAGGTGTCCTATCTACAATATGTCAGATATTCGATCCTTTAGGTTTAGTAGGTTGCGTTACTATTGTGGCCAAATTATTGATCCAACAAATGTGGATTAGGAAATTAGAATGGGACGATGATTTGCCTAGTGATTTACAAGATAGTTGGATTGGTTTTCGCGAAGATTTGAAGACAATAACAAAACTTAGTATCCCACGGCGGGCGGTCTTATCAGAGTATATAAGAATAGAAATTCACGGATTTAGCGATGCAAGTGAGAAGGCTTATGCAGCCTGTATATATGTTAGATGCAGTTTTAGCACAAGGGAACCGGTATCAAATTTGATATGTGCAAAATCAAGAGTTGCCCCGGTTAAGCAAGTAAGTTTACCACGGTTAGAATTATGTGGGGCTGTCTTATTAGCGAATTTGCTTAATAAAGCTATAAAAATTTTAGAAATTGATTTTCATCAATGTTATTTGTGGTCCGATTCCATGATAACCCTTGCTTGGATACGAGGGGATTCAAAGAGGTGGAAAACCTTCGTAGCCAATCGTGTAGGTGAAATTCAGTCACTTACAAGTGTACTAGATTGGAGACACGTAGAGTCTGCTAATAACCCGGCAGACTTAGTAACTAGAGGAGTAACAGTTAAGTTATTATGTGATTGCGAGTTGTGGTGGCATGGACCATCCTTTTTCAAGTTAAATAACAGTGCGTGGAACATAGACAATTTTGAGCTAAATTTTGAAGTACCGGAACAACGTTCTGTATCGTTGGCATCATGCATCATAAAAAACGACTTATTGGAGTTGATCGATAAGTTTTCGAGTTTGAATAAAATTGTAAGGATTACAGGCTATGTGCGTAGGTTTACTGATAATTTGAGATGTCCCAAGACTGATAGAAATTTTGGAATCTTAACCCCAATAGAGCTAGAGAACTCTTTAAACCTTTTGATCACGCTCGTACAAAGAGATTGTTTTCCAATAGAGTATAGAAGCTTATCATCTAATAAAGCGTTGGAAAATAAAAGTAAGTTGCTTCCTTTGAGACCTTTTTTAGAAAATGGCGTCATGCGAGTTGGCGGGAGATTAAGTAACTCTAAGCAGAATTTTGATAAAAAGCATCCAATAATTTTACCCAAGGGTCATATATTAACAGAGTTGATTTTAAGAGATGCTCATGAAACACTATTACATTGCGGAGTCCAGACATTGTTATGCGCAATAAGGGATAAGTTCTGGCCCATTGGTGGAAGAAATTCCTGCAAGAATATAGTTAGAAAGTGCGTAACTTGTTTTAAGGTGTCACCTAAAGACACAAATTATTTGATGGGTGATCTTCCCAATGTGAGAGTCAATACTTACCTTCCATTTCAGAACATTGGCATAGATTACGGAGGACCGTTTTTAGTAAAAGACCGTAAGGGTAGGGGCGCAAAAACTAGTAAAGTTTACATGTGTCTTTTTGTCTGCATGAGTGTGAAGGCAGTACATATAGAGCTGGTTTCAGATTTGACCACCGATGCGTTTCTTGCTGCATTTCATAGATTTAGTAGTCGTAGAGGAAAACCAACTCATGTGTATTCTGATAATGGAACTAATTTTTTGGGAGCGAATAATGCGTTAAATGAGTTGTTCAAATTTTTGAAAAGAAATTCTGAGAAAATAGGGGAGACGTTAGCCCTTGAGCGTGTCAATTGGCATTTTATACCGGCTAGAAGCCCTAGCTTTGGTGGTCTGTGGGAGGCAGGCATTAAAAGTGCTAAGCATCATATAAAGCGAGTGATATGTAATCAAAGATTAACTTTTGAGGAATTTAGTACGGTGCTGACGCAAATCGAAAGTATCCTTAACTCCCGACCACTATGTCCCCTGACAGAGGACCCAGATGATACAGCAGCCTTAACACCTGCTCATTTTTTGATTGGGAGACAGTTAATAGCCCTTCCTGAGTCGAACTTAGCCGAAGTACCTGTCAACCGTTTGAATGCCTGGCAGCAGCTGCAAGCGATGACTCAGCATTATTGGAAAAGGTGGCATAAAGAGTACCTAGCAGAGCTGCAGACTAGGACTAAATGGAGACGCGATGGAGGGACGAGACTGCAGATAGGTTCTTTGGTCCTGCTGAAAGAAGAAAATACGCCTACCTTGGATTGGAGGTTAGGCCGTGTAGTGAAACTGTTTCCTGGAACTGACAATGTTGTCAGAGTGTGTGAAGTCAAGCTCAGAGGTGGCGTTATAGTAAAACGTGCTGTGAATCGATTGTGCGTTTTGCCTGTTGACGTTAATAATGTTTGTTGAAAGTCCTGGACCTTTCAAGGCGGGCGGTATGTTTGGAACTTTATTACATTTGGAATATTGTATCTAGTAACCCGACTTTAAGTTGCATGTGGCAACCATGTATTGTAAGAAGAAGGTAAAATAGAAGTGTGGATAGTAGTTGCAGGTGTGTTAGTCTCCCAGTTTTTTCCTGATTTTATAAGTAAAAAGTAAAGTAAGTGGTGACTACAGCCCATGAAAGCATCAGGGACGCCATCCGGCATCAATTGCAGATCCGAGGTAAACCCTTTACAACATAGCAATAATACCATTTCTCAGACCTTGCATATTTTTCACTGCACTATTGATAGTATTGACACAGAATATTTAAACCAGAAGATACACTTGGGCAAATTCCCCGGTGCAATTTTCATACGCCGCCTTTTACAGCGGCAAGCGGCGATAAATCGACGCGTACTCCGTACAGGTTTATGAATTGCGAATGGTCATATATAGCAGACCAGATTAGAGCAGCTCATAGGAAGGCAATACCATTCCATTAACGTGTATGAATGACTATACAGTATGTAAAGTTAGTAGTGGAGGAACGGAAGTCAGGTAATCGAGCGCCTCAAAACCTATTGAATGAACCCCTATAAGTGTAGTCCGAAATTTTATAGTTCAGGAGATATTTTCAATTTTGTGAAGTTTCGAAAAAAAATAACGGGATAATGAACTTTCAATCACAATTACAACTAAAACATTAGGTTTAGGGCTGTGATTTTTTTTTCTGAGATGAGCTAAATGGCTTGTTTTAGCAATAGTTATGTCACCTTTTAATAGAGCTAATAAGAAATCAACGCAAAAAATCTTAAATTCATTTTTTTTTTGTGAAAAATCTCTTCCATCCCTCAACTTTGGAGAGCGGTAAAAAATTGAGTTTTTATTTCATTATTCATATTATTGTAAAAAATATTTCAATCCATGTAGACTAAATCCTGAAAATTTCAGCTAGCTACGATGAGTGTATCATGTCACATTCATTGTTGTGATGCTATAAACGTAAGAAACGCAATAATAATAATAATAATAATAATAATAATTTTTATTGGAATGTTTATACATAAAAATATAAAAACGACAACATTCCAAAAGGAAAGAGGATTGGCAGGGCCATTTTTCCCCTCGCCCTAAAAAGTTAACTTCATGAGCGTTTTTTAACATCAACAGAATGATTAGTATTCACAACAAATATTATGCACAACACAGAATACGATATAGTCTGAGTGTTAATGGAGGGTAGTGTAGCAAGCGCCATAAATTTAATTTGTGGATTCAAATCTCTGTAGCTGTAGTAGCACTTTTTCCATCTCATTTCTGAAGTTTTGGATGGAACGTGCTTCAAAAAGTTCTAAATGATCGTTTGGTAGATATGGTGCTGGGTAAATAAAACATTTTTTGAATTTAGATGTTGTATGAACTGGAATATTGAAGTATTCATTGTTGCGTAAGGAAACTTTACGGAGTGAATATCTCTTCTCCAAAGCAATAATCAGATATCTGGGTAATTTATATTTTAAAACTTTATATAGTAGAGTTCCATACTGAAGTAATACACGATACTTGAATTTTAAAAGATTATCTCTCACATAATATCCAGTAATATGTTCTTGTATATGTATATCTTTGAAACAGAATCTCATACAACAGTTTTGTAATACTTGAATTTTGTGCTTCATTTCTTCCGTCAGAAAATTATAATATACTGTAGCGCCATAGTCTAGGTGAGTGAGGATTAGTGCATTGGTAAGCCTTAATTTTATATCGCTGGTTAAAACATGTTTGTATCTCCAAAGTGACTTGTATTTACAATAGCATACTCGAAGTTTATTAATGACATCGTTCTCAAAACTTAAATTGGTGTCCAACAAAATGCCTAAATTCTTAGTCTCTACAATTTCAACAGATGTATCACCTAAAACAATGGCTGTACTCATCAATCCTTTTGAAATATTTAACCTAGAACCAATGCACCAAGCTTTAGTTTTTGTGGGATTCAGTTTCAAACAATAATTTTTTGAATAGTTTGCAATCATTTCTAGATTTACTTTTAACTCTTTAATCAATAAATTAACTTCATTTGGCTTGCCAGCTTTATACATTTGTACATCATCAGCATATAGATGTATATTCCAATCATGTGATATAAAATTTAATAAATCAGATGTATAGAATGTAAATAGTAATGGACCTAATACACTTCCTTGCGGAACACCACAAACTACATTTTGTAAAGTGGAAATTTTGTTAAATATCTTTGTGCATTGGGATCTGCCAGTCAGGTAGTTGTTGAACCACAGTAAGGCATTACTAGACAAACCATAATATTGTAGCTTTTAAAAGAAAATACATTTTTCAGCATGCTTGTGGTAATACCATCTATACCAGCAGCATTTGATTTCACTTCTCTCAGTTTCTTTTCAATATCATCAGATGTAACTAGATGGAACGAACTTTTAGTTACGAGTGACTTTTTCTGCCCAGATAAAGTGTTAAGAAATAACTCATCAGGTTGAATGGTTGGCAACGAGTTCACAAAGTGATTGTTGATGGCTTCTGCGTCTTCAATGCCCTGAGATATCTGATTAGTGGATTTTTTATGAATATTCCATTTAGCGAAGTCTTTCCATAGTTGCTTGGGATTATTCCTGTTCTTATTTAGTTGATATTTTATATAAGCTGTTTTTTCATTCCTTAAAGCCACACCTGAGTAATTTCTAAGATCGTTATAAAACAATCGATCTGTTTCAGATCTAGTTCTTTTAAATTTATTGTAAGCTTTTCGTTTTAAATTTATTTTTATTGTATAGGTGACGTACGGCCTGTAGAACTTATGAGGTGTAATTCTTTTCATTGGAGCATGTATGTCATACAGCAAGGTGATGTTCTCAGTAAGATGGAGGACTTTATCATCAAGACTTTGTAGATTATTTATATAGAATCCTTATCACCTACAAGTACAGAACCTATTGTGTTTAGCCGCTCTTTATGGCGATTTACCGACAAATGTGAAAGATAAATTAATTTAACTAACTTTTGAAGAACATGTTCGAAATAACCTCCATTATTTTCTATACACAAGCGACACCTTCTAATAAAATTGTCCTTTAGTCTTTGAAATGAATTTGCGTTTTCCATAATTATTATTTTTGCTTCATCAACTTTCTGGCGCAGTTGGTTGACATTTGTATATTCAGATGTATAGATTATCTCCTTGTAAAACCCCCGTATAAAAAAATCTAGAGGATTTAAATCGGGCGACCTTGGAGGCCATCGTATGTGTTCATTTCTACCTATCCAACGCCCAGCAAAGGTACTGTGCAAAGTGGCATGGGGCACCATTGCATTGAAAATATCGAACGTCCGAAGGTACATCCTCTAGCAGCTCATGCAAACTACTTTGTAGAAAAGCAAGATATGACTGACCATTCAACCTGGCGGGCAATTCATATGGTCCCATTAGTTTTTTGTTGAGTACTGCAGCCCATAACTTAACGCCGAACTGACGTTGAAAGCTGTGTCGGCGAATAACGTGTGGATTTTCCACGCTCCATGAATGGAAATTGTTCATGTTGAATATTCCATTTCGGTTAAAGTTGGATTCATCTGTCCATAAGATGCTGTCGAAAAAAGTTTCATCCTCTTCACACCTTCTCAACATACTCTCACAAAATTCAACCTGTTGTGCATAGTCGCTTGGAAGCAATTCTTGTACTTTTTGTACATGGTAAGGATGCATGTTCTCCGAGCGTAGTGTTGTGTGCACTGAAGTATGGGATATGTTTCTGCTTCAAGCAATGGCTCTGGTGCTTATAGAGGGATCTCTCTTAGCTGCTTCTATTATACAGGGTTTGTCCGGAAAGTAATAGGACTCATTTTCTTCCGCTATGACTGCACTTCGGAGCGTGCGCACACCGACTGGATTTGGTAGAGGGCGTTCCTAGCTAACGAATGGGCGGCTGGTCAGTTGTCTCCGAGCACTTGGAGAGTCAGGTCAGGCATTTTCGCGCGACGTGTTTCTGTGAGTGGTGCAAGCCGAAAATGCAGCGTTCGTTAGAGCAGAGGTAGGCGATTAAATTCTGTGTGAAACTTGGTTGCTTTAGCAAGAAGTGGTGTTTCGGTGGCACCAGGCCTTTTTGGAGGGCCGGGAAGAGGTCGCTGATGAAGACCGTGCTTCGACAAACACCGATAATGTGACTCGTGTGCGCAAAGTTTTGAACTAAGACCGTCGACTAAGTATTCGTTTAATTGCCCAGATGTTAAATTTACCAAAATCTGTGGTTCATGACATTGTGACACAGCATTTGAGCATGCGCAAGGTGTGCGCGAAGATGGTCCCAAAAGTGCTCACTGACGACTAGAAATTGCGGCGAGTGGAAGTGTGCCAAGAAAATTTGAACATGTGTGAAATTGCCCCCCAATTTTTAAATAACGTAATCACAGGTGACGAGTCGTGGATCTTTGAGTATGATCCCGAGACAAAGAGGCAATCTTCCGAGTTTCACACGACGGCGTCTCCTCGCCCAATCAAGGGAAGAATGAGCAAATCCCAAGTGAAAACGATGCACATTGTCTTTTTTGACATCAAAGGCATCGACCACCATGAATTTGTTCCTCGTGGACAAACCGTCAACGCCAAGTTTTACGTGGAAGTGCTCAGGAGACTCAAACGAAGGGTCAGTCTGGTCCGACAAGACATCGCAGCCGCCTTTCTTGTGAACTGCTACCTAACCAAGGCCGGCATCCTAACGCTTCCGCATCCGCCTTGCATCCCAGATGTGGCCCCGCCGGACTTTTTTTTGTTTCCTCGATGAAAGGCAAGCATTTTGAGACGACAGAGGGGATCCAAGGAGCGTGCACCGCGGCTCTCAAGGCTATTCCGGAGAATGCCTTCCGTGACGCCTTCAATGCTTGGAAATCGCGCTGGCAGCGCTGCATCGACGCAGAAGGAGCCTATTTTGAAAGTTTTTAAAGAATTGTAACGATTGGCTCAATACATTTTTTTAAATCGACTCAGTCCTATTACTTTCCGGACAAACACTGTATATCTTCTATTTCTTCTGGGCGTATCCTCTGCACTCCTAGCTGACGATGAGTATCTGGTATACGGCCCTCCATATACGCATTATGGAAGCGTAGAAAAACGCGGTAGTCGGGATATACCTCCGGCTGTGGTCCCCTTCTTCGAACCACATACTCCCGATACATGCGAGTTGCTGCTCGAGCATTTCCTAGGGTAGCACCATAATAGTAATGCATTCCTGCATAATCTCGCGGAGAATATGACATGATTCTACTCAGATGCCGAACGTTATAAACAAATTTTGCGCTGGACCATTGCCTAACTTAGTAATTTTGACCGGACGCTCCCGCACCTGGAATGCCGAGTTAAATGCCCAAGCTCATTAAGCTAATTTGGCTATTTGCGTAAAAAGTCCGCCATTTTGATTTCACAAAATGTTAATACACACGGTATCAGTCGCTCTGCTAGGGCGAATCTAACAGTACCTCATACGTAAAAATTCATCAAGTCGTTTGAACTGTAGCTCGCAAAATAGAATTTCTTGTTTACATGTATAGATACCAACCTGTGTCAAACACATATTTTAAGATGAGCCACTTATTGTAGCAAGCTGAAATGTTTTTGTTCTACATGGATTGAAATAGGTTTTACAATAAAATGAATAATGAAATACAACCTTGATTTTTTTTACCGTCCTCCAAAGTTGAGGGATGGAAGAGATTTTTAACAAAAAATTAATTCAAGATATTTTGCGTTGAAAACAGTCGTCAGTTTTAGAATACCTCAGTTAGTTTACATAGATCTCTTATAGTTTAGAAAGTACCACTCTGTTTTGACACAAATCTGATACAGGTATGGCAAATATAAGCATAGGCAGAGTTATGTCGAAAGTCAAAATGATAATGCTGCATGCAACTGGTGTAGTAGTTACCTGATAATTTTCGTGTAAGCTTGTCGGCCTGTATTGCTGTCTAGCAATATTGTTGTACTGTTGCTGGTTTTGTTTCGTCCTGTTCGTATCCTCATCTGAATAGTACCATGTGGCCGTATTGGCGTTGGTTGCTGGCATCTGGATCTGGTTCTGAATCTGTTGCAGGATCTCCGTGGTCGTACCGAAGCGTGGTTTGATTCCCCTGACGCTTGGCCGATGGTTGAAACCGTAATCGTCATTCTCATCATCTTCGTCCTCGTTCACGGTTGAGGGTTTTTTCTGATCGTTTTCGTATCTGGAATAGGGAGAAATTATGGAGTATTTTAAGGGTCTTCTATAAGCAACGCGAGTTAGGTATTCTAGGTAATTGTGGAATTTTGAGGGGCACTGGGGGCGTGTCCTCAGTTCCCTTTTTTACTATTCTAATCAAGGACAGTTCGACCGTTCAAAGTTATCGATAATCGTCTGTTGTAAAATTCTTCAAGCTTTTTCAACAAAAGTTTACAGTTTGCATGGCATATCCTATAAAGTTGGGACAATTAAAAAAAATTGGATTTTAACCCTCGGGACCCCGTGCAGCCAGGCTTTTATTGTTTTTTAAATGAATTGAAATTATTTACTTTTTACATTTACATAAACTCACTCCACTCTCGGAATGTCCGGTTGGAGGGTGGCCTCGAGGGAACAACATCGAAGATAAAATTTGTTTTACAAACATCTGCGGGATTACCTACACTATGTGGGAGGTAACATTCAGGCATAAGACCGTAAGACGAGTGCTCTTGTCGCTCGACATCAACAAAACTTCTGGTCCGGACTTAATTCCTGCCATTGTACTGAAGAGGTGTGCAGCGGAGCTTGCTCCAGTTCTTTCGCATCTCTTCCCGATCTCTTATGAATCCGGTACCTTCCCAGAAAACCGCAAAATTTGCTCATGTCCAGCCCATCCCAAAAAAAGGATCTAAGACCGACCCTTATAACTACAGGTCTATAGCTCTGCTTTCTGTTATAAGTAAGGTGACGGAAAGGTGCATAAATCGCGAGCTTCTGGACTACCTCTAACGTCACAGCATGATTAGCGACAGGCAGTATGGTTTCCGGCACCAACGATCCACAGGGGACCTCCTAGCTTACGTTACGCATTTGTGGAGTAAATACATCCAGTCTTATGGAGAGGCCCATGTCGTTGCTCTTGACATCATGAAAGCGTTCGATCAGCTGTGGCACGCTGCCCACTTAAGCAAACTTCCATCCTATGGCCTCCCAAAAAAGCTTTGCAGATGGGTGACTGACTTTATCTCTAGCCGCAAGATATCCGTAATTGACGGGCTCTCCTCTTCATCCCACAACGTCAACGTGGGTGTTCTCCAGGGATCGGTCTTGGCTCCGTCACTGTTTCTCTTACATATCAACGACTTCCTTTTCCGCATGATCAACCCAAGCCCATCTCTGACGGTGAGCTGGAAAAAACAAGGCTAACGACGACATCCTCTCTAACAAGAGACATGGAGTCTACCACTGGTTGGGGACGTAACAATATTGTACAGTTCAATGCAGTACTGTACTTTGACGAACAAAAAGCGTCCTAGCGCTCATCCGGTTTCGATGGATGACCGAGTTCTGCCAAAGAGCCATTCATTTCGTCTGGTCGGACTCCAGATCACCGAGGACCTGATCTGGCACGAAGACATCTCGGCAATAGCTGCAGCTGCTGGGAAAGAGCTAGGCTATTTGTTTAGGGCTAAGAAGGACTTTTCTCCGCATGACCTTCTCACTCTATACAAGGCCCAGATAAGGCCTAGCCTCGAGTATTGCTCACAAGTTTGGGGTGCTGCCGCCCCGACTACATTGTCCATGCTCGATGCTGTCCAGAGGAGGGCGGTCCGACTGATCGATGACTCTTCTCTAACAGACAGTCTCGGAAGTCTACCGCTACACCAACGGGCTTTGCTCCTCGGAGCTCTCTTCAATGATGTCGCCGCGCGATTTTTCTGCCAGACAGACCCGCCTGACTTTGGCGTGCCACCCTAACCGTGTCGAGCTTCGTACATTCAGAACTGGGCGATACGACCGCTCCTTTGTCCCGAAGCTGTCGAGACTGTGGAACAATCTATAAGAGGAAGCTTTTCCCAGTTCTACAAACCTTAGGCAGTTCAAAAATCGTATTGACAAAATTTCTTTGGAATCATCATAGCAGCCGCGGTGTTCCGGCATTTAGGCTTCTGCCTGCGCGGCTGCTTCGATATATAAAAAAGACATTTTTTTTTCTTATATCGAAACAGCCGCGCAGGCAGAAGCCTAAATGCCGGGACAAGGCGGCTGCTATGATGATCCCAAAGAAATTTTGTTAATACGATTTTTGAACTGCCTAAGGTTAGTAGAACTGGGAAAAGCTTCCTCCCGTAGATTGTTCCACAATCTAGACACCCTCGGGACAAAGGAGCGGTCGTATCGGTCAGTTCTGGATGTACGAAGTTTGACACGGTTAGGATGGGACGCCGAAGTCAGGCGGGTCTGTCTGGCAGGCACATCGCGCGGCGGCATCATAGAAGAGAGCTCTGAGGAGCAAAGCCCGTTGGTGTAGCGATAGAAAAGAGCTAGGTCGCCGACGGCCCGCCGGTGCGAAAGAGTCCCGAGACTGTCTGTTAGAGAAGAGTCATCGATCAGTCGGACCGCCCTCCTCTGGACAGCATTGAGCATGGACAATGTAGTCGGGGCGGCAGCACCCCAAATGTGTGAGCAATACTCGAGGCTAGGCCTTATCTGGGCCTTGTATAGAGTGAGAAGGTCATGCGGAGAAAAGTACTTCTTAGCCCTAAACAAATAGCCTAGCTTTTTCCCAGCAGCTGCAGCTATTGAAGAGATGTGTTCGTGCCAGATCAGGTCCTCGGTGGACTCCGACCAGCCGAAATGAATGGCTCTTTGGTAGAACTCGACCGTCCATCGAAACTGTATGAGCGCTAGGACGCTTTTTGTTCGTCAAAGTACAGTACTGTGTTTTGGAAGCATTGAACTGTACAAGATTTTTGCGTCCCCAAGCAGTGATAGCCTCCAGGTCTCTTGTCAGAGAAGAAGTCGTCGCTAGTCTTCTTTTTTCCAGCTCAGCGGCAGAGATCGGCTTGTCACTCTGAATTCCTGCATGTAGAGTGCTGTCATCAGCGAAGCTGTGGATTGGGTTGATCGTGCAGGAAAGGAGGTCGTTGATATGTAAGAGAAACAGTGCTGGAGCCAAGACCGATCTCTGGGGAACACCCGCGTTGACGTTGTGGGATGAAGAGGAGAATCCGTCAATTAACGGATATCTTGCGGCCAGAGATAAAGTCAGCCACCCATCTGCAAAGCTTTTCTGGGAGGCCGTAGGATGGAAGTTTGCTTAAGAGGGCAGCGTGCCACAGCTGATCGAACGCTTTCGTGATGTCAAGAGCAACGACATGAGCCTCACCATGAGACTGGATGAGTTTACTCCACAGTTGCGTGACGTAAGCTAGGAGGTCCCCTGTGGATCGTTGGTGCCGGAAACCGTACTGCCTGTCGCTAATCAAGCTGTGACGTTCGAGGTAGTCCAGAAGCTCGCGATTGATGCACCTCTCCATCACTTTACTTATAACAGAAAGCAGAGCTATAGGCCTGTAGTTGTAAGGGTCGGTTTTAGATCCTTTTTTTGGGATGGGCTGTACATGAGCAAATTTCCAGTTTTCTGGGAAGGTGCCGGATTCATAAGATATCTGGAAGAGACGCGAAAGAACTGGAGCAAGCTCCGCTGCACATCTCTTCAGTACAATGGCAGGAATCAAGTCCGGACCAGAAGCTTTGTTGATGTCGAGCGACAAGAGCACTCGTCGTACGGTCTTATGCCTGAATGTTACCTCCCGCATAGTGTTAGGAACCCTTTGAATTGACGGCACTTGGGCGTTGGTGGGGACGTCCATGGTGGAGTTGGCAGCAAAGATCTTGGCTAGCACTTCCGACTTGGCCTTTGAGTCGAATACAATAGTTCCATCCTGACACGTAAGTGGTGGAAGGCTACTGTGTGAGAAGTTCTTTTCAATCTGCTTGGCCAGCGTCCAGAAAGACCGACTGCCATTGCGCTGCGACATTACCCTGTGCCTAACTTTTATATCATGCTGGTTTTTGGCATTGCGAACCGCTTCGTTATATTTGTTTCTGGACTCGACGTCAGCTTGTCTGTTCTCTACAGTGGGGTTTTGTAAGTAGGTTCTGTGGGCCTTGATCTTCTGCTGGCGAGCAGTGTCACACGATTTGTTGAACCAGCCGTTGGACCCTGGTTTAGGAACTTTCACTGTGTGAGGGATGTATTCCTCCATTCCGACGTGGATAATTTCGGTTATTGAAGAACAGACAGTCGACGGATCCGCGTCAGTGAAACAGACATCTCTCCAAGGAAAGCTAGAGAAGAAGTCTCTGAGCCCCTCCCAGTCGGCATGTCCGTAATGCCAAGTTTTGCGGCCTGTGCGAGTTTCTGCTGCCACAGCGGCTTCTGACCGAAACCTAACCTCCACAACACCGTGATCTGAGTTACCCAGGGGGGACAGGACAGCAGTGCTGTAAGGGGCAGGATGCGTGGTCTGAAAGAGATCCAGCAGGCTACTGGCGTGTGACGAGACGCGGGGGAAAAAAGTAGGGCTCGTCACCAGCTGGGTGAGCCCTTGAGTAAGAGCGAACGCTTCGACTGCACGACCTGCTGCATCGGTCTTATTTGAGCCCAACCAAAGCTCATTATGGGCATTGAAATCACTGAGAAGAACTACCTCTGAAGCGGGGTGATTGATGTTCAGGAAGTCGATCTGGACGGCGAGGTATTCGAGCAGGTCATCCCAGTTATGGTTCGAGGGAGAGCGATAAAGGCAGCAAATAAATTTGGGTGATGTTTTGGAGTTGAGGCGAAGCCACAGAATGTCCTTCCGGTCTGATTCCAAAGAAAGATCCCTGGAGCAGGAAAGACTGCTGCGGACAAAAGCCACAACTCCCCCGTTCTTTCTCAGATTGGAGTGCACCTCGTAGTTTGGGAAGTTGAGATGGTTAATCGGTGCAGTCTCTGAGATTTTTGTCTCCGCCAAGAAAAGCACGGCGGGACGATTGGATTGCAGGTAGTGATGAACAGCATCAATGTTGCTGTTGATCCCGCAGATGTTCGAAAAACAAATTTTATCTTCGATGTTGTTCCCTCGAGCCCACCCTCCACCCGGACATTCCGAGAGTGGATTGAGTTTACGTCCAGAGTTTTTAGTGCTCGAGGGATCCATCATCATTAATTTCTTTGTTTTGGTAGATAACCGACTGCATAGCTTAGGTGTGGAAACATGCGGACATTTATAAGACACCCTGGGAAAAGCTAGCGGGTGGTACTGCCTCGGTCGACTGGTCCTTGTCTACCACCTTCTTTTTACGTGTTAGTGATGTTAAATAGACCTAAAGTGGCCCGTTGGCGGACTTGTACCGCCACCCGGCAATCGGTACTGAGGTATTCCTTAACGCGTGCACAATCACTTGGACGGGAAGAAGTTGTATACTGGATACAACAACTTCCGGAACAAGCATTTGCTTACATTCGCCCTTAAGAGTAAAGAGTTACGAGTATTATAATTATTTTTGATAAACGTGTATTAGGGGTATAGTGGCTGCCGATGTGCTGGTGACACGGCGACTGTGTTTCTGTTGTGTGGGGAATCCTTCGCCATTGTGCTAGCACCGTTACTGGACGAGGACTGGGGACGAATTCGATTCTTTCCAACAATAAATTTTTGATAGTTCCGAATGGTCATCAACAGTGAACCAGATCAGTTCAGTGTGAAGCTAGCCAAACATCATATCATTAATTTTAATTATACAATGTAGTTCAAAATCGATCTCCAGTAGCATCCTTTTATCTCCCTAAGGGGGCTACATAAAACATTTCTTTTTTAGCAAGCTGTTGGGTTTTTGTGTGTTTCATTTGCATCCTAAAGGCTATCATTTTATTTTGGGCCACCACGTACATGTTTAGTTTGGGCCAGGAGGGGGACGGTTATAACCGTAAAGGTAACTCACTTTTTTTTGATTCTGTCAATCCTGTTCTGATCCTGCTGCACAAAATTGACCAGCTCATCCCCTGACTCAGACGCCGGCGTGCCCGCAAGGACATCGGGGGTGGACCCAGTCTTCTTGGCATCGCCGTCATTGCTCAGCCCCTCGTTGATGTCCTCTAAGGTGTACTCGCTCTCCGTGCTGCTAGTCACAGAGTCCACGTGCTGGTGGTTGTGTTGGTGGTTGTGATGGCGGTTGTTGGTTGACAAGTGATAATGGTAGTCACCACCACCGCCGTCGTGGTGGTTGGAGACGTTGCTTACGCAGGCTGTCAGTGGGGCCAGGGTGGAGAGGAACTGTTTGCGGCTTTCCGTCGGTGGATTGGGCCTGGAAGAGTAAAAATTGTTCGAGTTGAGTGACTTGAAGTGTTCTAAAATTTCATTCTTGTCCCATCACAATAAACACCAGCGCACAGTGGTATAGAATATCGAAAAGATGTCAAAAAACACAATTTATATGGGATTTATACAATTTTTCGTAAACAGGGTTTTTTAGGTCGATGATTTCAAATGAGGGCATTTGAAGGCCATATCAAGGACAATTTCAAAAGAAGCCGAGGAGTTGATGTCAGCCGCATATCATTTATGTTTTTCTGGTAACTAAGTCAGAATCAGAGATCAGTTAGTCACTATAAGGGCATCTGAAGGTAATTCAAGTTCACCTCAACGACACTTTCAAAACAAGTCTAGGATTCGAGTCCACACACCTGTCATATAGGTTGTCGCGGTCGTTGAGTTCAAATCAGATATTAATTTGTCTATAGGAAGGCATGTGTATGATATTTTGAGGCCACTCAAAGGAGAAATTCGAAAAAGTTGAATATCGTTTCCGATCACCTATAAGGTTATATTTATAGTTTACAACTGTTAGCAAAAACTGTATAGCTTTTATCTGACAGTACTACAAGGTTCACAAACATCAATAATTCCAATTGAGGCAAAGGGCGGAACCTCATTAAAACCTCTCTATTCAATACTAATATAAAATGATGGTAATCGTATTCCAAGCAAAGTTCTGATCCCAACTTATTGTTGAAGGTATTGAAAATAATTAATAATTTCCGATCTTCTTCAATATCTTGTTCTTTTTCATTTTTCGTCAGGTTTTCGCACAGATAGGCCACTGTGCAGCGGGCCATAAGTGCCTTGGCAGGCAACGACAAGCGAAAAGAAGCGGCAATCGAGTACTCATGTTTGCATTGACGCGGAATAAATGAGGTTTGAGTATATAGGTCCTTTTATATTAGGCTAAGGCGGTGTTTGACGTTTCCTGGTTGTAGGTTCGAACCCTTGGTCTTTTATTTGGTTTCAATGCTGAAAATTACATAAAATCGTCTGTTTCTTCTTTGTTACTTATTAAACGCTAACGGGCTTTTTTGTAAAATGTCTAAAAACATTTTTTTTGTGCTACTAGAATGTGAAAGTATATAAGGGTGATTATACGGTATTTAGGATTTCAATGGTCCGTCAAAAAAATCTTAAGCAAACCGACAAATTGTGAAAATACACCATCCAAATAGTGTAAAATATGCTTTATTTGGAACATTATGATGAAATTAAAGTAATTATTAAGATTTAGGCACAACATGCGAGAAAACTAACAGGCCTCTGAAATCAAGATGGCTTCAGTTTTCATTTCAATTGTTTTTTTTACTCTGCTTCTGTCTCTATTTTCTACTTTTTGTCATTTCTTTACAATAAAAATATTATAAACAATCTAAGCAACGGCTACGACCCGCTATCAGAGAAATTTCTAGCTTCCAAATATAACCGTTACCTATGAGCTCTCAATCTATACGATTCTCTTGTTTCAAGATCGGCGGAACTGAATACTTGTTATCTTTACTAAAGAACTATTTAATTTATTTAGCTAATGGTATTTATATCGCTTTTGAAGTGTCCCCTTGGCCGCACATTTTCTGCTGGTACCTATAAAAGCTGTCAAAATTAAATCATTATCTAACCCTGTCGAATACGTATCACATATCATACAGTCTTGTGACAATGACTACGAAAACAAAATAAGCCAGTTTTCTTCGTCGACACTGAAAACCCAAATACATAAACGTTTTATTTATTTGGATGCATTCCGCGTTAGGCAAACCTGATATAATTTAAAACATAAATCATGACTGACACCGCCAAATAAAAAGTTAAACGTTGGTATGTAGTGGCAGTCACTGATGACTGGTACGGTGGTCAGTGTGTCAACATACCATCATCATATTCGGTTCAAAATAGCGTCATGCTGGCTGACCTTGAGTTTTAGTAGAGTTACAGCTGTTGAAACACTGGCCGTTATATCAAACATTAACAATTTATTCAAAGTAGACCAAAAGCGTAAAATTCCTGTGAGAGTACTTGTCAACTTGATGCGATTTCGTGAAGATATTATCAAATAAGCTTACCGTATAATCTTTTCATTGCAATCTGGCTGGTTAATGTAGGGTCCACCAATATCGGGTAACGTTTGCGTTTGAGCAGTTTTGGGTTCCAAACAAACAGGCGGCGAGCTGTCCGACTTGTCTTTTTTTCCAAACAAATCTGTGATTTTCTTGTAGGTGGAAGACATTGATGAGTTTGAACTGGTGGTTGATGAGGATGTAGGTGAGAAATTTCTGGCGGGTTCTTTGTACTTGTTGGCCTGAAAAGTATTTAGTAGTGTTAGTAGAGAAGCATATGAAACATGGGTCAAAGTCGATTTGTCCAAAAATTCAGTAAATAAAAAAGCTCTAATGGGACCATAGCAATTCTATGATTAACTTCTTCGAAATAGGGGGATGAAGTCTGCCCAATTTGCAAAAATCATGAATGTGTCGATTGTAGTTCACAAACAAAAAAAAAAGAAATTGTTATAATGAAACAAATATTTTATTAAAACCCCTTGCAGAAAGGTGTTGGGAAGTGTCATGTTGATCTTAACCATGATCCTTCCAAAGTCAATTTAAGGGCAGGTTCATTTTTATATGTTAATACTGGAATGAATATTGCACGAACTGTTCGAGAATTCAAAACAATTCAATCAATATCACGATTCGCTTCACAAAAGCCGAAAAAGTCGTCATTTATTATGACCTCTGCAAGGATAATTCAAGGTCATGTTGATTTTGAAGGGCAAAGGGGAGAAAAAACGTACGTGAACATAATTCTAGGGTATTGTTATTTATTGCCTATTAACTCTAGTTTTATTCTTTTGATCTGCTTACCGGATAACAAACGGTTTGATCATATCAAAATAACTCCATGCGCCTAGAGTTCGGGAGCAAGATTTACATCCTCGATAACACCCGTTATTTTCATGCTCAACAGCAGGGTCTACGCTTGGTCTCAACCTGCAAAAGCAGAGCAACTATCTGCTATCCAGGATATAAAGTCTAGCAAAATAAACAGCACAACTTGCCCTTAAATTGGCTTTGTAAGAATCATCGTCCTAACACCTTCCTAGAAGATTCTTTAATGAAATACGAGTATTTCTTCCGGTATACTGTTTCTCCGAGTTTTTGGTCTGAGAACTACAGACGACACATTCACCATTTTATAGTATCACGTACCGAATTTCTCTATTAATGGTAGAGTGCCCATTCCTAGGCCAATCCCTTTTCAATGATTTTCTTTTGGTAAATTTCATAGTTTATCGATTGTATAATTTCACACGTATTACATCTTTCCTTCTCAGTGATTCAGTATTACGTTATATTGAAATCTTTTAGACACTAATGTTATAGTATTGCTAACGACTATCTCGGAAATTTCCTCATAAAATGTCGTTGTTCCCTAGTAGTTGGTTTTCTAGGGTAAGCGCATTGGCAATCAGCAGAAAAACTCTGTGGTTTTCCTCCGTTATTTGGTTTCCTATCCGACATATCTTCTTCAAGGCTCATTGAACCTTCCTTCATAACATTAGGTGTTTCGTGTCAGTCACTTTTCTCCTGAGATTGTGGTGTCAGCGCCATGTGTTTAACTTCCAGATTCTGGGATACTAGGTGCCGAACACCAGTTTGTGGAGTAGTACCCCTTCATATTGTACCTTACGTTTTGTTGTTTTGGTGCTACCCTGTCCATTTTCTTATGGGACTCCTACAGCTTTGTTTTGTAGCTGTTTTGCAGCTGATACTGCCGGAAGCCACCCTTCCTCTTTATATGATTTTGGCACGTGACAACCCCCCCTCCTTGGAGAAGGAGGGTATCTACAGAGTAGATAACCGAAGATAATAAATAGTGCTGAGGTACCAATAACCTATAGAGACAAGAATCAACAGCCCTCTACCAACTAGCTTCCCATTTTCAAGCCCTCCAAAAAATTCTAAAATGAGCGGTAGTATCTGAAACGTCAAAAAAGTTTTAGCGATTTTTGTTTTTTGTCCGTAGGTCCTCCGCCACTGGATCGTTTTTCAAAACCCACAACACTTTTTCGACCTTGGCATAGTGGTAAATTTGTGCAACAGTTTGTAAGATGTTTAAACTCATTTTTCAAGTTGTAAATATCACTAGCGTTGCTAGTAATGCAGAAAAAAAAAAAATAATAACATAATCTATTACGTCCCAGGACGTGGCCGTGGCGTAGATGAAATGAGAACACAGATTTAAAGAGTTGTGATTGAACTAACCTGATTAGTTCCATCTACGGCACTTCTTTGCTCCTCCCCTGTGGGACTAACCCTGGCAAGCAACTCTTCCGCTTCTTGCTGTTCCAGTTCCGCATCAATATCACAGGTCAATCGCTTGATCCTTTCCACCAGCGAGTTGTCAGTCTTTTGCGTCTGTTTCTTCCTGGGTTCGTACCTCACTAGAGATCTCCGAAGCGTGTTGCGTTCTATCACCCTCTTGATCGAGTCGTTCTGGATGATCTGAGGCAATTTGGCTCGCTTGGCCTCCTCGAAGGCTTTTAGTGACTCGGCTGTTACCAGGTATTGGTCGGATGAATCATCTTGAGTGGTACCTGGCCGAACGGTTTTAGGTTAGTGCTTACTAGTAAGGATTAGAGGACTTTCAGGAAGGCGTTTGGATTTGACTAAAACTGGCGTCAAGTAGATTGACTCTATACTTCCCACGCTTTCGAAACAGCTTCTAGTAGAATTTTCCATGTCGCACAATGGCATAAAAAAAGATGGGATTTGTCGAGAACCAGCGATGCACTATTTGGGCTTTGCATGGACAAAAAAAATACTTAGATTGCAGTAATGAGTATGTCAGTACACGCGAGCATCATGTTTTTGGAGGTCTGGTGTAAAACTGCCTGTCAACAATTTTTGATAACTGATTATAATAGCTCTTGGTACATACTTCTATACAATGCTTTATTACGTCACGAAATCAAGTAACCTTATCGAATTACACTCCAACCATAACACATACATATCTAGATAATATCGCGCCCACCTCGTATGTCACCGCGCCGCTTGCTCTTATACCTGCTTTTATAGGACACTTGGATCGAGTACCAAAGATGCAATATACAGGGTGTCCGCAAAGTTGGGGTTTTCCTTTACACGACGTGTAGATCTTGAAAACATAAGCAATTTTTCTTAGTACCATATACACCAATGTCTTAAGGGAACCGAGATAAAGGGCTCTGCAACATGAAAAATATCTGAATACCGCCCTGTAGCCGCGACCCGCGATACCCCCGAGTTATACTAGGACACTAGCTCAACCCGACGACAGAACTGGGTCGGGGTCAGTGTGTCAGGTCAGCATGCAACCTTCAACCGACGGTTACGGTCACCCGTGTAGAGGTAAACGAACCCGTATAATCGATTGCGTTTCAAAAAACAACAAGCACTAGAGACGTGGCTAGAGAAGTGCAAGTATCAAAAACTAAAGTGTGGCAAACGCTGCGTGAAGAGGGGCTGTATCCGTTTCACGTCCAACGTGTACAAGCCCTTCAACCTGACGATTTTCCAGCAAGAGTGCGGTTTTGTGAGTGGTTGTTGCATCAACATGACAATAATCCGGACTTTTTGAAGTGTATATTGGTGACAGACGAATCTACGTTTTCGCGTAATGGGGTGAATAACTTTCGCAACACTCATGTTTGGTCAGTAGAAAACCCGCACGCTGTCCGTCGGGCACATTTTCAACAAACATTTTCGGTGAATGTTTGGGCTGGCATGGTGAACGCTATGCTCATTGGACGATTTATTCTCCCAAATCGATTGGACGGGATGCAATACCTAGACTTTTTACGCAACATTTTGCCTTCCTTGTTAGAAGATGTGCCATTAAGTGTAAGACAATCAATGTGGTTTCTGCACGATGGTGCACCGCCCCATTTTAGACGCGAAGTGCGTGAGTTTTTGAATGAATTATTTCCGAATAGGTGGATCGGACGTAATGGACCCGTAGCATTGCCTCCTCGATCTCCAGACTTAACACCATGTGATTTTTTCCTTTGGGGAGAAATGAAACGCTTAGTGTACAAAACTGAAGTGCATACGGTTGACGAACTTCGTCTCAGAATTGAACAAGCTGGTGCTTTCATTCGGGGGAGGGACTCTATTCTCAAAGCCTGCACCGATGCTTGGCTACGTCGTGCACGCACCTGTCTTTTTGCATCAAACGGCGATAACTTCGCACAATACCTATAAAGTACGTTTACCTAAAAACTGAAAACGCGGCAACGCCGACATATTTGTTACCTCTGTTCGTGGTCTGCACCACCGTCGGCGTCTGCTCGGTAGCGCATCAGCTGATTTCATTTTCTGTTGGAGCGGTATGATTTCGGGCAGAGACGTACTTAGCCCTTCTCGTCAACTGGAGAGTGAGTACTTTTTCCTTTATTTTTTTTACTTGGTCGCCCTCGTTTGACTACACATTACCTTTGTTATTTCAAGGGTAGTTGTTTCTGAAAAGGAAAACCCCAACTTTGCGGACACCCTGTATATGTAAATAGCCTCTTGGCGCATGGCATGTGCGACCGATAGGCGATGGCCTGCTGCAACGGGGTTTAACTACTTGTGCAATAGACATCTCCAAATTAAACTATGCTTCCATCTAAACGAACGTTAAATAGTTTTGGTGCAACATGCCATAAGTTTTTATTTTTGTTTGATTGTTGGAGACAACAGACATTATTTATTTTGTGTTTAAGAGACAAATTAATGTGGTACTGTTTTAGTTTTCCTTACCTAAATCTTAATAATATTTGATAAAAACTGATTTTATTACAAGCATATTAGAGTTTGTTTTCTTCTTTAATAATGAACTGCTATTATTACTAATATTAATTTTTAAAGACTGAGTTTGTTTTTTCTTGGAGATACACTACTATCTTACACCCCAAACTCAGATATACTCAGTTGGAAGTTTCGGTTGAAATACTAGTTTCGGTCGGAAACTAATAGATAGTCCAATGTGTCACGAGCTGGTAGTCTAGGAATATTGAAATTTATGTGGCCAAATATTGCAGGGCAGTGAAGAAACTTAAACAGAAAAGAAAGAGCAAAAATAGCGAGGAATCTATGTGTACGAGTAATGACTTAAATAGAATGTTATCGATACACAGTTTGCTGTCGAAAATGTCACCTAGATCTTCAAAACTGTCCACCCGTTCGATTTTCTGCTCATCTGTATGATAATCATAGATACACATTTTGAGTAATGAATATAGCAGATGATATATGCTTTTTCCGATGACCAGAAAGCGTGATTACATTTTAAATTGAGCGCCAGGAATATTTAATTATGCAAAAGTGGGACATGGAGTTTGAAAAAAAGTTACCGTTGAGCCTTTGACTTGGATTCTCCCAGCGTAGAGTCACCGGATATGATTACATTCCAAGCGCGTTTAAAACGCGTATTTTTAAATTATGTTTGGATTCAGTTTGATACTGGAGCCATTTTCCGGAGAAATTTAATATAAACAAATATTTTCCGAAATATACAACGTAGATTGATTTCATCAAAGGAAACGACGGTTTCTGCAATTAAAAGGCGTCATCCCTATGTTGTTTTGGCCAGCAACATGAGCAATTACTTTATTTACGTTTCGGCTACTTCTATAGTACAAGTACAAAAAAAACAATGTAAAATAAATGTTGAGGTCATGTTTATACAGGGTGTAAACATTATGGTAGTCATTATTGAAATGGGTAATAGGGGGGGTCAAAACAAGTCAAAAAGTTCATATGACCCATGGTCCAAAAGTCAATAGATTTTTGCCTAAATGGCTTTAAGTGCTTAATATCGACCACAATCTTACTAATCTTTATAATCTAATCTAAAACGTTTTTAAATTGGGTAGTTAACAAACAAATGGAATTAAGTTTTTCTTAGTCTTAAGCCAACATTAGTATTCAGTAAGTAAGTAAGTTTCATTAAATTAAATATTGAAAACACATATGATAACAGCGCGTCGGTTTTTCATCACTCTTATCGAACCGGCAATCGATCGCAAACAGTGGATAGTATGTTGTTTTGTTCAAGAGTTCGCCGACATGTTGTTAGTTTACAGTGAATCACGTCAGAATTCAAATCTTGCAGCTCAAATTTATCGCGACAGATTTCGCCAACGGGTACACCCAGACAGAAGGATATTTGTGCATGTGTACCAACGACTTCGAGATACAGGAAGTGTCCACTAATATTCGCACTCGTGAAAGACAAGTTACTGTAGAGCAGGAGGAACAAATTTTAAATATCGTGGAAATCAATGCAGATATCAGCACTCGGGAATTAGGCCGCCGCGTAGGACTATCGCATACCATAGTCCATAGAATCCTACGGGAAAATTTGCTTTATCCCTACCATGTACAACGAGTGCAGGCCTTGTTACCAGAAGAGTATCCTTGCAGACTAACATTCCGTCAGTGGTTTTTGCACAAAAACATTGAAAATCAGGATTTTTTTAAAATCATTCTAGCGACGGACGAATGTACTTTTACGCGAGACGGGATATTAAGTTTCCATAATACACAACCGTGTGCCCAAGAAACTCCTCATACCATTCGTGAAGGTCATTTCCAACAACGTTTTAAAATAAATATTTGGGCGGGTATTCTTGACGATCAGGTAATTGGCCCTTTCTAGTTACCCCCAAAGTTGTCAGGAGAAGGATACCTTAGCTTTGTAGCCAATAACCTACCAGAACTTTTGGAACAGACCTTAGACAACATGCCATTACAACGGAGATAGAATTTGTGGTTTCTTCATGACGGGGCACCACCACACATTCTTAGAGGCGTCATTCAGTATTTGAATGAACATTACCCAAATCGCTGGATCGGTCGAAATGCTCCTGATTCTCGAAAATGGCCAGCAAGATCTCCTGACCTCAATCCGATATATTTCTGGTATTGGGGAGAACTTAAAGGGATGGGTTATGGGGCTGGTCCAATAACAACTGAAGCACAACTTCGCGAAAAAAATTTTAATGCGGCTGAAATAATAAATGGACAACTTCGAGGACCTAGAGTAAGAAGAAATTGGGTTCGTCGTAGTGAAACTTGTGTGGAAAGTGAGGACGTCATTTTGAACCTTTAAATACAAAAAAAGGCCAGTGTGGGTTTTAAAAAGAAAAACAATGTATGTATCAAAATTGTGTTCCCTATTTATAAGTGGATTTTTTTAATACGTTCAATAAACTTTCACACACCAGGTGAAGCGCTGAGACAGTTAGTGGTAAGTCTGTTTTTTTAAGTGTTTGCATTTTACGAGTACATTATCAAATAATGAAATAATACCTAAGATCCAAAAATAACAAACTCAATTTTTATTTACACTGCGTTCCGTCGTAATTTGCGTCTGGCATTGCGGCGTTGTCAGATTTTATTTTACTTTAAAGTCGCTTTTCTCTAAAAAAATGCCGTTTTGACCCCCCATGTTATATGAAACTTTTTGCTCCTTTTAACCCCCTCTATCACCCATTTAAATAACGTGTACACCCTGTATGTACATATCTTTGAATACAGGACAATTTATTACTTTTCAGATAACATTAACATAAAGTACAACTACATACATTAGATCTTTAGCAGCATATTGATTGTAATTTGAGTGCTTTTATTATCCTTAGAATCACGAATGCATCGACTCTGTGATGCACTAGCTCCAGAAATACACGACTGTCAAAATCATATAGTTTCAGTTATAAGTTCAGCTCCGTATCTCTTCCCTAATTGGATTCATAACAGCATGTGCACGTGTGCACAGAAATATGGGTTAAGCTTGTAAGCTGTTGTTTATTTATGGCAATTTCAAATTCGCCTGAGTTTCTCCTCACAAAATTACATCTCTTTGTATTATAGACCAAGCTGACTAGCCCAAATCAGCCATGTTTCATAAAAATTTGTAATAAACGGTTTTACATAGGAATTATATTCTTTAGGGTACATCTGTGTCACAAAACATTTTGCTGGATAACTTTTTTTAAACGTCAAGGTTGGAAAAATCATTTTTTCGGGTATATTGAAATAGTAATTAATGAGTTATTGGTGTAAGTGGTCCAATAGAATTGGTAGCGGATGATATCTTAATTTGTTACAACAAAAAACGTCAGGAATCGTCGATTTCTACATATTTTTTTACTGGAAAATTCATAACGGTATATCTGAAATAATAGCCACAAGTTAAAGGTAGTGCTAAACATCTATGAAATTTTCTGAGATTTTTTAATTGTTACTAATTTTTTTCTGCAAAAGTGCATTTTTTGGATTAACCAAATGATTGATTTTTTGCAATTTTGTGGTGAGTAAAAAAGAACAATAAGTTACCATCTGCCAACGGTTTCGCAGACGGGAACAGTTGCCTAACGGCCGAATTAGGCTTGAGACTATTGTTGGAAATGAGCATATGGTTTCCCAATTTAAAAGTGAGCATCATCTCAGTAGGTTCTGAGCCAATCTCGCTATCCTTGTCTTGCCCATTCTCTACATTCTTATGATTGACTTCATCGCCTTCTATTTCTCTTTCCATCTCCGGTGACGCTTTACATTTGTCTTTTTTCTCTTCGGCTTCCACGAATCGAACGGTTCGATGGTTCGGACCGTCTTCGTCTGAGGCCGAATCTGTTTTCTGGAAAAAAATAGCGTCAAGTAACCTTTGATGTGTGAAATATGAACTGTACAATACTGGGGTTGAAAGCGTATAAATATAATGCCGCCAAAAGAAAATGAAATATACCCTAGCTCACCCCCTACAACCCTCAACCTCCGAATTTTTTTCTATGTGATTATTTCTGAAAATGATCAGGAGCCTCTAAAGGGTCATAAACGCCACTGGACCGATTTTCAACAACTACAAAGTGTTTTCATTCTTGATATAGAAGTGAATTTGTTTTCATCAAAATCTGAGCGATACTTCCCAACTTATCGGCGTCCAAGGAATAACGGACAGACTGATAGGCAGAGAGAAAGACAAACAGACAGACGGACGGAAATGGGTAACATGGATTTTCGTGACTTCATATACTCGTAACATCCAAAAACCATAATATCTTATTTTAAAAATGAATAACGATTTTATATTAGATCAAGCAGAATGTCATCGAAATTATAAAAATCCACTTTTCTTGAAAGAAATTTGATGTCAAAATTGTTCATCCATACGATAACAAAATACAAATTGTTATTACGCATGTTCGTGCTTTTGTTTCGTATTCCTGTAACAGTAGTCACTTTACTAAGACTGATTTGATTCCACTGGGAAGACATGTCAACTGTGCAAACATTGCTAAAACACGAAATTTAATACACAGAAATATAATTAACATTTTCAAGAACATTTCAGAACTCTAGAGCAAAAAATAGACTCCAGAAGAGCAAAACCATGGTACACTTATACAGGGTGTTAGGTAAATAGTATTCGTAACTTTAAGAGGCGATTCCTTTCATTACTCTAAGCAAAAAAGATCATTATAACCTATGTCCGAAAATCACCCATTTCGGAGCAAAAAAATGCTGAACCTATTTCTTTTTAGTCATGGTAAGAATTAATTTAGCACCTTAATCAGTTAAATTCATAGCGTAAAATGTATCAATACGTCTATTTTTTAATTAGCTGTCTCTAAAAAAATAATTTCCTTGCTTATTAAATACAATTTTCCGAAGAAAAACAAACAAACAAAATCCCTCACACAACTGGCAACGTTGTACTCCTCCTGCACTGCATGTATCATCGCGACCGACATCGTGTCGGTAGGCAAAAAAATAAATACCTATTAAATTATTTGATAGTTTCTTGCATATGTTAATGCCAGCAATGTTTACCCGAATTGAAATCACATTTTATTATTCAGTATGTATTACTGTATCAGTGCGAGCATTTTGATACGAAAGAGATGTTTTCGGTACGCGAGTATCACGATATGCTTATTATTTACGGAGAGGCGCATTTACGAAGAACGTTTTCCTGATCGAAGGCTATCAGCTAGAAGAACATTCGTAGAAGTATCCCAAAGACTTCTGGACACAGGGAACGAAGTGCCTAATTTTAACAATCGAAGTTGGAGTGGAAACCGAAGAACATCTATTGTGATTACTAATAAATTTAACTGTAACTTGATGTGATTTACGGATGTTTTTTTTCTTTTTTCGTGCATCGCATCGATTCAAATAAGTGACTGATAATCGTGGGAATTGGTGGTGTGTATCGCCACGTACCGGTAAGTTCTGTAATTTTTTTAAGTATATGTACTGTACTGAAAGCGTTATTAGATAAAAAATATTAGCCAAAAAAAGTATTCAATAATTCAAGCCATATTTTCAACAAAAATATCATACAAACATAAACAATTCGATGAATCAGTTGCGGTCGTCATGCGCTCGTATCGCAGTTGCGTTGCAGCGTTGCCAAACGTTTGAGAAAATTTAATTATTTACGACCCACTTTCCTCGTAAGGAATCACCTCTTAAAGTTACGAATATTATTTCCTTAACACCCTGTATATCGTTATGTAGTAAGGTGTAATAGAGGTCCTAGACCTCATGTTCATTTCTCTAATACTTGCAAAATTTATGAATTATTTATCCTTATAACCCACTACTACAAAATTCATCAGGCAGGGAGGGCTTAAAAAGGAATTAGAAATAATGGTACACATAATAAGAATAAGCAAATAAGTAATTTATTTTCAACCTTATTTATAACGGTTTTGTACTTCTGGGGTGCGTTGTTTGCCCTGAAGTTTTGTGATGATTTAGAAAATGTGAACTATATTTCTGTTCATTAAATTTCATGTTGCAATATTTTGAATTTGCGCCGTTGCCATATCTTCCTAGCGAGACTTCGGAAAAGCTACACGATACTTTGAAACCGAATCACTCCTGGCAAAGTGACTACTGGTACAGGTATACGAAACAACGGAACCAAAATGCATAAGAAATAACCAATTGCGTTGTTTTGTACATTGAATGAATAATGTTGTCACTGTCAAGTGCTTTGTTTCACAGAAGTGGATTTTGTCTTTTTTTGTAATTTCAGTTGCATTCTGCTTGATCTAACATTTTAGGTTATTGAATAGACCATGGTGCATTGATTTTAAATTACGTTGTTGCCAAATTTTCCCATAAATTCGTTCGAAAAGTTACGAAGCAGTTGAAAATCGAACTATTCAGTGAACCAACATTATTTCTATAGCCTATACGTGATCATCCAATAACTTTGGTAATTATTTGTATAGACTATACATCAAGGTAAAGGATAAAAATAAGAGAGGAAAACATTCATTATTGAACAAGCGATTGCTTATCGCATGATTATGGCGGTTTTCAAGCATATCACAAAATTCTGTGTAACTCAAAAACAGTTCAACTTTGTACTAAGGCATATGTGGCTGAATGTAACTCAAATGTGGTGAACCATCACCGCCTTCAAACATGGTATCGACCTTTCGAACACCCTGTACATCAATTCAGATTAAGACAATTAAGAGAAAATACTAGTGAATTGCATTTTGCTGTGACCGCGTATTATTATTTCAACGTCGACGACCGATGTCAACAAATGGAGGGACCTCATTGACAAAATAGTGACGTAAGCGCCTGGTTGCCGCGTTTGTGTTCTAGATCAGCTTTAGTGTGACTAGAATCAATTCGTCATCGAATGGTAATAATTATGACTTTCTAATAATTGGCCTTACAAACAGCATGACCTTCCATGATCCAGTCACTTTGATAGCTAAAAGATCGCCAAAGTTCGTTTGCGGACAGGTACCTTAAAATTCAACGGGTACAGTCACAGATCTTTCTTTTCAGTTTTAACTAATGAGCTACCTTCATGATATATAACCATCGATCTTATAATATTGAATGCTTACTGAATATTCGTTTGATTTAGTTCCATCATCAGAGCTTTGCTGTCTCCATAATCTTCCTCCTTTGAGAATTCCCGACACTGGTGAGCCCATGTTTGGTAATGCACGCAGCGGGTCACTTCTCTCTTCTTCCATTGAATCTAAGGAGTAATTTTGGCCATCTATAAAAACAGATAAAATATAGTTTTCTAGTAACTTTAAGAAATCGTTAAATACGGATTTTAATCTATAGTAAGACAGTAATACTGCTAGGGTCACATGCCCTTATCTCTTTATATCCATTCTATTTTTCTTGTATTTTGGCAAAGCGATAAGTTTCCTATTTTTTACATTTCGTACGCTATAAATAACCTGTCATAACATGTCAAGGCATGTCCTCTCGAATTCTTTCCGTCATTGTTCGTCAGAGCGGTCCGTGGAACCTTTGCTCTTGGTTAGCAGGTCTGGTTGCATAGATACCAGTCAAGAAAGAAAGGAAGGGGGAAGAGCAAAGTGCGTCTGTTGAAGAGGTATGTATTCTTGACATTGCCGACGCTATTATGTTTTGCGACAAATATCCATCGAATAAAGTCATTTGTCAATTAACGCTTAAGGAGTTCTCTAGAGCCTGTTCATAATGCTCGCTGTCTAGCTGTCCGCTATACTCCAGTAGGTCGCTCTTGAACCTCCAAACTCACCGGAGGAACGTACAGAGGAATAAAGACCCTGCGCCTTGACCGGTTGTCGTTTTCTTTCTTCCTTTTCAACTGCTCGTAAGAGGTGTTTTACGTCAATCCACTTGTCTCTCCTATCTATTTTTCGCCAACAATTGAGGTTCTAGCGTCTCAATTGACGAACGGGTGCCTAGCACACAACAAATATAATAACGTAATAGCGTTTTCAATCTTTTTTAAGGAAGTAAAAATACCATTTTATCCGGAATGAAAATAGACTATATTATAAAAATAATGGAATATTGATTCAGTAACTGACCCATGAACCACACACTGAATCAGCCAATCCCTTTGTAATCGGAAAAAATGTGAAAAGTAAGTACTGGCGTGGAAATAATACGATTTGATCTTTGAACGACCTTGAATGTTGAAGCTTAGTTGACATTTAAGTTCAGCTTCGTATACTCCCTTTTGGCAGCGGCGACTCGTTCATAGGAGCACATGAGCATGTGGGTAATCAAACCAAATTTATTTTACTTTAAAATTGCATAACAATTAAGCGACATAACAGTTCTGTGTGGGTTCTCGCATTCTCGGAGGACAAATTGAGTTGGAGTTGTGACGTTAATGAGTACTGTTCCTCTTTGGATCTCATTGCGCAAACCAAGATAGAACTCCAATCTTCTGATCGGCGATCAGAGAGAGAGAGAGAGTCCAACCAATGTCACATTGCAAGTAAAAATATAATAATCACTTAAATAAAAAAGATTGTTAACTTCTGGTTGCTTGCTTAATACCGATCCACCATTAATGGGTTTAATATCATAAACTTTAAAATTGTCTAGAAGTCCTAATTTTAGTCATTCTGAAAAGCAGAGACATTTGATGCACTGCTATCAACTGTACAAACTTTATATACGGAATTATTTTGGAAGAAGATATTTCAGTAAATGCGATGAAAATTGTATTTTTAAGGCTCCATTCACGACCTAATCATATTAGCAGATTTCCCCGAACTAATTATAGAGTCGCGTTTTATTGATCCAAGTTGTTCAAGGGGGTATTTAAAACACGGACGCATAAAATGGGTACAGCAATTTTTGTGGGAAAACTTTTTATTTGACAACAAAGAATGAGAAAACGTGTTTTTTGGGATTCAATTGAAAGTGTTGGTAGGAACGAAAAAAATCTTCATATAAGATTTTTAGGTATTTATGAGACCTACAAAACGATCCTACTAATAGTAAAAAATAATAGAGAAAAAAGAGCTTCGTGAATTCGAACCTCCATCCTGCGGTTCTGCAATCGTCGCCCCTTCCCATTACGCTACGACGCCTCTTGGTTTACTGGATCCTTCTACCACTATACTTGTCACTGACAAATGTCAAGCGAATGTAAGACGCATATCAAATATATTATAAACAATTACAGTACTCTTTAAAACTATACAAGATAAAATGCCGAATATTGAAATAATGTATTTTGCTCAATTTTTAAGACGGTCAGCTCGCTACAATTGGTTGATATTTGTCTACTGTTTCTTCGTTTTTTGGAGTTTATCGTCCAACGTTTTGAACGCGCAGCCGTTTTAATCAAACGAGATTTCGAAAACAGACGTGTACTATATTAATACATTTAGAAAAAAAGTCTAGGGAATTATATTTCTTCGTAAAGAAAGTGGATTACGTGAGATACTTATTTGACAAGGTCTAAGACAGTTTGAAACACAATTGTGTCTTCAGTTTGCACAGTTTCGCGCATTTCAGTATAGAATATTTTTTTTTTAAACTTTAAGGCTCATCTGTGACCGTGTAAAAATTTGGGCTTTTAGTATGTATACACAAGAGTATAGAGAAATCTTGAAAAAAATTGTTTTCTTCGTAATAAAAGGTGATACACACATCCGCTTTGTTTTAAAATGTGTATAATAACGTATGATTTTTGAATATTTTAGCGAATCTATTCAGTTACTCACATATACGCAATGTTTGAATTTGTTTAGAAGGAAAAAACGCAACCCTTCGTTTTTTGCATAAAAATAACAATTATCTTTCGGCAAGGTAAATTCGTATATTTTGCTATAAAATGCTCTTCAAACGAACCCGATAGAGCTCAGTAAAACTAGTAGTGATGGCCGGAAGATAGGTGTTTTGGGATAAGCAATTATTAGAAATTCGCAAAAACTACTCGACCAATTGACTCCAATTTTCTTGCGGTTATTTAGAAGTATGAAGCCTAGAGAATTAAAGAATTTGAAGTAGCTGTGTGAAATTATCGTCGAATTAGCAACAAGTGCCAACGCCTGGATTTTGCCTCGGTTTTCGGCCATAATTTTGTTACTATTAGTGATATATTTTTACGTGTGTTCTCATTCTTCAGGTCCCATAAATACCTGAAATCTTATTTGAAGAATTTTTTCGTTCTAGCCAACACTTTCTACTGAATCCCAAAAAACGTGTTTTATCATTCTTTGTGGTCGAATAAAAATTTTCCCAGAAAGATTGGTGTCCCCATTTTATGTGTCTATATTTTAAATACCCCGTTGCACAACTTACATTACTAAAACAAGACTTTACTTTTATTTCGCAAACCAGGGATATTTTCGTCTAATATGAGTAGACTAATCCCTTTGTATGATATATTAGTGATCCGTATTACAATTCCTGTAAGGTCGGCAAAAATAATAAGTTTGTCTACATCTATCGGCCATATTTCCCACTGTAGCCTCGGACAATAAACAGGCACTTAAACATATATGTACATATTTATGTGATTTGATTCGGCCAGACAATGGAGTCCTATGAGCATGTGTAATAATAATAATAATAAATCTTTATTTCAAAATAACAGTGCATGATTACAATGTATTAAACACTGTTAGGTGAAATATACGTCACAAGCGTGTAGCTAGGAAACATCATCATAGCCAACGCATAAAAATGTCTTCAAGATCCTAGAAGTTTTATCATGATATTGTTTGTTTGAGATAAGTGCTTGAATGTTTTCAAATGACTATTTCGGACATAATCGATAAACAAATCTCAGTGAAGTTTGTAGGCGCTGGGTGGATTACCTGTGCTATTGGGAGAGGTAGGTGTGGTCTGTTGGCTCTGATCAATCTTTTCATTATTGTTGCTTTCTTCTCTTGATTCTTGAGCGGACTTGATTGCTTCATAATTTGATTGAGGTTTATCGTCTGCAACAAAAAAATACTAATATTGTAGAACAATCCGGGGAATAATACACTGATTCAAAATTTTATCAATAAGATTTTTTATAGCGGTCGGGCTATTTATTTTTTTTTTAATTATGATCCTGATCGATATTACAGGTCATGGAACGAAGCAACTGCATTGTCAAAAACAAAAAGGATTCTTGCAGTTTTCAATTGGATTTTTTCGCCATACACTCCACTTCGAGGCTCTATATATTTGTACCAGATATCCTTGGTATGTACTTCACTCAAATGGGAATACCAGTTCAAAGAAATACGATCCAAGAACCCTTTTCAGTATGTGGGTTAGGAATTTATAAAGACTGTTTTGCTATTATTGAGTGAAAGGGTATGAAGGTAGTGGACAATTGTACATACCATGGTTGAGAAGTAAGCCATTATTGCTCGTACTGTGCGAGATCATTAATAATAATTACCTTCTCCAATGAGGTATGTATGGATATTTTTATTTATAAGTGTGATACCCTGCTGGGCGATGATCACCATAATAAAGTGGGAGTTAAATTTTTCGTCCATAAGTCCATAAGTATTCTGGTGTTGATAAGTTTATGATTCATAATAGTACCTGTATATTACATACATCCGTACGCTTGAAATTGTTTCTAACGAAAAACGTTGTTATTAAGTGATTCTATAATTTCCGATCGCGTTTTGTAACTTTGATGAACCTCCTAAATTGACAGACAACTTGCTTACTTGCCATATTGGGTTATTTTCTAGTTTATCCACCTTTAAATCAAAATATAAGTAATTACAAAGGAAAAAGTTAATTCTCATTCACGTTTTGCGATACTATAGGTTTATTACTTCGTGGTTTATTAATATTATCCAATATTTCTGCTTTCAACCCGTCTGAACTGTCAAAATTGATGTTGTTTACGGTCATAACGTCAGCAAGAGAGAGTTCTCTCATGCGCAGAAGCTGAAATTCATTTTCTGCGCAGTGTACTAACTGACCTTATAGTCGACACTTCTGGCTACACCCCCACTCTATGAGTCTAACATTCCATTTCTACTCTTCATGATGTGGGCACATACAATCAACAACGATAATGATTTCGTAAAGCAGACTTTGTATTTTCTAGTAATAAACAATCATTACTAGTAATAGTTAAACATGGAAAGGTTTAATAGCAGTTAAAGTTGTGTGCCCAACAAGTCAATGGCGACATGAATGCTAGGAGGTAACTACCGGTCAAACCATAGATTATACGGCCAGGTGATAGTAATATGCTTCCTATTTTTAACCTTTAGATTAGAACTGCAACTGCTGAAAAAAGCTTTTCGAAATTCAAAGTAACTGAAACATTTTAGGACTTCTATGATGCAACTTTTCCTTAACGTGTGAACATGCCCTAACCTCAATCAGAAACCATTAAAGCAAATTTTCGATTTTTTTAAAAATTGGAACCTCTCCACACCACCCTCAAATATGTTCAGAAAGTTGTAACGGATACAATAACAAACTTTGTGACAATCTGAACTATTTTAATTTTTTAACGATTTTCAAATTTGACTATGACTCCACATAGATGTACGTGTTGTAGACGTCTCAAAACAAAAAACGTTTATCTGAATTTCTAAAATTTTGCGCATTCCCACTGCTTCGATTTGGGACTGATTCGCCACAGTTGGATGGGGCCTCCCTACAAATTTTGATATGGAACCCCCGAGGAGCAAGCTACGCCAGTGATGGATGTACACATTTATTTTGTACCTAAGTTTTGTTATCATTTACCTAGGGGCAGAAATGTCACTTTTTATTAGAGGAATGCGGTAAATATGCCGACTGAAGTTAGTAGTGAAAAAGCTTTTAATCATTCCTCGTTATTGTAATAGCGACATTTTTCGAAAATGAAGTATTATGTTTTTTGGATGTTATATGCACATCACAAAAACCATGTCACTCATTTACGTCGGTCGGTCTGTCTGTTTGTCGGCCTGGCAGCCAATTTTATAACCGCTCATAACCTTAGAAGTACCTCTCGGATTTCGAACAAATTTTTACACAATGTTACTACTATGCCAAGCACGCAAAAGCTTTGTAGGTTTTGAAAACTGGTCCAGTGGCGGTGGAAAAAAAGGCCGAAAATGAAAAAGAATAAGAATCGATCAAACTTCGTTCTTGTCGTTCTAGAGGATCCCGATCATTTTCGAAAAAAATCTCAATTTTTTGGTCTTAGTACATTTATGCGCACCCAACCTTTATGATTTATGCACCTATTCGAGATATTTCACTCATCATAGATTTATCTGTACATTAGAACTTAAAATCGGCCGAGAATGCTGCTCCCGGCGGTGTGTCGACGGAATTGGTGAGTGGTTTGTTATTCTGGTATGGTATTACACAGTTTTCTGCTACGCCACAGCAGTGTTTCATAATGCTCTGACCGCGCTGCCACGTTTGACTTGATTAAGTATCAGGCGACGTTTTCAGATGCACTACTTCACGCCATTTGTTTTTGCAAGTGTGACTTCCTGCACTGCAATGACGGCGATTGGATGATGAGATGCCAGATTTCCTTTGAATATATTTTTGTCCGTGATTTGTCCCTAAATACCGCTCTGGTGAGCACGTGGGAGATTCATAAAAGCCTTTAAAGCGCACTCCGTCGATGGACGAGAACTTTTCGATTCGAGGTGGACGATTGGTTCATCCGGTTGGAAATTGTTTTATGCCGGGCCCTTCTGAGGGTTGAACGCGACGAGTCGTCGAAGTCATTCTAGAAATCAGATTTGATTGAGATTCGAGTAGACAGCCGGAAGGCAATGTCGATTGATTCATTTGGCAAAATGATAGCTGATAAACGCTTTTATCGCCAGGGAATTATATCCTTAAAATAAAAATTGAAACAAAATAGATTAAGGGAGTACTTCCCAAGCAGTAGAGAAGATGGTAACATACTATTTGTGAAAAGTGTGTGAGATACATTATGAACACCCTATGTAGAACTTCTACTACCCAGTAACATATATTTTTTGGACAAAAAGTCTTGGGGTATTGGCATGATCTGAGACTGTTGTTAAAACAGCAAGAAGAAAATAGCAGGTTAGTAATTAAACAATGGGTATACACAGTCAGTCGAAAAGTAAAGTCCATTCAGTAGACATACGTGGTTTTGGTTACTTATTGAACAGAAAAAGTACTGGAATCCTATTTTTTGTATCATTCTATTATTCTTACATACGCAATTAGTTACTCTTACCACTGTTATTGTCCGGGAACACTTACTATTTGTTAAATACATTCAGCTGCACCGCACGAAATTGGAAAAATATATACACAAAATTCAAATGCATAATTCACTGGTGCGAAGAACGGATGCGTTTTCAATTTTTCTCAATATTTCTACCTCATCTAGAAATAAATGTCTTTCACAAACCTAATCTTGTAGAACTTAATAGTCAAACTGTTCAGTTTCTAATTGCCCGTCGCTGCTATCCATTACTATATTTTACAATGTTCTTGGATTTGATTCTATACAATTTAGAATATTTCATCCTTTGACGAAGCAATATTAATTTGTCTACTATTCTGGAAATCATTTATTTATAATCAATAAATTATATATGGAGGTAGATTCATATTTTAACTTGCTTGTAGCTTACCGTCGAAGAGATAGAAGTTAGAAATATCTGAAATTCGAAGCACGTTTGAAGTGGTATCGAAGTATCAACTTGGGTAAAACTATACTTTAGCGTATGAAGTCCGAAATTAATGTTTTTTTTGCAAAAGTTGGAGAAATCAGTAGAAATTATCATTTTTAAGGAAAATAGATGTGAAACTATAATTATCTATTTTATATTGTTTCTTGTAAGAAAAGGTCCAAAACTAGCGGTGTAATAAGCTAAAATAACAGTTCGAAATACATTCAGTAACTAACAGTAATACTTTGTAAACTGTATAAAGGTGTTGCGTTATGATTTTTCAAGGTCTTCTTGAAATTCTTTAACCACGGAACCCCCAGAGAAGAGTTCTTCATACTTAAACGGGATTTTAGTGATCATGCGTCTAATAGTGACTGTCAAGACCGCTAGATGCCGCGGAAGTACGAGGGAGTACAAGCGGTACATTTGACTTTCACACCCCTGGTTAGCCAAATACACTTATTCTATCTATGAAGAATGAATTAAAGATGACACCGGAGTTGGAGCTGCTACTTTCAAATTTTACGTACAACAGTCTCTTTTTGGTCCACAAAATAAAATAGTGGTGTGTTTTTGGCATCCCACTACGGTTTTACTATGAGCTTCTTCACGCTGAACACGAATCTGAAGTCAAAGTTGGGTGTCGGTCGGCAAAGAAGAAAGTAATTCATACACTACGCAGTTTTGATATTTTTGCGTCCCATCCTTTGCCTCTGAGAGAGGCAAGTCCATCAAAAATAAGCTTTTTAATTCTAAGTTACTTTCATTTTGGTCTATCTTTCCCCAATTTTGACTTCAGATTGAAAACATAGTCGGACCCAAACACACACCTCTTTTTCATTTTGTGGATCTCTTTATCAGAGTTGTCCAACGTACTTGTACAAAAACGATTTGATATACTGATTACTTACTGTAAGCTCACATCGTATTGATCCTTTAATATAATTGAAATCGATGCTGTCGGTTACTAAAATGCCAAGAGACAAACAGAGCGATGGAGATAAGAGATATGAATTTTAAATGAAAAACATCTCCCAATAGACGATCTGATGAAGCTTCATCAAAAACCTTCATGCTGTCTCGGGCGTTGAATATGAATAAAGGGTGTCCGGTTCGGACTTAGTTTGTGGATACAAACGTGTAGAGAATGATCTATGGCTTCTAGAATTGGGTCAGCATAAAATATCTGCGAAGTGCAGCTCGTATTACTCGAGCTTACCTGTAGAATGTATTTCCATTGATCGAAGACGCATTTTTTAAACACTCTTGTAAGCTGTATTTTGAGCGTAAATATAAAGTACAGTCGATAGAGACGATTAAAGATAATTATGAAACTATACACTGCAAAATAATGTATAAGATTTGAACAGATGAACCTGTACAACACAATATCCTAAAAATCATTCGATAGAAAACGGTGAGAAACTTATAAGGTATACATATACAATTTATCACAAAAAAGAAACATTAACGTGTAAATAGTGTTTACATATTTACAGATACAAAAAGTAAAGTTAGTAGTATCAATACACATTGAGCTCAAGAGGACATACCTAAAAAGAGGGTATAAGAATACATGCAAGATAAGGTCAGTGATTATAAAAGTACAATACACATCGCATGAAGAGTACAGACAGTTTAAAAGAAGACCATAGAAATAGGGTCTTGAGTTAAAATACACGAACCGCGGGATATTAGGCAGAAAGATAGCAGACAATTAAAGACATGTATGTTTACATTTCAAAAAATTCATCTGAAGAGTAAAAACATCTTTCAACCAGATACTTCCTCAAGTGCTTTTTCAATTTTAGTGCCTCTTCGAAACTTTATGGGCAAGTTGTATATTTTAGTTCATGCAGATATTGGAGATTTTTTTTGAATAAGCTGATTTTATGAGTCGTTATTCTTAAATCGTCGCCTGAACTGTTATGTTTGCTATTTATTTCATAATTGCGGATTCATCTATTGTTGTGTTCAAAGGTAATGACGGCGCATATGGAAATTAATTTGAGCAGATTAATAGTGTCTGCAGGTTTGCTTAAAAGATTTCCTTTTATTAATATTAAAGGTTAATCGGAGTACTTTTTTCTGCAGAATAAATAGTCAGTGATCATTGTCGCTTATCCACATATGATTATATTCTTGGTGTGATGTGAATAGATTGGGGCGTAATACATTTCTAGAAGTGATTTTTGTTTAATGTTAGTCTTTATTTTCAATATTGCAAAATAAGAAGTTTTCTACAAAGATGATCTATTGGTGATTTTCAGCACTTGCTATTGACATTACTTCCCAAGAACACCGTAAATACTGATTTTTAAGCTCTCAAGTCATGTTGATACAATTTAGAATTCGTTCACACATCCCTTATTCCATACAGCTTGTCAAAATAAACACACATTCAGTATTCCAGCTGTATCTGCTATTTATTATTACCAAGCCACTCCAATTTGATTTATCCCTACTTCTGCCTCTTTGGGCGAACCGCCTCTGATCCAACAACAATTCTCACACACCGCAGATAAGAAGAACTTCTTATAAAGCTCCCGTCCCAACTCACTGCGGTATTTTTCTTTCAAGTTGCTCTGGTATCGACACATGAGAGATAGTCTTACTGGATTCACAAAAGCTTTTAAATTGGCTGGCCGTTCGCGGTATTTCGGCCAACTTTTCGATTTGCAGCCGGTATTTTGGTCGAGTATAATTGAAAGCTTTTGCGAAAAAAAAAATCCGTTTCCTGGAAATAACTTTCGCGTTCCATATGTTGACATTAACCTGTACACAGGGGCGGATGGGATAGATCGGGTCGGCGCAGGCAGTAACTTGCTGCGGTGTCGAATCGGCGCCTTAGGATAATTTATTAGGATAGGCAGATGAGTTGAAAAGCGAAAAAAATTGAAAAATCCATTTTTATAGGTATATAAATATTATAAAGTACGTTAATACATTATATTGCTATTTTTAAGTAATAAAAATATATATTTTACACATTGCACACTAAATTAACAAAACAAACATGCAAGTATTGAAAAAAAAGCAAAATTATATAAGTACACTTAAGTATTTTGTAAACAACATAAAATGTACAAAAAAGGCCAAATGAACAAAGTTAATAGTACATCAATTGTTTTGAAAACATTGTGCTTATATGCCCTAAACCATTAATGATTTCGTCATTTTCAATTCTATTTAAAATTAGTTTTTCGCAGTTCATTATCATGATTGCTTCCAACCGCGACTGTGATATTGTTTCATAGTCGGTTTTTAGTATATTTTAGCTTAGAAAATGATCTTTCACAAGCTACTTGTGAGATTGGTAATCTAAGTATTTCTAGGCTAAGGCAAGCGTGGGATATACTTCTTGGTACATATTGTACTTAAATATTATAAAATAACACAAATCACAATTTTTACAGCTTTTACACTGAGTACTGTTTCCCTCATTGCATCCTAGGACTTTCTCCGATTCTTCAGTTGCATCACCTTCTGTTTTAAAATCTAAGGAATACTGGTCCTGAATATTTAATTTTAATGAATCCCAGTTTGATATAAAATTTTCCAATTCATTATGCAGACCATCAAGAGTTACATTTGATTGATTAATAAAAGTTTTTAGGACATAGTCTTTAAACTATCTCTGTGGATATTTTCTTCTATATCACTAAAATTCTTAGGATCCAAGATGCTAAAATCCTTACATATCTCAACATTTTTTTGAAAGCGGTTTTCCATCACATAATTTTCCATTGACTATACAATAGTATCAAGAAGGACGTTAAATGTCTCTATTTTGTATCTGTCATTTTTATTCCCCGATTTTTCATCAGAAGACCCTTCTCCTGGCATTTTTTTAACTCGTCTTGTCCGTACTTCTGGTAAATCGATTTTATTATTAATGTCGCTATTTTCTGGGTCAGTTTTGTCTATTTTATATAGCGCCCACGTCACAAAACTATCGGTGGTTTTCTGAATGTCAGGAAAATTTCGTTGAAAATCTTTTAATTGTTTCAGGGCTGCTTCTGCCATGTTGTTGCATTTGATTAAATCTAACCCTTCTGTTTGTAAATATCTAGATAACGACCCTGTTATAGAAAAAATCTGAAGTAACACATTAGCAGTTAGAATAATCTCATACTTTTGTAAAGATTCTCCGTAATTTTTAGCCATAGCACGAACATCGGGATTTATGGTTTGAAGTAGTTTCGATAGATTCTGAGGAAAATAAAAGTTCAATAAACAGTGCATTTGTTGAGGAGGCGTAGGTGCCAAATATTTTCGTGAGAGCTGATTCTTTTGCCCACCAACGAGTTTCACCAATGGTCTGTAATTTTCCCTTCTTTGCATCATCTATATTTGTTTTAAACCAAGACATCCATTCGTTGATATGATTCCTTAAAAAACATGGCTATTTTGTTTAGTAAACTAAATAAATATGACGCTTTGATACTAGTTTTCATAAGATCGCCAATAATTAAATTTAATATGTGGCTGTAACACCAAATATGCACGTGTTCAATGTTTTGTTTTGTTATTGTAGCAACGAATCCCTTATAAACTCCTTGCATTTTTTAAGCATCATCAGTCGAGTCAGCTATGCACTGCGTTTTATTTAAATTATTTGCTTCTATTTCATTTATTATTAAATTGTGTATCCCGATTCCTGTAGAATCATGACAGTCGACAAATGAAAGCAATCTCTCAAAAACTTGTCCATGAAATACATATTTGATTACAACAGATAATTGATCTGTAGTAGACACATCTTGACTTGTGTCTATTTCTATAGAATACATTCCAGCTTCTCGAATTTCGTTTAAAATTATTTTCCTCATTTTTTTACAGATAATGTCAATTATATAGTTAAGAGTAGTTTTGACAAAAAAGATGTAAAATCTCCAGAGCAACTTTTTATTTCTTCATCATGTATTTCTTTGCTTTGTGGAATTATTTTATTAAAGTGTTCCCTCATTATTACATCGTACTTAGATATCAATAATATTATCTTTAGAAAATTTCCGTGATCTAGGTTCTCGTTGTCCAGTGAGTAACATGCTTCGTTTTCCTTTTCTCAATAACTTAAACCCCTCTTTCCAATCAGTTTTATTACATTTGTAATTCTATCTAAAACCTGCCTATTTCTTGTTATATTTTTTTGTTGCAAAGCCAGATGACTTTCAAATAATAGTTTATTAATTGAAGTATTACTACAAAATCGAAAATATGCAGAGGAATAATTTCCGTGCATTACGGAATTTTGGTGCTGTACAATACGTTGATACCCGTGCCTCCGATCTGACATACCAGTAATAAAAGTACTAGTATCTGTGCTTTTGCTAAACGCTAAACAAACCGTGCAAAACAACGCATCTTGTGATGAGCTATATGTTAACCATTGTCGTGGGGTTCCATTACTAGTTGTGAAAGCTGTCTGACAGTTAAGTTTCTCGTGACTTGTTGGGACTTTCGGGTGGTATTGCAAAAATATGTTTAATTCACCTTGAGTAGGTCTTTTGAAAAAACATTCTGAATTCTGATCTTCTACATTATTTCTAATTTCAGGATTCGGGCTTGGATTATGTGTAATTTGTTCATCGTTGACCATTTCTTCTTTTGTTGACAAATGATCCTGTGACTCGTCAATGTTCCTTTCGCTTCCCGTAGTTCACTTATGGTTAAGTATAAATGACCATTGGCCAGACTTCGCCATTTGTAAAGATACATAATTATGTATGTGTTACAATAAAGTCCATTGAATTGAATTGAATTGAACTTGGTATGACGCAGCCATTGTCTGGACTTGTGGAACTGTCTGTGGCGGACACAGATAGATTTGTGTTGTTTTGTGCTGATGTACTTCCAAACATTGATTGTAAATTTTTACATTTTCTTGCGTCTTGAGCCAAGCGCTTCTTTTTCCTCTGCCTTTCGGCGCCGCCCTTTTTCCGTTTTAAATTAGAGGTATTCATTTTTTACTACAAAAATAATATATCGGTTAGTTACCTAAGTACGCTTAACAGACAGCGTCATATTACCTGAACGCACGCTGGACATCGGCCCTAACGCACCGACACTGACACTGCTGCAATAATCGACAACTTTTACTCAAACCAAAAACTCGAACGTAAATAAGATATTTTATACTTATACATAGGCAAAGAGGCTGCTGACGCACCTGCGGAAAACAGGTGTTTTAAGATAAACAATGAAAAATTCTCAAAAAACTACTTGACCAATATAATTCAATTTTGTTGTTATTGAGAAGTATAAATCCTACGGATTTGAAGAATTTCAATTAGTTGCGTGAAATTATGGTCGCATTACCGACAAGTGCCAAAACCTGCATTTTGCCTCGTTTTTCGGCCATAACATTTTTGCTATTAGTCGGATCTTTTCACGTGTGGTCTCATTTTGTACGTCTTAGAAATACCTAAAAATCTTATCTGACAAGTTTGTTCGTTCCTGTCAACACTCTCGGTTGAATCCCAAATAACTCGTTTTCTCATTATTTGATGTCAAATAAAAAGCTTTCCCACAAAAATTGGTGTACCCATTTTATGCGTCCATGTTTTAAATACACCCTTGAACAACTTACACCAATAAAACCAGACTTTACATTTATTTCGGGGAAATTTGCTAAGATGATTAGACTACAAGACGAATATTTTCAATCTCAATACTTCACATAGTATGTAATTCCCGACTTTATTTAATTTCATCTGTTAGTTTATGGTAACATTTTAATTATTTCAGCACATGTTTATCAAATTTAATTAAATTCTGAAGTAGCATGCATCACCGCATATTTGTCATTCGTTGTACAATTTTATACAATGTCTTCTACATAGATACTTGGGGAAATAATATTTAACCATTCTCTGTTATAAACAATTGTCCAAGTAATATGTGATGTGATGTGATCTTCAATCGTCGACGATTTTTTGGACGCTATGTTTTGGGTTACTTCTCTGAGAAATTCCACTTGCCACGCAACGCCTCCATCAGTTCATAAAGGATTATGTGCAGCACAAGTTAGACCCTATCGAAATAAGACAGCGCCATAGACCATATATCCTGGTTAGAGGAGAGTTGCTATGCGCTAGTTCATTGTTCTAGAGACCGAGCCTAGACCATGATGGCGAGTTGCCAAAAAAGTACGAAACAGCTGTCTGTGGTTGGACGGTCGAAAGCACCATGTCTAAGTCAGACAAAAGTTAGCTAGGGACATGTATAAGAGAGAAATTAAATGTATCAAGTCTGTCAAACAGGTCCGTACAATTAGTCCATCTGGCAACGTTGCGCCGCCTCTCCCCAATATCTGAACGCATGATGCGTTAAACGCGTCGGAGCGCCCTCAGAGCATCAGTCATGCAGTACACATACGAACACCGGCACAAAGGTAGCGCCCTTTGAAGTCAGTAAACGCAGGAACGCTTGTTGAAAAAGTTGAGTTTTAAGGGCATTTGTAAGGGGCAGTCCATGATATGTGAAACATGTCTAATAGACGCGTAGAATTATCGGAATTGAAGGAATATCAATATACTAACATCAAAGATTGCGATAAATCCTCCACCTCAAAATTAACCCCTAAATTTTTTCCAAAAATTATCCCATGAAACGTCAAGAAACGAAGATTGTGCGATTTTTTTTCTGGTGATTGGCATGTCATATAGTATTCAAAAAACAGTCTCATTTTTTGGCGATTACACCACTTCCTCACTGTGAAGGGGTTTTTCAAGAAATGATGAACTAGCTCATTTAAAGAAAGCTTTCGACACAGTTAATCACAAATTATTATTAGAAGCATTGGAGAGAATTGGTTTCAGAGGAAACGCGTACTCACTGATCGAAAGTTATTTGTCAAATCGCCCACAATCTGTGCAGATATCAGGATCATTTAGTAAAGAAATGTATATTAAGTGTGGTGTCCCACAAGGAACTGTCTTAGGTCCGCTGTTATTCAATATATATTTAAATGATATTTTCCAAATTAATTGTGTTGGCAAAATAACTAGTTTTGCAGATGATACTGCAATATTATATGAAGGCACTGACTGGTCTGATCTGAAAAATGATTTTATCAAAATTATTCGGTGGTTTAACAGTAGAAAATTAAGCATTAACTACTCTAAAACACATTTTTTACCATTTGGATCTTATGCTAGACATCTGCCAAATTACACAAAATTTCTCCTTCAATATTAATGACCAAAAAATGCAAATTAATAGAGTGCCCAACATAAAATACCTTGGAGTGGTCTTGGATCCTCACTTACGATGGGACATCCATGTCAATTATATTTTAAAGAAAGTTAGATTTGTATCCTACAAAATTAAATACCTTGGGAATATATTGACAGAAAAATATCTTCAAACATTATACCATGCACTGATTGAGCCTCATCTCACATATGGTATATTAGCAAGGGGAGCTGCATGTTCCTCACATATCTATAATTTAGATGTTTTTCAAAAAAGTATTCTAAAAATGATATTTAAAAAACCGAAACTTTATCCCACTGAAAAATTATATGCAGATGTTCGAATGTATGATATAAGATAGCTTTATTTCTTACACAGTATCACTCACTACCATAAATTTGTAAACACCGACCAAAAAATTAAACATAATCATTATACCAGATACAAAATTCGTGGCACAGTAGTTCCTCAACCGCATAAATCTATAATGCAGCGATCATATCTCTATTTAGCGCCTAAATTTTATGAAATTATACCTAAAGACTTAAAAGATTTACGTTTCGGAAATTGTTTCAAAAGAAATTTAAAAAAGTGGCTACATTCTATATCTAGAACTGAAATTCATAAACTCATAAATACGAACATCAACTAAATACATAATCTACTGTAGCTAATTTTTGTCCTTTTTTGTCATTTGCATTCTACAGTTTCAACTTAAATTATTGGTCCATGTACAGGCGATGCCTTCTATTGGGCCTGTTTTGATTTTATATTTATTTACTCATATTGTTTGTTATCTTTGTACATTGAGTAAATAAAAAAAAAAATATTATTATTATATTATTTAGTTCAGTCATAAGTATCGTTGGTTTGTTCACGAATTACACATCACTATAGTGCTAGATAATAAAGTTAGCCTTTTTATCCTATGATGAATATTATTTGGTGTACGTATCCTAGATTTTCCCCGATTTCCTTCTCGAATATAAATAAAAGCTTTCAAGACTCGGACGATGTTTCCTGAATACAAACTGTACCGAACTATTTATGTCCGTTTTTGAAACTACTCAAAAATTAAAGCGAAAAGTACAGTTTACAGTAGTGATCTATCCAAATCTGAATCTCAAATTTCCATTATCACCTTTCCTAAGACCCGTTCGAACAATGTTCCCTGAACACAAACTAATTTGCATCCCATTCACAGAACCGATAATTCCATTATACAAATCTCATTCTGCTCTTGAGAATGATTCACAGCTCGCATGAAAATCCTCGAGTCGAGCATTTTAATTAAACGACAACACGTGAATTTTCAAATTGAAGCTCGCAACGCGCTGCCTTTATCGTCTATTCTTAGCACTTTCCAGCTTTTAGTAAAGAGTGAGAGAGGGCCCCAGGCGACTTCTATGCCATTGTCAGGGTCTAAATATATCAATACACTTTAGATGCGCGCCTCTTTGTACTACATATCGATTCAAATAAAGTTAAAGGTGCTCCTTGCACCACTGCCAAGAAGCTTTTGCCACGGGCAAACTGTTGAATGGAAGGAAAAACCCATTAAAAGAATGTGTCACTTCCAGAAAATGAGGCTTTCCGGTTTCTCTGACGTATAGTGCATCCAATGAGCGCTTGCTTCATCTGGTTTTGTATTGAGTGCACAACAAAACGAATTTTTGTTTCGAGTTGAGTTTGAAATAAAGAAAAGTCTTATGAAGATGGATTCTCTCACAAGTTCATTTAAGTGAAACGTTCTTTTTCTCAATATCACAGCTGAAACTATCGTGTGGTTTCAAACGAATCTACTTATAAAAATAACTCTGTTTTAGAGTATAAATGAAAATATCGAACACAGCTGCTGCTAAAAATCTAAGCTATTTGACTAGGGCTAAGGAGTACTTTTTTCCACATAACATCCTCACTCTGTACAAGACCCAGATAAAACCTAGCCTCGAGTACTGCTCACATGTTTGGGATGCTGCCGCCTCGACTACATTATCCATGTTCGATGCTGTTCAGTCCGTCTGATTGATGACTCTTCTTTAACGGGCAGTCTCGGGACCCTTTTTGCACCGACGGGTCGTCGGCGATCTGACTATCTGCTACCGCGTGATAGGTGCAGAGTCAACATAGTTGCCGCCATTTTTCATAGAATTTTTCCGTGGTAGTCTGACGGTACTTTTTAAGTTTGTAAATCCAAAGGTATTGATCCTCATGCACAAAAACTATATCTTGCTGTATAGTTATAAGTGCCACTTTCGTCCAGATTTTTGTTGTGCAGTCAGATAAGTAGATTGATATTGCATTGCAAAAGTGTCATGTCCAGTTCTGCTGGGGTGATGATGTTGTGATTAATTATATGTATCACTCGAATTCTGAGGATAATTTGGTGCAAAAGTTTTTTTTTTTTTTTTTTTTTTTTTTATATATCGAAACAGCCGCGCAGGCAGAAGCCTAAATGCCGGAACACCGCGGCTGCTATGATGATCCCAAAGAAATTTTGTTAATACGATTTTTGAACTGCCTAAGGTTAGTAGAACTGGGAAAAGCTTCCTCCCGTAGTTTGTTCCACAATCTAGACACCCTCGGGACAAAGGAGCGGTCGTATCGGCCAGTTCTGGATGTACGAAGTTTGACACGGTTAGGATGGGACGCCGAAGTCAGGCGGGTCTGTCTGGCAGGCACATCGCGCGGCGGCATCATGGAAGAGAGCTCTGAGGAGCAAAGCCCGTTGGTGTAGCGATAGAAAAGAGCTAGATCGCCGACGGCCCGCCGGTGCGAAAGAGTCCCGAGACTGTCTGTTAGAGAAGAGTCATCGATCAGTCGGACCGCCCTCCTCTGGACAGCATCGAGCATGGACAATGTAGTCGGGGCGGCAGCACCCCAAATGTGTGAGCAATACTCGAGGCTAGGCCTTATCTGGGCCTTGTATAGAGTGAGAAGGTCATGCGGAGAAAAGTACTTCTTAGCCCTAAACAAATAGCCTAGCTTTTTCCCAGCTGCTGCAGCTATTGAAGAGATGTGTTCGTGCCAGATCAGGTCCTCGGTGATCTGGACTCCGACCAGCCGAAATGAATGGCTCTTTGGTAGAACTCGACCGTCCATCGAAACTGTATGAGCGCTAGGACGCTTTTTGTTCGTCAAAGTACAGTACCGTGTTTTGGAAGCATTGAACTGTACAAGATTGTTGCGTCCCCAAGCAGTGATAGCCTCCAGGTCTCTTGTTAGAGAAGAAGTCGTCGCTAGTCTTCTTTTTTCCAGCTCAGAGGCAGAGATCGGCTTGTCACTCTGAATTCCTGCATGTAGAGTGCTGTCATCAGCGAAACTGTGGATTGGGTTGATCGTGCAGGAAAGGAGGTCGTTGATATGTAAGAGAAACAGTGTTGGAGCCAAGACCGATCCCTGGGGAACACCCGCGTTGACGTTATGGGATGAAGAGGAGAATCCATCAATTACGACGGATATCTTGCGGCCAGAGATAAAGTCAGCCACCCATCTGCAAAGCTTTTCTGGGAGGCCGTAGGATGGAAGTTTGCTTAAGAGGGCAGCGTGCCACAGCTGATCGAACGCTTTCGTGATGTCAAGAGCAACGACATGAGCCTCACCATGAGACTGGATGAGTTTACTCCACAGTTGCGTGACGTAAGCTAGGAGGTCCCCTGTGGATCGTTGGTGCCGGAAACCGTACTGCCTGTCGCTAATCAAGCTGTGGCGTTCGAGGTAGTCCAGAAGCTCGCGATTTATGCACCTCTCCATCACTTTACTTATAACAGAAAGCAGAGCTATAGGCCTGTAGTTGTAAGGGTCGGTTTTAGATCCTTTTTTTGGGATGGGCTGTACATGAGCAAATTTCCAGTTTTCTGGGAAGGTGCCGGATTCATAAGATATCTGGAAGAGACGCGAAAGAACTGGAGCAAGCTCAGCTGCACATCTCTTCAGTACAATGGCAGGAATCAAGTCCGGACCAGAAGCTTTTTTGATGTCGAGCGACAAGAGCACTCGTCTTACGGTCTTATGCCTGAATGTTACCTCCCGCATAGTGTGGGGAACCCTTTGAATTGACGGCACTTGGGCGTTGGTGGGGACGTCCATGGTGGAGTTGGCAGCAAAGATCTTGGCTAGCACTTCCGCCTTGGCCTTTGAGTCGAATACAATAGTTCCATCCTGACACGTAAGTGGTGGAAGGCTACTGTGTGAGAAGTTCTTTTCAATCTGCTTGGCCAGCGTCCAGAAAGACCGACTGCCATTGCGCTGCGACATTACCCTGTGCCTAACTTTTATATCATGCTGGGTTTTGGCATTGCGAACCGCTTCGTTATATTTGTTTCTGGACTCGACGTCGGCTTGTCTGTTCTCTACAGTGAGGTTTTGTAAGTAGGTTCTGTGGGCCTTGATCTTCTGCTGGCGAGCAGTGTCACACGATTTGTTGAACCAGCCGTTGGACCCTGGTTTAGGAACTTTCACTGTGTGAGGGATGTATTCCTCCATTCCGACGTGGATAATTTCGGTTATTGAAGAACAGACAGTCGACGCATCCGCGTCAGTGAAACAGACATCTCTCCAAGGAAAGCTAGAGAAGAAGTCTCTGAGCCCCTCCCAGTCGGCATGTCCGTAATGCCAAGTTTTGCGGCCTGTGCGAGTTTCTGCGGCCACAGCGGCTTCTGACCGAAACCTAACCTCCACAACACCGTGATCTGAGTTACCCAGGGGGGACAGGACGGCAGTGCTGTAAGGGGCAGGATGCGTGGTCAGAAAGAGATCCAGCAGGCTACTGGCGTGTGACGAGACGCGGGGGAAAAAAGTAGGGCTCGTCACCAGCTGGGTCAGCCCTTGAGTAAGAGCGAACGCTTCGACTGCACGACCTGCTGCATCGGTCTTATTTGAGCCCAACCAAAGCTCATTATGGGCATTGAAATCACCGAGAAGAACTACCTCTGAAGCGGGGTGATTGATGTTCAGGAAGTCGATCTGGACGGCGAGGTATTCGAGTAGGTCATCCCAGTTGTGGTTCGAAGGAGAGCGATAAAGGCAGCAAATAAATTTGGGTGATGTTTTGGAGTTGAGGCGAAGCCACAGAATGTCCTTCCGGTCTGATTCCAAAGAAAGATCCCTGGAGCAGGAAAGACTGCTGCGGACAAAAGCCACAACTCCCCCGTTCTTTCTCAGATTGGAGTGCACCTCGTAGTTTGGGAAGTTGAGATGGTTAATCGGTGCAGCCTCTGAGATTTTTGTCTCCGCCAAGAAAAGCACGGCGGGACGATTGGATTGCAGGTAGTGATGAACAGCATCAATGTTGCTGTTGATCCCGCAGATGTTCGAAAAACAAATTTTATCTTCGATGTTGTTCCCTCGAGCCCACCCTCCACCCGGACATTCCGAGAGTGGAGTGAGTTTACGTCCGGAGTTTTTAGTGCTCGAGGGATCCATCATCATTAATTTCTTTGTTTTGGTAGATAACCGACTGCATAGCTTAGGTGTGGAAACATGCGGACATTTATAAGACACCCTGGGAAAAGCTAGCGGGTGGTACTGCCTCGGTCGACTGGTCCTTGTCTACCACCTTCTTTTTACGTATTAGTGATGTTAAATAGACCTAAAGTGGCCCGTTGGCGGACTTGTACCGCCACCCGGCAATCGGTACTGAGGTATTCCTTAACGCGTGCGCAATCACTTGGACGGGAAGAAGTTGTATACTGGATACAACGACTTCCGGAACAAGCATTTGCCACGGCCCTCGCTCAGTAGGGTGTCGAAGTGACGAGCAGATAGCTGTTTATTTTTTTTTTGTGAACCAGTGGCGTACGCCCAGTTCCAATGGTGCAGGGAGCGGTATGTCGGGGGAAAATAAACCACCAGACATAGAAAGAAGATGTGAAGTGTGTGATGAGGAGATCCGTAAAGGAGGTGCTAAGGTAATGTGTAGCAATGTAAGCTGCGGAATCACCCTCCATCAAAAGTGCTTTGCCTCAATTGCTAAGGTTATTAAGTTAGACAAAGCTGAGTGGTTGTGCAAAAATTGTGACGAAGAAAGCGATTCTTCGATTAACACTGTAATAACATCTGATGGAGATTTGTCAAGGGAGTTAACTACGGTTAAACATGATGTGCAAATTTTGACTGACCTTGTGAATGAACTTAAACGTGCAAATGAGATTTTGTTGGATAAAATTGAGCAACTAACAGTCAATAAGCCTCCCGGTGTACAAACACCTTATCAAATTAGGAATCCCATATCTTATAGTCAAGCTGTTTCGACGAATGTGAAAAATGAGACCAAATCTGTATTGGTTATAACTTCAAAAAGTGATAAAGAATCAAACATGGATGTCTTAAAAAATATAAAGGCTAACGTTAATCCAGCAACTGAAAAAATTAGTATTAGCAGCACCAAACTTGTGAAACGGGGAATGCTCGTAAAATGTTCAAATGATGAATCTTTACAGAAACTAAAAGCAATAGTTGAGGAAAAATTCAGTCGTCAGTATAAAATAACTACACCTAAATCTTTCAAGCCCCGTGTCTTATTTTCTGATGTGGATAAATCTCTTGATAACAATGATGATTTTATTCAGTCGTTGGTGCAAAACAATACATTTCTGGTTGATTGCGACATAAAGATAATAACTATGCTGAAGTTAAAATATTCTTTAAGTTATGTCATAGAAGTGGACCCGCAGGTAAGAAAAAGAATAATTTCTCAAGGCTGTTTGTACACGTCTTGGAGAAAATGTCAAGTCCGTGATCATATATCGATAATCAGGTGCTTCAATTGCTCTCGCTTTGGTCACCTAAATAAAAGATTGTAAGAGTAAACCCTTGTGTGCAACTTGTTCCAATGAACATGATGTTAAAACCTGCGAATCTAGTATTAAAAAATGCGTAAACTGTTCGGCATATAACGACTACATGCTGAGTCGTTCTAGAAACTATAAGCCTTCTCCTGTAGACCATGCATCATCAGATACCCAATGTCCATGCTTTTTAAGGAGACTAGCACAAATTAAATCCAGAATTGATTATGGCTAAATCAATAAAAAATATTTTAAAAATATGCCATTTAAATGTACGTTCTTTAACGGCTGACTTTAATGAATTCTCATCTCTTGTACGATGCAAGTTTGATATTGTAGCAGTCACTGAAACATGGCTCCATTCAAACATTGATAGCACTGCTGTCAGTATGCATGGGTATAGCTTCTTCCGTAAAGATCGGGGGAGTAGAGGGGGTGGCGTCGGTCTGTATGTTAAAGTCGGTTTTAATAGTAGCGTTATTCCAGTTGAGTTCTGTGATTTTGTAATTCCCCTGGAAATTTTATGCTGCAAATTTAAACTACTGGGAAAAAGTATGCTAATTGTTGTGGTATATCGGCCACCACATTGTTCTATATCTCAAGCTATCCAATCCTTAGAAAACTTGATCGCATTTTTCACACCCCAATATGATAGTATTGTATTTTTAGGAGATATGAACGTTGACTTGCTTGCGCATAATAATATCCTTAGCAGCTGTTTTGATTCTTTCAATTTCTTTCAAGTCATTAATGAGCCTACACGAGTTACAGCTTTCAGCTCCACATTAATTGACCCCATTTTTGTAAGTGACAGTACTATAGTAAAGAAGTCTGGGACACTTAATGCAGACTCGATTAGTGATCACCGTGTTCTTAATTACTTTTTTTGTAACATGTGTATGTATTTTTCTTTCTTTTTTCTCTGCTTTGGGGTTAAGTGGAGGAGTAGCCGTCTGGCTAAACTTCGCCTCACTGCAGATAATAAAGGCATTATTATTATTATTATTATTATATCAAAGTCTGATTCAAAAATCATTTATGCCTCATCAAAACACAAGCACTCGATCTTCGCTTCTATTTGTCTGTTACTGCATAGCTTCTTTTACCCGATGTAAATGAGATTTGGATAAAGTGTAAAAAGTCTGTTGACTGTCCAACAACCTTAGTATCTAAACGAACTGGACTACAAGCATGTCCCGACAAAAACTAAAATGCCCATTGTTCACAGCACTTGTTACCCTTCATTAATTTTATGTCAATTCCACTTCGCGCTCACCACCGATTTTATGGTAAACACCGTTGTTAATTAGGGCTCGAAAATTAATACGCTCTTTAATTCGATTCGACCTTTTTTTTATAAGTATCGCTTTTTACTATACGGCTTCGGCGTGTTTGATGGATTTTTCACAATACTCCAATTTGAGTTATTGCCATGAACGGGCGTCATTGCATAATAGATTGCGGCTAGCTGTTAGTACATCGTTTGTTTCTGTTATATACGTCGAATATTGTATTTTGCGAACAATATCAAAGTCTACATCGGAATAGTTATGCTTATATTTGACAACTAATTTTTTAAAAGAATTCCTTCGTCTTGGCTTATGCACTAAAGCCTTGTATCTCTTATTTGATTAAAAAAATGGCATAGCAGATTGACTCTATACTTCCCACGCCATGGAAACAACTTCTAGTATAATTTTCCATGTAGTGTAATGACATTAAAAAGACGTACGGGACGTGGGCTTTTCGTGAAAAAAAATCCTCATTTCTCAGCAATGAGCGTGTCCCGTATACGCGTGCATCATTTCTTTGTAGCTCTGGAGTAATGACTGATTATAACAGCTCTTGATAAATACTTCTATACTTTACTATTATTATTATACTATATACTATAATATTATATACTATTACGTCACGAAATCGAATATACTCACTGAATTACACTCCAAGGATAACAAACATGTATAGATAATATCGTGTCCCCCTCGTATGTCGCTGCGCCTCTTGCTACTTCACATGCTTTTATAAGGTGCTCGGATCGAGTACCAAAGACGCAATATTCCAAAATAACCTAGTGTGGCACGGCATGTGCGACCGATAGTCTGCTGTTATAAAGTTTTAAGGGCAAATGTACAGGCAAATCTATGATGTGTGAAATACGACGGTCACGCTGTATATTTTGAGATGTTCATTAACTATACTAGTTAAGACCGGCAACAGTTTACTATTAGAAAGAGCAATCCTTTATCAGTAAGTCGCCGCATTCAGTTCATTTGCAAAGATCTTACAGTGCACGTGGTGTAAACAAATTTAAGACGGAACATTTAGTTGTCTCGAGAGAGTTATCGCGTTTTGATTTACTATGACTTTAAATTCTGTTTAACTGAACATCAATGTATCGAACGGTTACAACAGGCATTTGGTAATGAAGCTCCGTCCCGGGCATGTATGTTTCGCGGGTATGCCGAATTTCAAAGAGGGCGTGTTTCATTGGCTGTTGAAGAACGTAGTGGTAGGCCATGTTCTAGTGTGACTCCAGAAAAAATTGCTAATTGAAGAAGATTCTCGCTGCATATATGCGACTATAGAGGCGACTCTTGGGGTAGGATCCGCAACAGTACACACCGTTTTGCATGATGATCTTCATTTAAAAAAAGTTGTTGCCTGACATCCACGACAATGCCTGTAGGCACACTGCCCAACTTACTGTAGACTTTTTACGCTAGCGCCACATCAACATGCTGGAACATCCGCCTCATTCGCCAGATTTGGCAATGTGTGACTTTTCACAAATCTGCGTGGTAGAAAATTTTCGTCCGAAGAGGAAATCGAACAAGCAATTAATCAGTTTGTTGAAGGCATTCCAAAAACTGAATGGTTAGAAGCATTTAATTTGTGGAAGGTTAGGCTACAGACGTGCATTGATGCTGGAGGAGGATACTTTGAACATAAATAAACTAGTTTTCGAAAAATAGTTTTTAGTTTTCGTGTATCTCAAAGTATATAGCGTGGCCTTCGTATGTCTAATAAGCGCGCAGAATAACCGGGGCTGGAAGTGTATTAGTATAATAACATAAACAACTGAGATAGACCATCCAGCGCCCTCTGCAACCCAACCCCCCAATTTCTTACTCCTAATGGTTTTTTGATTTTCTTCGCCGGAATTTGATCGATTTTAAAAATTACCAAAGCTTTTTCGTCTTTGGTATAGTAGTTACCTTGTGTAAATATTTCATCCAAATCCGAGTAAAACTTTTCAAGTTATAGCGACTAGCGGACTGACAGACCGGTGGAAATGAGTGATATGATTTTTGGTGACGTACATGTCATATAACATCAAAAAAATATAAAATCTCAGCTTCTAAATTTGCTGCCTAGCTATTTCTTGTAAAATGAGTATTTTTGTTTTCTTTAGGTGCTACCATTGCGTTTACTATTCAACCAGCCGTTTACTAGACCTCAGCGCTTTACGATTCTTCACATCTTTATTTTTCATATAACCAAGGTTGATGAAGCAATCTTACATCCAACTTGCTCGTTTTTTCCCGTTATTTTACCGAATGATAATGTGATGGAACTTTTTGGCACTGTAGTACATATATTGAAAATTGCTTGTAGTTATGAAATAGTTTTTTAAATATGGATTTGGAAATATTTTAGCCGAATTGCTACCATCAGTTATACTATAACCACCAATTTCCATAACTGCCTTAGGTAAGCTTTTAGAGTAACTGATCGCTTCAGTTTTACGTGAAACACAGTGTAGTACTCATTATTATGGTTAAAAATAATATGCCAATTGTCTCATCAAATAAAAAGTTTTATATCTCGCAATATAAGTTTTCATCGATTATACAGGGTGACTTCGAAGTTGAGTCATTTATTTTAACAGTGAGTAGATCTGATCAAAAGAAATGTTTTTTTCCTTTACCATTTTTCTGGTAAAATTAAAGTAACAAAGTTATAGCCCTTTGGAAGTTTGAGTACCGCCCTGTCTCAATGTGCTCGTGTTTGGCGACAACGGATATAATCCGCCGTATCGGTTCATCGCATCGGAAACAAAAAAGCGAAAGAATTTGGAACGATGTTTTTACAATTTCATTCATTTGTATACAGTCAGTGTCAGTGAATAGTGGTATCTGTTGCGTGGCTCAAACGAAATAAAAAATGGCACATGTTTATGCGGATCGGTTTCCCAATCGAGTGCAACCAACCCCTCGTGCCTTTGTTAATGTAGTACAACGGGCTCGTGAATCAGGTGACTTAAGACCTCACAGGGGACCTCACGATCAAATACAGGTCCGCACTGAAATACTTGTAGGGAGGATACTTTATAAAACAAGGTAAACATTTTTTTTTTAATTTTTTTTTATGTTTACACACATATTTTGGTTTATCTTCCTTCTACAATCATTATCTGAAAATTAATGACTCAACTTCAAAGTCACCCTGTATATATGATCGTTCACTTTGAGGAGTTCCCAAACATTCTTTCTTGACCAGTGGAATATAATTGCATATATGTGTGTATTCAATATCTCACTTATTGGTTAGTCCGAATATTATTTTTTTTTTGTTTCAGGTGAAAAGTGAAGAACATGGATATCGCAACCCTCGTGAAAATCTCTGACCTGCGGAAAGTAAGTACCTACTTCAAAACATGTACAATTAAAAATAAACAGATGTGCTCAATAATAAAATTACAAAGCTACACCAGCAGGTGAAAAAATAATGTTTCTTCCAGTAATTAATAATGAAGTCGTTTAATTTTAAATAATGGATATATGTGAATAGCCGGAAAGGGTTTATAAATTATTTATAGCTGTGGAACCTACACCTTTTGTGAGTTACTATTATAGACGCATTGTGTTTCCTAGCCAGAGAAGTTTTTCTGTGGTGAACTCTCATACCAGTGTCGAAGGAATTTGCACAAAAAAGAGAAAAGCGTCTTTGCAAAAAACGCATGTAAATCAAGAAGGGAAAATAAAAATACTGACAATGATCTAGATTCTAGAACATTACGTATTTTGACTGTGGTACTATAATAACTGTACTATTTAGCGTTCGATTTCATGAATTGTTGTAAATCCAACTGCATGGTGTTAACAAAATCGATAGTTGGCAGAACTGTGCTGCACTGAGATAATAGAGAGTTCATCTGGATGTACTGCGGAGCATTCAGTAATAAAACTTTACCAGTTGATTTCTGTGATATTCTATTCGAAATTATAAATAGAATTCATCATCAGTAGGTACTATGAAGTTTGACATGATACCTAACTCAACTTCCCATTATACCTAGTTTGACCAATTTATTTATTATATCGTGTTTTCCTTCTCCCCTAGGTCATTCAGTTCCAAAGTTACCATTTTTTTTCTCGATAAAGACCAACAGTTATATAATTATATGTTTTCTTCAAACACTGATTTTTCACGTATCGTGTGATAAAGGGAGTTTCTATTTACTACCTAAAATAAACCAGGATTATATAGAAAAATGAATTATATTCATTATGGATTTCAAAAATTAAACTTTTGTTCACCTTATCAGTAATCCTGATCCTATTTTATACCGCAACTATTACCTCCATGATTTCCGTCATCTTCAATTCGCCCGGAGTATTTTACTTTTATCATTCCACTTAGGAACAAACGTTGCCGCTATTCTGTGTTTTGGAAGTCCGGTTCAGTTACTTCTGTGTAAGTAGGTAGGACAACGACAACATTTTTAGCCATACACTTAATCGTGGTAAATTTTGATGGTAATTTTTTATTATAAGTTGAGTATTACTACTTCATAGTCCAACGAACCAGAGTACAGTGACGAGTGACGTTGCACGCACATTACAATGAACAAATGACAGAGGAAGGGCAGATAGTGCGAAAATTTCGAAATTTGGATACATGACAGACTTCCTTGTGAAAAATACTTAGATGATTTTTTTATCCAATATTGGTATTTATTGTTTTTTCATTCGATTTTCATCGCAAGAAAATCACAGGAAAAATCAGCTGTTTTTTTAGTGCACATAAGTCTGTTCAACATTTCTCTCGCTCTTGCTGACTGTAAAACGGCAGGGGTGTTACGTATCTTGAAAAGTGACATTATATAGGTTTTGTGTGACATTATACGTAGGTTTTCCTATCTCAACTGGGAACTAGCTATTGTTTACTTGATGTGCACTCGTTGTGTAGCTGTGCGTGTTGCCTAAACGTCATGATGCCTGAGCTATCATGGTTTGGCTCTGATCTGATGTAACATCTGCTTTAGAGATGGCATTGATGCAGATCTAAGCTGTGAGTTGTATGCTATAGCTGGAAGGAAATGGGCGAGACACGGTAGTTGCTTAGTGTACGCTAATAACACTGATAAACACAGGATTTGTGACATGACAATTTTTGGGTGTATCTTATGTATTTTAAGACCCTTAAATCAAATCTAAAAACAGAATTTTTCTATCACCCACAGATATTCCGTAACATCTACTTTTATGAATTACAATACGTAATATCTCATATTGCTGCATTTCTAGGCGTTTATGCGATGAAGCACATATATAATGTTAAGAGCTGTCTATTCCTCTTTATTATATGCGTGCTCTACGTTTAGAGAGCAAATTGCGTTTATTAGTAGACTAATAGCAGCCGAGTCAGTTACTTTTTCTGTGTTGAAGAGTACTGAGATGTTCTGAGTACTGTTAATTTTTGTTAAAACGGTGTGTTGTTTTTAGTTTATTGCGATCGATACTAGCTTTATGGACAATGCCTAGCAATTGTGTAAATAGTGCGAACAGTTTTTGTTACGTGTGTGGAGAGCTAACTTTTAAATCCGAAAAACGTGTGTTGAAAGCATGCGAACTTTATTTTGGCGACCAAGATGAACTATGGGCCCCTGATATATGTTGTAAGACTTGTGTAATGTTGTTAACAGGTTGGTTAAGAGGCGACAACTCGTAAAATGCCCTTTGCGGTACCAATGGATTGGAGAGAACCGAGAGACCATACTACTGATTGCTATTTTTGCTTCACAAATATTAAAGGTATTGGACCAAAATCGAAACATACTGTTAAGTATTTTAATTTACCATCAGCTTTGCGGCCCGTTAAGTATAATGATGAACTTTATCTCCCAGTTCCACCAGAATCTTGGTCTTTGGATGGACAAGTCGAATATACCGATTCTGAAAGGATGGTACAGTGTAAACATTTCCGATCCTTCACTTGACCTGCCAGGATGTTCGCGCCGCATTTTATCACACAGGGCGAACTTAATGACTTAGTTCCAGAATTAAATCTGTCAAAATCCGAATCCGAGCTTTTAGCGTCAAGATTAAAAGGATGAAAGACCTCACACACTGTTTCCGTCAAGAAAGGGAGTTGATATATTGCTCCGATGTCAACAATTTGTTTGACGCTTCAGGACAGAAACATGATCCAAATGATTGGCGCCTGTTCATTGATTCCTCTAAGCTTAGTTTAAAAGCGGTATTGGTACACAATGGTAATAAATACGAGGGATGCCTTTTAAGTTTTACATATGGAAATAAAACAACACGGTAGGTAGTTTGAAATGTCTTTATTGTCTTTCGAAGTATTCTCCACGAAGATTAATACACATCTGCATGCGCTCAAACCAATTTTCGAAGCACTTATTCCACTCGTTTGCTGGCAGATCCAACACGGCATTTTTGAATGCGTCAACTGCATCTTCTGCTGACTGGAACCTTTGACCACGCAGTCTGTTTTTAATTTTCGGGAAAGTAAAGAAATCGTTAAGACTTAGATCGGGACTATATAGAGGATGGTCCAATAATTCCACGTTTTCTTCCGTTAAATACTGCCTTGTTTTTTGGGCTGTGTGCGAGCTTGCATTGTCCTGGTGGAGGATGATTCTTCTTTGGGGGTTGATTTTTAGCAGGTCGGTGATAACTTTTGGCAAACAAATGGTCGTATACCAATCCGCAGTAATAGTTCTTTGCTCATTAAGAGGAATTGTTGCAATATGACCCGCTTTTGACACAAATGTCGCGACCATCTTTTTCGAAACACTTCGAGAACGGATGACTTTTGTTGGCTTTTCTTCACCTTAGAACACCCAAACAGCCGACTGTCGTTTATTTTCTGGTTCATAACAGTAAATCCACGATTCATCACCACTAACAATGCTGTACACATTTTTTGAGTTTCCGGAATTAAAACGGTCAAGCGTTTTTTGACACCAATTAACCCTGGCTGCTTTCTGCTCTTCAGTCAACAGGTGGGGTATCCAACGAGAAACTAATTTTCTTACTCCTAATTCTTCATGTACAATTTTTTGAATTGAGGTCTTTGAGATCTTCAAGGACGCCTCAATCTCGCGATATGTCACATGTCTATCTTCAATGATGGGTTTGCGTACAGCATCGATGTTTTCCTGTGTGACTGCCGTTTTTGGTGCACCCACCCTGGGATCGTCGCTAAGACTCACCCGTCCACGTTTGAATTCTCCATACCAACGGGCATATTTGTGGGTCCACAAATACGGAAAATCATGAAGGATGATGTATTAGACAGTGCTCTAAATGAAACTGGATTACGAGCTTGGAATGCTTTTAAATCAGTTACTGCAAATTTTTTAGGCAATGTGAAGGCGGACAACTATAAAGATATTGTGAGTGAGCTGATTATTGCTTATAAAGGAATGGGATGTAACATGTCTCTAACAATTCACTTTTTGGATTCTCATCTCAATTTTTTTTCCGGAAAATTTAGGTGCGTTAAGTGATGAACATGGTGAACGGTTCCACCAACACATTTCTGTTATGGAAAAACGATATCGACGCAAATGGAGTGTCAATTTGGTTGCTGATTATTGCTGGACATGGTTAAGAGATTCTTCAGGAGCAACATATCGCCGTAAAACATCGACAACAACATTCTGAGGTTAATGTTTATTCGAGTGTTTATTAGTACTCTTACACACATATCCTTATATTTTACGAGTATAAGCAGCAAATAAAATGCCTTATTGCAAGAAAACCGGGGAAAAAAATCGAATGATATTTCCGGCTTTTTGGGTACGTTTTACATAATAACCACCTTGTTTTGTCCATGTCAGAAAAAATTATTTTAGTTTTGTTCACCGGTGTAATCTGTGTTGATGATAATTCCCTTGGTTTTTTCTCTCAAACGCACTTAATTGAGATGCATGCTTCATCCTTCAAATATACGCGAATATTTATGAAACGTGAAAAGGTAATTATATTTTACATTTGTTATTTCAAGTTATTTAAATTTTATACAACTTTATTTTGCGATGTCAAGAAATACAAATCGTCAATCCTAATTTTTCGGTGATGTGGCTCAATTATACACAAGGTGGGCGCGGTGGTGATTTGCCGTAATGCTTCTCAAAGTTTTGGAACAACAAAAAAACCGGGAAGTCGTAATTTATAACTTTGAACCTAACCTCTCTTCGGAAACGACATCACAAATAACCCGTCTGGTACAGCTGAAAGATATACTTTACGAGCAGCATATTCAGTAGCAATTTTCTCAGGTAGCAAATATCACTGATTTTCTACACATGCAGGCCAATATAGACAATCATCCAGGTGCGACATTGCTAGTCAACCATCTTTCTTTCTGTCACAACTTAAAGATATAGTTTACAGACTATCTCAGCATTCTGCAACCCACAAAGCATGCTGGCGAGTTGACTTGCAGCATGGTCTTTGAGCATGTCCTCGAGTCATTCCGCCATAGGTGACGCTATTACTAACGCGGAATGAACTATTTGCATACTAGGAGCTATCTAGTAAGCAAGTTGATATTTTGTCGGTTTTTTTTACATTACATTTTTTACGTAGTAAATCTGCTGCCGTTCTGTTGCTGACGCTAGTGCTTACTTTATACAGCGCTAAGTTTCATGTGCCAAGTGCTAGTGAACGCAGCTGTTGAGTTAAATCGAAGTCCAAAAAAATAATAGCATATTCGATTTTTTTGCAATCGCATCACTTCTCCCGCTTAAGCGTGGGCGAAGGAAAAAACGACACAGCACCATCGTCACGTCATTTATAATCAAAATCGATCAAATAAGCAATTCTTGGAATAACAAAAGATAACAGCGGGTTGGTTTAGTCTACGTGGTTCAAACAAGCGCGATAGCCATAATATTGTGATGGATAACATTGAATAATGGACACGGGGCGTAGTATTTTTATTTTTCGAAATGGTCTCATTTCCAATTTTGACTGTCACTATTGTCACCGCCAAGGATTTATTACAGCGTACCTAATTGATGAATGGCCTCAACTAATTACGAAAATCCAAATCGGTCTGTTGAGCATTGATTTGGTAGGACAATGAAATGCCAATAGCTGCTACCAGAATTCGCCCGTCGAAAACTAAAAGATAAATGAATTGATAAATAGTAGTTTTTAAGGTTACAACTATCTTAAGGTGTAAACGTTCTTAAAGAAAAATGTCTAGATTTAAGAATGAAACACTATTATTGATACATATTCTTAATTTGAAGGATAGACTGACTTCCCATGTCAATAGATTAGGAAGTAGGACTGGCCGAATCAAACCACATATATATTTTAGTTTCTCATTATTGTGGCCTTTTCCGAGCACAATAAAGATAAATTAAGACATATTCCGCCTGACAATGGAGTCCTATGAACATGAACGCCACAGGATAAGTTTGAGGTGTTACATTAGATCAAGAAGTATTGTTATCGCGAAATTAGTCGTATTCGAAATAAATTGTAAGTAATAAAGAATGTTTTTATTTTTATTACATGAAATGAATAACTGATTATGTTGTCGGTATATTTGAAGGAAAACTTTAGGCTTTCAAATAGAGAGTGTATCAAACAACATTGCAATTTTATGAGAGCAATACGTGTGGAAGCGAAATAAAATAAATTTCAGTGTTCCTGTTTCAGAGGATCGTAAAGGTTCGTAAAGGAACTTTAAAAGATATCACGGAAAATAGGGCTCCGAGACCCTATTGCCCTTGTTATCACCCTTGGGAATACTGCGAAAACATCAATAATTTGCCAAGGTCATTCTCGCCATATGACGGAAGAATAAAGTAAAAGGCAGCTGATTTTACGTGTTTTTCTCGAAGAATGAAGCTTAAATATGCTGATAGTCAGCTTCTCAACTAGGGTGTGATACTTTGTCATATTCACCAGGAATCATTTTGTTCTAGGTTTAAATGAGGATTGAGTAAGCTAAGCTTTTACAGTTACAGGAGAAAAACTTGGTATGCTTGAAATACCTTTGGTTAAGGACACCCTAAGCAAGTATTTTTTAAGACTATAAAAATGGGGGTTTTCCGTAACTCCTGTGGTTCGTATGTTCATAGGACTCCATGGTCTGGACGTATCAAAACCACATATATGTGCAGATTTTCGTTTATGGTACGACGTTTCTACCGTATTTGAAGTACAGCTGACAATATAAATTGGTTTCTGTCTCCCAGGTAACGTTTTGCTTGTTTTTTCACATTCCTGTGCAGTGTGTTATTACAACAAAGTCTAAACGGTCCAGTAACATGCTGAGATCGCGCGAAATCATCACTGAAATTTTAATTTGGCACCTCGTAAAACCAGCATAGCTCAGGACCACCTGGGGTAGGCATCTCCGCTCCCAAAAGGACGCCCAGTCCCCCAAAGCGACAAGTGAGCATGAGGTTACCTGTTATTTTTAATGTATCACGACACCCTGATCCATCGTTCCGGAAACGCCAAAAGTCCCCTGAAAATGCGAAAACCCACCCAGATCTATTGTCGCAACACGTCGGTTAATGAATAATGTACATCTAGCAAATATTGCTAAAGTGCTTAAAACAAACAAAGCAACGGTTTGTGTAAGCTGTTACTTTTTTTAATTTATTATTTTCATTTATGCTATCGAACTTCAAAGTAGAGCTATTTTCATGTACTACCACTGATTTTATTCCTAGTAAAACTTCGTACATCGCATGTTCTTATAGGTTAAAAGTTTTAATGTCGAGCTCATTTTATTCCAGTTATTTTTTTTGTAGTTCAAAAGTGCAAGATGTGTTGAATATCATACAGTTGCTTTATATAGCAGTCTGTTAGAAAAAGATTAGAATTTTAATTCTGGATTTTAAAAAAAGTGATTCTTTTGAAGATACACTATTATTTTTAACAAAACAAAAGAAAAAGCTGGTGATATGGTACGAACCTGATGCTTCCCTTTGAATGTGGGGCAATAAATTCCATAATAAATTATGTGACATGAACCGTGTTCCCATAACCTTTTATTTATTTTAATACATAACGAATTCTGGATAAACTGGAACATATGTAAAACATATACAGTGTTTGTTGTGTAAAATATCATACGTTGCTTACAAAATCCTAGGATAAGTTACACTACTCAAAGAAATTAACGGGGCAAGTAGAAAATCAAAATTTTTTGGTGACCTTTGACGGCTGCACTTTAAACTAGCATTTGGAAGCTTTCAGATTTTTCCGCAGAAAAATTTTAGGAGCAACGGTTCTCATGCAATTCTAGCAGATATGTCAAGAAACATTTTTTGCAAAATGCTTTAGTCCACGGGCTTGAATCCTTTTTTTTCTGTTTGGCCATCATACGGATCAAATAGCCCGTATATTCAGCTACAATATCTTGTTTTTCAAAACTCGATACGATTGGCGCGGAGATATCTGACTTTGAATGAAAGAGGTCATCGATCACTGATATCTTGGTAACCGGTGATCGCACGGAGAATGTAAGGGCATTTCCGAGAACTGAAATAAACCTCCTACAAAATTTGTTTGCAATCTTTGAGGGAATTTTGATACTGTTTCTCCAGACCGACAATTTTCTAAATCCGCCGTTGAGACCCCGTCAAAAATATTTTCTAGGTCCGCCCCTGGTCTGTATTTTTGTTTTCTTGAAAATGTCATGAATAAATGAATAAATTTTTTCACATTGCTTTTTTAAACTAGAATTTGTTTTAGATATCGAGTAGTGACAACAAAAGAAGAAAAATTATTTTTCCATTTTCAACCAGATTACGAGTTGTTTTGATACAAACATTTTGATCATCTGATTTCTTTCACAATTTTACCAATCGTTCCGGAGAAACCGTACAATGGGTCGGTCTGCCGCCGTGTATGGTTATTAAGGGAACATTGAGGTATAAAGGAACCTAAACCTTCTCATCAGCAGTCCAAAAAATGTGGTCGATTTTCCAAAACACGGCAAAAAGTAACTTTTTTTAAATCGATAGTAAGGAAACAAAAAAATCCCTTAAAGATCAAATCTTATAGGAAATGTATTCCGTATTTCGAAAATACCCTTACATTATCTTTGCAATCACCGGTTACCGAAATATCTGTGGTCCATGACAGAAGGATCCTTTTTCATTCAAAGTCATATAGCTCCGCGCTAAATGATACCCATGGACTAAAAGGATGCAACATTTTTTTTTTATGCGCCATCTTTTAGAATTGCATGAAAACCGTTGCTCTTAAAATTCTTTATGCTAAAAAACACTAACACTAGAAGCCTGAAGCTTAAAAATGCTTTAGAGTTTAGATACGACCATTTTTCACCGAAATACAGCCTGTTAAAAATCATCGGGTATTTTGGATTTTTTTCTTGCTCCCTTAATGTTTTTGCGTAGTTTTATGTACTCATTTTTGTTCCAGGGGGATCGACAAAGATGTTTGTGATCTCTCAAAGTAAACTAGAACAAAACCCAACTATGGTATGGTATTTTTGCGAGTATTAGCGAAATTACAGTTTCAAGCTATCTGCTATTTTAATATCAAACATATTTTTTACTTCTAACATTAGTACCAAGGCATTTGGATTACTTAAGCTATAAAATTTAATGACATCTCGCTTTTAATGGGGATGCTTGGCGGCGAAATGAGGGTGATTATGACATCTGAGCGCCCTTACATATTTTTAGCGAGGGAAGTTTTTGATATTTAATTACTATTTTACGGTTTTTCAGAACTTTGATGGAAACTCATTCAGATAGTTATTAGGTTGATCACGAGATGCCAAAATCTGATGCAAACTTTTCTGTATGGCTAAATAGCTGAAATATCACAGCGATATCAGAAGCTATATTTTATTTTGCTCTTTGCGGCAACAGATTGTCGGTTACCCGATTCTAATAAAAACGATTGTGTCTTATCTCACTTAGGTACAATTCAGTCAAATATTTTTTACAAAAGCGCGTCATCAGGTTAGGTAATACGGCACAGTCCTTATCAGGCAGCAGCGGTGGCCGCAGTAGTAGACTCTTCGGTCTCCTGATCAGTCGCCGTGCTATGTGCGGGTTCGAGTCCCGTCCCAGGAGAAATTTTTCTTTTGGCTATGGATGTTGTGATTGTCCGTAGGTGGTAGACGGTCTCTGACTGTCGAACGCGGAGGTACCACCCGGCGGATCTCGTAGGCGGAGCCAGAATGTGTGCATGTTGCATGTACACGTGTTTCCTCGCCAGAGTCCGTGTGTCGTTCCCCATTTCCCATGTATCCCCCTATAGCCCCACGGTACCCAATGGGTGATTAGGCTTTAGGCCTTCGTGGTAGTTGGAGTATATAAAAAAAATAACGGTAATACTTTTTGTACAGGCCAGTGAACTACCGAATTAATCTACTCGACTCCTTTTTTTCAAAGTTAGCGTAAACTACGCTTTATCCAAGTTAAAACAGAATACATTAGCAGTTAATCTGCTTCATGTTTAATGTTATCTAGAGAACAACAACTCAACGAAAAAGTTTTAATCAAATTGCCTCGACTGGCAACTAACTACACCTGAGACGTGTGTAGCTCTCACTTACTAACAAAGGGTGATACGAGAGAAGGTATGAAATTTGATATTTTTTTTGCTCGTGGACAGAAACAAGATCTTGAAATTGAATCGCGAGTGAATCAAATACCGGAATTCATTCTTTACAGAGCCAGTAAAATGTCAAATTTTAGTTATTTGAGCGATTAAAAGTTATAATCTCTAAGGTATTTAAAAGATGTTGCAGGGACAAAGAAATGCAGCCTGAGACCATGAGAAAATGAACCACAGCTTTTTATGGAAATAGAGAAATTCTCATTAGCAACATGCGAGTACTGCAGAGCCATTAGTGCTTGAAGAGGGACGCCCCGCTGTAAACTTTCTGTTCCAAATGGAAAAATAACAGACGCTATTATAACATTAGCTTCCATAACATTTCTTAATTTTTGCAATCTCCAAGGTTGGGCATTTCTTTGAATTTTATTCTTTTACCGAGTGGCGTGAAGTATCTCGTTCTAGGTATCTAGTACGGGTTGTGTACATGATTTCAGTCTAGCGTGAACGCAATAAAGACGTTGAAGGAAGTTTCTAGAGATAAGTTTTGAACTGATTATCGTTTTCAGTAAAAGGAAAAACGTCGATTCGTAGACGTTCACATTATTGACAGAACAAGGGTTGTATCGATTCAGAACTTCACCTGTCTCACTGACTTTGAATTAATAATTACTATTAATTATTAGAATTATTTACGGATGTTGCCAAATGCGAGTTCTGCTCTGGAAATCGATTCCAATAACTTTTGGCTATACGCTGTAGGTTTTTAGTTTAATGCGTTGCTCTGAAGTAAGAGATTGGGTGTGTTTTTACTCAACTTTATGTACTCATTGCTCCAGTTTTAACGCAGATAATTGTGACATTCATCACGATAAAGTCAACAATATGTTGGGTAAATTCACTGGATGAAGTATTCAATTTATAACATTTGAGGCATGTAGTAATTTACTCATTATCCCCTAATTTTTCAAGAAGCTGGCCGGGCTGTTATTTTCATTAAAATCTAAATCGAACGCTTTCCTTCAATCACATTGACTTATAAGTGGCATTCTTCTGTTGGGCAATAAAGATATATTATTATTAATAATAATCTTGAAAAGTCTTGCTTGAAATTGAATTTCCAGTAGCTCTATAATGGAGCCAGAGTTACGTAATCGTAAAATAAGATCTTTAATTTCTATTTCTTAAAGTTGATACTTCGATTTTTGACTTTTTCTCACTATAACTTTGAAGCTAGGCAAGTTTCAGATTCTTCTTATGCCACCTAAGACTTTTAAAAATCCTACTTTCATTACGTTTCGCGATTGCAGTAATTTTCTTGCACCATCTATCGTAAAATAAGATCTTTAATTTCTTTTTTTAAACTTGATACTTCGATTTTCGACGTTTTCACACTATAACTTTGAAGCTAGGCAAGTTGCAGATTCTTCTTATGCCACCTAAGACTTTTAAAAATCCTACTTTCATTACGTTTCGCGATTTCAGTAGTCATTTTCTTGCACCATCTATGAGACAGTAGCAGAACACAAACATGAATTTAGAAATCTAGGCTGGCGCTAGGATCTTTAATTGCTTCTTGGCGTTTCTCGAATGCCTATTTTAACGGAAACGGAAAGCAAGAAAGCGTATGTAGTCAATTGAAAGATTTGAAACATTTTGCGGATTAGCAGGCACAACCTCAGTTGCAAAGGAAATTGCTCGCCTGAATATACAGGCAAAAATATTTTGATCTCCAAGGACTGTTGATCAAGGCCAGAGCCTCTCTGCATCTTATCCATCGGAGCTCTGACAACTGTGCTAAAAGAGCACAGTTATAAAGTGTTCAGCTATCTTAGTGAGGTAGTAGCAAAACACTACTTATCTTTGTCCAGACAGCAACTTCGGTTTGCCACAGGCATTGCGACTGGACACTGTCAGCTAAGGAAACATCTTTGTAACTTGAAATTGAAGGCCACATCCTATGTAGAGGTTATGAACAGGAAGATGAGATAGTCAAGCACTTGTTTTGTGACTGGCCAGCTCACCTATCATCGCCACATTTTTCAACAGTCTGGGAAGGACGTGCTGTGATCTATACAGAATACCAAATACAGAAGTAGATCGAAATCTAACGATCGCCAATTACCAATGGTTTCGCCAAGCTGATTTTTATCATCATCCACGTACGATGACTCCAGTTAGAGTGTAAGATGGTGATCGTCAGATTTCCATATACTTGCGCACAATGTGTAGAATGACCACATTTACTTGTTTGCTTTCCGTTTCGTCTGTCTTCACCTAGACCCAGGACCTATTCATATATTTGAACAAACATGGTATTTACCAAACACTAAAATACAAAACCACGATACAAATATAATTTCAGAAAAGTATTTTAGATAGAAGATCTAAATATGTATTTTGTATCTTTTATCTGTATTTCACGTGCTTGTATCTTAAATAAGTCACATCATCTCTGGCTGTGTTCAGGTAGAATACGTTAATTAATGCAATTGGTCAATTTTAAGATATGAGAGACAGATAATGCTCCAGGACAACAAGAGCAATGGGGACATCTACATACTGAGAAATCGGGTTCCAAACTCGATACGTAGTTCAAGCAAGTGGTACTATCTTCATATTTTTATTTCCTCTTAAAAGTACATTCACCATTCTCTAGCTTTCGATTTCAAGTGTCATCGTTAACAAGTATTATTTATGCGATTCTCTATCTAATGTACCTATTTAATAAAGTTGCTCTTATTAGGTATCATTTTCCAGTAAATACTAGTTAGGTCGTTCCGAGCATGTTTTCAGAACCTGTTACTGGTCATTACATCGTACCGGTCAGTAGTTGTTGCCTGTCAATTATATTAACCTATAACACCGGTTTACTTGAACTCTAATTATCAACTTTTAATAATTTATGAAAATTCCATGGCATAGGCATGTTCGATCGTCGCAAAGTTAGCAAAAGGGTAGATTAGAATACAGCTTCCTACGGTGGTGGAATATCTCGAAGCGTTTTCATCATATACGGGTACCCATTGTGTGTAGGAAGGGACAGTTTTATCTCTTTTGATAAGAGGCACTTTATATTGCTGGTGGTGTATCTGGCCTCTTTTAAATGACATTTGCATTTTGGAGGTTGATGCAGGACGACCTTGACGTACATGATATTTTGCTTAGGTCCTCATGAATATCATGGCAGAGTAATGGGATTTAGTGTCGTATCGTCAGTTGTACCTATAATTGTTGTAGGACGCCTTTAAGGCCTCCTTGATTTTCATAGCTTTTCTTTTCCGTGTCAGCGCTCTATATACAAATATCTATTTGCATCAAATTATTCATGCTTTTAATTTATGTCATCTGTTATATGAGCCTGAAATTTTTTACAATTCAAATAGAAAATATAGTCTCACAATAAGAGAGCGCGAACGCTGACACGGAACAGTAGAAATCTAAAAATACCCCAGCCCTTCTGAAGGAGAGAATCAATGAAAATCAAGGAGGCCATAAAGGCGTGCTACAATTGTAGGAACGAGATGACGATATGGCCCTTAGAATCATTGAACTACAGATTAGAGGGCGCAGAGTTGGACGTTTTGAACCAGTTAACCTTATCCAATTGAGCTGAAATTTTGTATACACGGTCAGTTCGCATGGCAATACAAAATAAATATACTTTGAATATGGCTCATCTTACAAAATGGAGTTTCATTATTTTTATAGTAAACCATAAGATATGGATATCAAATGTAAGGGACTTAGAAACACAATAAGCAAACTGACGTTATATTAAATCCAGTATGGCGGCCATCGCAAAGTGGTGATTTACATTTCCCAGAGACGTTCGTAGCAAAATATCGATTGATCATTACATGATTTATATATATATATAGAAATTTTATAATACAAATAAAATGAGAAGTTATATGGAGTCCTGTTAATGAAATATATGAACACATACAGAAATTACCGAACTCGTTATTTGACATCATGAATACTAAAAAGTAAAAAATAAATGAAGCTAAAATAAACTTTTATTTAGCTGTTAATAAAATGAACTAATTATATATAAATATTTTTTCCGATTGAAAATATTTCAAGCATGATGAAGCTCCAAGTTTTAAGTAAAAGCGCGTCATACCCTTTTTTCATACTGCTGTCAAACGTAATAGGCTTTTATTTGAAAAATTGAGATGAAAGAGCTTCATTATCGAAATATTACCAATCGGAAAAAATAATTACTCAATTTTCAGTTCATTGTATTAACAGTAAAATAAAATCTTGTTTTTAAATATTTGTTTCTTTACTTTATTCATCAACTTTGGAAAGACTATGCTTCAAGAGTCACCATCTTGAATATTCAATGTGAATATTTTGTTTTTTGAAACTAATATATACTCGTACTATGTACTGGTTTTGAGTCTACATTCGCCCACTTTTCCAATGATATTATACGTTATAAGTTTGCGTCTTTTTTTTCCTCTGTGTGTTATTTATAGCTTGTCGGGTAATACTTGTCTTCAAATCATTGACAGAATTTGCAGTTCCAGTGGTGGCAGAACAACGATCTAGCACAAGCATTGATCTCTTTATATCGTAAAATACTGTCTGGACTGAACTTTTGATAGTAGATCGTTACTATGGCAGAAGCTTTACAATTCCTGGGAATCGTTCTAGTTGCGGCGGAGATTATGTTAAAAATATAAGAAATCAAAAATGCGCTGGAATCTCTTTTTTTAGACAATTATCCGTTGAAAAAAATAATTCACAGAGTAGGCATTCAGGCAAAGGTAATCAAAAAATTATAGTGATCCACGAGGTTTCAAAGTATCATCATTAATAATAAACAGTAACGTTTTTTCAATTCGACCTACCATCACGTTTAAAGTACTTACGGAAACTTCATAATTATTTTATTGAACCCACAATGCTTCCTTCTTTTCACTCATTTACCTTTCGATGACCTCGTAGTGGCAAGGAGTAATGGTACGTCCATTTAAAGTAACCTATAAATCAACGCGTAATCAAATACTAATAACGCTTCACTTCACGACACTAGGATCACTTGGGATATTCATAGCTTATCATTCACAGTACCGGCAATTATTTTTAACGGTAGTATCCATTGAAAAAGTCTATTTGGTCCATTTATCCCGTCGCGAATCTGCGGAAAACCGAATCGCGCCAAGTGAAAGTCTCTGTAGTGAGCGGCCGTCTAACGATAGTAGTACCCTAGTGCTGGTACTACTTGCCTCTCGGATGTGTGCAGTAGTACAGTGAATTTCGATTTCGACGTGAACTCATTGACATTGAGTGACCGGCTGCTTAGCACCTTATAGACTAGTCGATAAGGTCCTGAAGCGATTTTGAAATATTGAATAGTTTGGTAGTGTTCAGTTCCTCTACTTCCAAATGGTGTTCTAGGGCCAAAACAATGATATGTCGTATGAGAAATTTGATCTCAAGTTCGTATACGACAACTGACAATCTGGCCGATGCGCCGGCGGTCATAACCTACAAGTCAAATCTTCATAAGTATCGGTATGCCGGATTGCTGAATACTTAGCTAGTCATGGTAACGGAAGCACTACTCTTATCAGGTTGCCAGTTGTATTCAATATCAAATTTCATAATATAGAATATTAAAGCGAGCGGTAGTAGTTGATGGTATTTATCAGTGTCATAGTTGCTTTTATTCGTCGTATCTTGCAGAAACGCAGACTACACTTTAGGAATATAAATCTGAGAAACAGTTAAAGAGGTACGGGAAATTGAAATGAAGAACTTATAGTCATCCAAACAGATCTCAAACTAAAAACCCTAAACAGTTTGATTGTTGCTAAACACCCGCCTAGTTTCAATGATTACGAGTACGAGTCTGAACGCATCATTAGTGCTAAAACAAACTGAATTGGACCCTACTGAGTTAGGGTATTATTGGAACTAGGAGAAGCGACAACATGTGAATAGATATACATATTTGGATTTTCTCTCGCGATCTCGTTTTTGGGCTGACATTTTCTTGAATCTTTGTTGTCGTAGGCAGGCTGACAAGATTTCTACCTTCAAACCAGAAGTATACTTTCTCGAAGGTTTTTGATATTCTGAATTCGAATCCGTAGTCTAGATCTCTCAACTGGATCTAGTTTCCGAGATATCCTAACCTAAAGGTGCAAAAATAGCGATTTTTGTCTATAGCTGAGTAGCTGTAGCATGGTGTATTTTTTTTCAAAAAGCAGAAATCACCTCTAAATACAAGCCTTGCCCTTTCAAGTTCCGTTGAGTTTACTTGAATGCCTTTTTTGTTTGCAGAGATATGGAACTTTGAAATTTTTAATTTTCTGAATTTCACTATATTTGATATTATACATTATGATTACGTGTGCATGAAAGGTGTGGTTTGGATTATAACACATCAAAAACTTAATAACAGGTTGATGTATATCTCTGAAACTACTATCCACTATCTAACTATCCACCCTACCCTATCAAGGACGAGTTTAACGGTCTTACCTTCAATTGCACATAAAAATTAGATTCTTTCAATAGAACGTGAGCCTGTCTGGATCAGAAAACTGTAAACTTTAAATTTCCAAATCTCAGAGAAATATAAAGGTACTTAAGCAAATTCAACAGCATTTAAAGGGGCAAGGCAAGGCTGACTTTGTGGTGATATATATGTTTTTTTTAATATTCGCTCAAATATAGTAATATCGCTATTTGTATACTTTTAGGTCAGGGTATTTCGGAAACTAAAGCCAATTGCGAGATTTGAAGAACGGATTCGGATACAGCAGATCTAAAACCTTCAGGAAGATATACTCTGGTTTCTGGGTAAAAGGGTCGGTTCACTTTTGTCGGCCTGTGCTATTCATCGACACGAAAGAGAATTATACTGACTCTAGAATGCTTTCACATTGTTATTTGGTTTCAATTTATACGAGCAGTCACTACAGTAGTCACAGTACACCAAGTCTGAATTAAAAGCTTTTCGAGATAGACAGAAAAAATGCTATCGCTCCACCTTAAAGCTCCGAGAACGTTATGGCACGCTTGTTCGTTTACAATGTAGTATATCATCACAATATTAGTCTCGCAATATTTTTATCACAATATTGAGTGTTGGCTGAACCTGTTTGCTTTCCGTATCTATAACCATGACTAATCACAAACAACTTTGTTTCGTGCTTTTTAGCAACCATCAGTATGTTATTGGTCTGGTCGTGTGATTCATATAAGGGGAAAGAAAATAAGCTGTTATATCAAAGAGGCACCAACACTGACAACTACCACCGAAAATAATGGGTGATTTTTTTGCTAGTATCTTTTTGGCAACACTGTTTTTGACAGATGACGCGAGAATCGTGTCTTGTGTCATTGTCAAACTTGTTCAGTTTGGTCTATAATTTAACCATGAATCGACTTACGAACGAACAACGCTTGCAAATTATTGAATTTTACTATCAAAATTCATGCTCGGTTAAGAGAGTGCATCGAGCACTGCTTCCAACTTATGGGCAATTTGGTCGGCCTACTAAGGGAGCTATTCGGAAGCTTGTGACTAAATTTCGAACCCAGTTTACATTATTGGACATTAAACCACCAACACGCAGACGTAGAGTGAGGACTGAAGAAAATATTGCGGCTGTATCCGCCAGTGTTAGTGATGACCGTGAAATGTCGATTCGCCGCCTTTCGCAGCAATTGGGCTTTTGTTACTCCACTACGTGGAAAATTTTGCGACAGGATTTGGGTGTAAAACCTTATAAGATACAGCTGGTGCAAGAATTGAAGCCACACGACCTCCCACAACGTTTCCCATTTGGTGAATGGGCGCTGGCAAAGTTGGAGGAAGATCCACATTTTTATCGAAAAATTGTGTTCAGCGACGAAGCTCATTTCTGGTTGAAAGGGTACGTTAACAAGCAAAATTGCCGCATCTAGAGTGAAGACCAGCCAGAAGCATTGCAAGAGCTACCAATGCATCCCGAAAAAATCACTGTTTGGTGTGGATTATGGGCCGGTGGCATCATCGGGCCGTACTTCTTCAAAGACGACAATGGCCGGAACGTAACTGTGAATGGCGAGCGTTACCGTGCGTTGATAACAAACTTTTTTTTGCCCAAAATGGAAGAGCTGGTCTTAGCTGACATGTGGTTTCAACAAGACGGTGCCACATGCCACACCGCACACGAAACAATGGCCCTATTGAGAGGCGAGTTCGGTGAACAGTTTATCTCACGTTTGGGGCCCGTCAATTGGCCGCCTAGATCGTGTGATTTAACGCCGTTGGACTATTTCTTGTGGGCCATGTTAAGGCTAATGTCTACAGGGATAAACCAGCAACGATTGACGCACTGGAAGCCAATAGTGAAGCATTTATTCGTGAGATACCGGCCGATATGTTGGAGAGTGTGTGCCAAAATTGGACCTTGCGCATGGGCCATCTAAAGCGGAGCCGCGGCCAACATTTACATGAAATAATCTTTAAACATTAAATTATATCGACCGTTCTATCGACTCAAATAAAGATTTAATCGTTTTTTCAAATGTTTTGTGTTTTTTTTTGAAAATCAAGTCCTATACCTCTTAAAAAATCACCCGTTAGTTCGCCAAGCTTGATATAACTTCGGCAAATAAGCTCAAAATGCCACTCCTAAACTGTTAAACACTACACTGGAGGACAGTTTATTTATTTATTTGTACATAATTGCCCAACAGACTAACCCAATTACAGGTAATATATTGGTAACTTAACTAATAGTATGCATTTAAGAACCGCATGAAACGAACATAAAAAAATAGCTTTCTGGCAGTCCCTGAAGTTTGACAAAGTTTTACTGCTACAATCGAAATTCACGTAAGAACTGTTTTGCTATGGAATTATAATTATTGCATACTTGTATAGAATGCTGTAGCCTAATACGTTGGTACGGGAGGTACTGCAATAGAAAAAGAGTCCTTCTCGAGTTTAGACGCGGTATACAAAAATGCAACCTCTTGAGAAGTTCTGGTGCATAAAATCCGTTGTGTAAAAGCTTATGGAAGAATGTCAGGCCCGCAGTGGAACATCTCAATTGTAAAGACTCTAGGTTGAAGCGTCGCAGCAGAATACATTGACTGATCCTCTTTGGATATATGTCATCAATTTAAGTAGATATTACTATGTTTAAGACATTTTCTTTGTAAATTTTGTAAGATCAGTCTTTAGTGCTGCTTCGTTGACCAAAGATCGGCAGTCACGCTTCTATGAACTAAAGATGTTTCAGTCCGAATATTAGGTAGTTTCAAAGCTACCAGCAAATGGTGCTATCCAAAATTCCATAAATAAACAACAAACTTTTATCGTTATAGTTGACATTGAAACATCGCTTGTGCAACGAGATTTTGTAAAAATCAAGTGATGGTTTGATAGTCGAATGCTGATGATTAACTTTAGCAAAAATAACAGTATCTCCTTTCGTTTTTACACCAACACAACTTGCCTACTTACAAAGCTTCAACTATATCAGAGGTTACATGATATTGTATCGGTGCAAAAAATAAAATATCCCGGAATATAATTATATTGAGGCTCATTCCATAGCCTTGAACCTTATATTATGGCCTAGCTCAAAGTCATCTCAGCTACGGTAATATTGCCTGGGGAGCTGCAAATAACACATATGTTCGAATTTTGGAAATACTACAAAATTTTATTATAAAGACGATGTTTGAGAAGTCAAAGCTATATCGAAATATGTTTGATGTTCGTCAACTATACCGATAATCGCTCATACTGACAGAAACAACATGAGAACAGTAAAGTAGTCCCAAAACCAGAAAAAAAATATCCCACACAGGCCCTATGGCTTTCCAGCACCAAGGTGTTATAATATACTTCCTGAAGAATTACAACAAATAAACTCACTTGGGGAAGAAGAAAGTAAAACATTGGATAATGACTTTACCGAGATTTCATACACCCCAAGTTATTGGTCAGAAAAAATAATTGAAATTCCAAAGTAAACAAAAACAAATAAACAAATAAATCGAATATTAACTTTCACCCGAATTGAGACACAAGAGTAAATAGAAAAAATAGACTTGACAGTTTCTGCATAAAAAAGCTCTCCTGTGAGTTTTCGTTATAGTTAGCCGTTTTTGAGATATTTCGATTTTTAAGATTCGATGCATTTTTAATTATTTATGGGAAAATAATATTTTTTTCACATTTTCGATTTGGGCATTACAAGTAATTAAGATGATCGTTTAGATTGTGTTTTTAAACACAGCAATAATTCCTAACTCCAAATAAACACAAAAAACAGAATATTAATTTGTTGTTGTTAATTTTCCAATATTATTTTTAACAAATTAAATGAATATTGGATGCTATTGGATAGTTAGGACAAACATACAAAATCTAAAGTAGTTGCTCGAAATGTAAACCCAATTGTTCAATACACAATTCACATCTACGAATGATCGAACGTGGTATAGCATTATTCAAATAAGGCCTTATTTCATCACATGCATTCCTGATTCTGTCTATTAGCATATCTCTTGTGGTTACGGGAGTCTGGTACACTTTTTCTTTTAGAAATACCCACACAAAGAAAGCTAATGGATTTAGGTCAGAGGATCGTGGAGGCTAGGCGACTGGTCCTCCACGGCCGATCCATCTTTCTGGATAATTTTCGTCCAGCCAGTTTCTAACTATTCTCGAATAATGAGCTGGACAACCATCAAGCTGGAACCAGGCCAATCTTCTTAAATCTAACATAACATCGTCCCACATATTTGCATGTTCAGCCTTTAAAAATTCCAAGAACATGTAACTTTGCAGGCTAAAGGTAGGGTCCAAATGGTCGATTACGGTAGCTACCAATCCACACGTTCACACTAAATTCATGCTTAAAATTTTTTGCCCGAACTGCATGCGGATTTTCATGCGACCAAATATATTGATTATGAAAATTTACCACTCCACGTCTAGTAAAGCATGACTCATCGGTCCATAAAACGTTACTTAAAAACTCCCTATTATTATCAGTTCTATCAAGAATCCACTGAAAAAATGCGATTCTTCGTTCTTCGTCCCCTGGCTGTAGTCCTTGCACAGATTGCAAATGGTAAGGACGTCTATGGTCATTTCTAAGAACACGGTGAACATGGCTAACTGAAATTCCCAGAAACTCTCCTAACACTTGTGGTCGGATCTCTATCAAACTCACGCAGAATCATACGGGTAAATCTGCGCTGACGAACATTTACGTTTTGATCCCTTTGGAGATTTCCAAAACCATCTTCAATTATTTGACGATGCACTCTTACAAATACTGAGCGAGTTGGATGTCGCCTGTTTGGAAATCTTCGTCCGTATTCTCTGGCTGCTTGTGCTGCGTTTCCATTTACAAAGCCATACACAAAATGAATATCCGTTAACTCTTGATTGGAGAATAAAAATGGCATTTTTATAAAACTTACAAAAAAAAAACAGGTAAAAGAAACTAAATTTCGTGCATTCACAATTGCAAAAAAACGTTTCAGGTTTCAACAGACAACAAAACTAACTGTCAACTAATTGACGTTTAACCTTATTCTGCTTTCAATTTCAAAAATATTTGCAGGCACAGCCTACTTCTAAAAATTATCGAGATACTGACTTTTCAACGTTATTTTATCATAAATAATTAAAAATGCATCGAACCTTAAAAATCGGAATATGTATCTCAAAAACGGCTAACTATAACGGAAATTCACAAGAGAGCTTTTTTATGTTGAAAAGTACGAAGAATCAGTTTTTTTTATTCAAAAAGCAAAAAATTGCACTAAGAAAAGGTTTTCGGTCATTTTAATACACTACAGGTACAGTAGAGAGCGCCCTCTAGCGGCTACAGTAAAACTATGCCCATGGTTCGTTTTGTCGTACCAAAAAACCGTTGTATACCAATTTTCACTGTAATGCATCAAATATTGTTCGAAATATTAAAAAAAACTATTTTAGAAAGTAAATTTAAACACCCTGTATTTCGGAAGCCACGCATTTTTCGACCTAGGTTTATATAGACTTTATGCATTAATTTTAAAAGTTCTATCGAATCTTAAAGTTATGCAACAATAAACTGAAACACCCTGTATATGTATGTGTATGAAGACTAATATTATATTTTAATTCGATTGCATTTGTGAAAAGCCTTCTGAAAGGTGAAGACTGTGTATACTACTGATATGTTGGGTATCATTTGTGACTCAAATCTTGGACTATAATATTAGTTGTCCGGCGACATTGAACGAGCAAGCGACTGAAGGCAGATATTACAGTTAGGAGAGGTGAAAAGTACGGTTCATGCTAGAGGGGAGTACTGAATACGGCAGCTACCGTCGACGTTTGGAGTCGCGTCACCGCAATCACAGAATGTCATAGGTGGAACTGCCTCCGTTTCGATGCGCTGGAGCCGCTGGATCGGACGGGTACTACCTACGTAATAAAGGCAGTCGATGCTCCGGGCTTCAGTCTCGCCTGATTTGGATATATTGCTATTCTGTTTTAAAAGGTTCGGTAACACTTGGGCCTCGTGCCATCAAATAAAAACGGTATCAGGTGGGATAATCGATGATGACGCATTGTTTTACTTATAGTAAGGAATGCCATCATGGGATTTTGGGATTTACTGGAGCGCGGCAGATTAACATAACCATGCATCCTGTCAAGTACCTCAACCATATACAGAAGGGTACGTCTAGGGCAGCATAGAAAAGAAAACGGTGGTTAGAAATTCTCCATGCGCGTCAGATAAGGTGGGTAAATTACTTGCTGAAAAGTGTGTATTTCAACAATTTGACGATTTGAGTGTGACGTAAAGGAGTGGGAGTATCACAGACTTGCAAAAAAACTATATAACAAATGAATTAGAATTTTCCGGGAAAACGGGATTTCTAATCTTGAAGCTAGAGGTACGCACCTAGCGGTCGAAAATAAATTTCAGCGTTTTGTCTTGGCCATATTTTCTATGAAAAATTTTACATGGTAGCGCTAAGCTAACTAGTTGTCAAGATACAGCCGGCGTTCTTTATTACTGGCCCTCCCGGTACAAACGGACATATTATCATACCTCCAATATCAGTGACACGTGGGGCATATACAATATCAATATCTGACGCGCTCGAGTATTTGTATGTACCTATTTTTTACATTTTTGACAACATGGATAACTACCCGTTTAGCCTCTTGGTCTACTATTAAAGTTTTAGTTAAACGAAGTGAAATATAAGAGTGGCATCATATCAATTTTTCCAAAACCATTTTTTTTTCACTACGCCGTAAAGCTATCAAAACTTTACAAAAGAAGTCTTTTGACTATGCTCAAAAATTATCAGAATCTTGAAAAACATAGCAGAACGCAGCTTGGAGACACAATTTTAGTTTTTTTCTCATAATTCGCCGCTGTTAGATCGATTTCAAAAACTTATAAAGACTACGTTCATACGTGTTTTTTGTAACACGATAATATCTCGATTTGCTTGTCAATTAGAAGTGATATATCGAGAATTACACTGACAATTTATGCGCCCCTTAGTATTGGATATTGGAAATATGAATTATGGCTATCCAAATCTAGTTTTAATGAATTCAAATGCAAATATGCTGAGTGTAAAGCTTTCTCATATATTTTTCGGTTCGTCTACCGTGAAGTTTTCTCAATGAAATTTAGGTTTTACTCAAAAACTCTAAATTTCGCAAAGCTTTATGAGATTAATATTAAAAATGCACGCTCTACCTCCCTCCCTCCTTCTAGAAAATGAACCCCATTTGAACGCAAACTCTAACTTGGCTTAGTACAAATCTGTGCATGTCTTTCGCTCATGAACAAAATTTCAAGCCCCTAGATAGACAGCTATTTAGTTTTTGCTCTATCCAAATACCATTTGTCAAAATTTCATATTGCTATAATCGTAAAACATTTCGGAATTGAGATATTATGTTTTTGGATGTTATATAACATGTAGATCCATTTACGTCGGTCTGTCTGTCTGTTCGTCTGCAGATCATTGACTTCCTATAACTTGGAAAGTGCCACTGGGATCTTGATGAAATGTTCACACAAGGTTACCACTATGCCAAGAATGCATCAGTTTTTGAAAATCGGTCCAGTGACAGCGGTCATAGGGACAAAAAGCGAGTAAAATAAAAACGACAGTTAAACTTCGTTTTTTGACGTTTCAAAGACTCTTGATCATTTTCTGAACATTTTTTGGCGGTAGTAAACTCATACAATTCCATCTCCGGTAGTTATACTACATCATAGATTTCCCCGTACATTTGCCTGTAAAACTTATAGGAATATAAAACAGACACGCCGTAGTAATATGGCCTTTATTCGCCCGATATCAGACGGCCAACCATGGACAGCTGTTTCGCGCTAGTGGCAACGCATCAACATGGTCTTGGCTCGCTCTCAGTTAGGAAAAGGAACGAGAGATGATGTAAGGTCTATCGAAATCAGGCACAAGTGCCATTTATTGTCCGAATCGGCCTATGCGAGAATGAAAACTGCAAGCTGTCTGTTGGAACTAGGGGTTCATCAAGTCACGTAGCCTTTATTTGTACAACCGATGATCCGCATTTTCTATTCTATTCTGTATATTACGACCCTCATGGTTCTTAACTCATGGTTAGCTAATAAAAACCTAATTGTTCATTGTTGTCTCAACTGATGAAGAAACATTTTTTTCCTATTTGAATTTAGAGCTTTGCCGTTCTTTTATTTGTTAAACGATGAACAAAACATTTTCTTCAAGATGTATTGTTTTGTCTGTAACTTGTCACAAGCTTTTCCGTTGTGTATATACAGGGTGTAATGATATGCGAATATTTAAGGGTGTGAATGTACATGAAAAATAAATGTTAGTTTGCTATATAAACTATGGCCCAAAAATGTTTCCTTACAAAAACTCGGGGTGTTGAAGTTTTAGGAAAAAAATGGAAATTAATTAATATTTTCAGAACCGCTTCAGATATTTCACTGATATTTAGTACGTAGTGAAAGTTAATAAAGTTGCATATTTTTCAATGCAAAAATAATTTTTAGCTTTAACAGTGGCGTGCGTACGGGTATTGACTTCGATATTTTTTAAGAAAAAAATGGTACGCCAATGGTGTTTTGCCAAATAAAAATTATTTTTGAATTCCCCGTTCAGTTTAAAACAAACGTTTTTCCTAGAATTGTTTTCCTTCGATGCGCCATTTTTGAGAAAATAAATAAAAACCGTTCTATTATCTAACTTGCAAAATTATTATTCATTGGAAAAATTAAACACATTAGGGTTAATGAAAAACAACAACTGACAGCATAAACATAACATTAAAACCAACGAAATGATTACAAAAATTGTTGAAAATGGCCCTCTTCACTTAGTATGCATGCTTCCGCCCTCCTTCTCATGGAATTGCGCACTCGTTGAAATATCCCTGGAGTGTTTTTTATTCTCACAAGCTGCAACTATTCTTTCTCTTAATTCCTCTACAGTGTTAATGGGACTTGTGTACACTAGTGTCTTAACATAGCCCCACAAAAAGAAATCTAATCTGTTGAGGTCTGGGTACCTTGGTGGCCATTCTTGGGGCCCACCGCGGCCAATTCAACGATTTGGATAAACAGTTTGTAAACAATTACGAACCGCTACACTGAAATGCGCTGGTGCACCATCATGCATGTACCACATATGGTTTCTTATTACTAACGGAACATCATCCAGCAGCAAAGGCAACTGTTGTTGAAGAAAATTGAGGTGATTCTGTCCGTCAAGTCATCCCGGCAAGAAGAATGGGCCAATAAAGCGATTGCCAATAATTCCTGCCCATACGTTAACCGAAAATTGGTGTTAGAAATGGTTTTCGGTTACGGCATAGTGATTTTCTTCTGCCCACAAATGATTATTGTGGAAATTCTGAATAGCATTTCGTGAAAAATTAGCTTCGTCGCTGAACAGAATCATTGATTCAAATTGCAGATTTTGTGTAATTTTTTGAAGATACCACTGACAAAAGGTCACATGGAAAATCAATGGGAAGTAATGCCTCTACTCCTAAAATATGGTAAAGATATAACAAAAAATCCACTAAAATTCTCCAAACAATTTGATGACAAATATTTAAGTGTCTAGCGATATTCCTCGTACTCATTTCAGGATGTTCTTCGACTTCGTGCAGCACTACTTCCTCAATTTCAGGTGTTCTCACACTTAGAAGTCTACCTTCAGATGTTCCTTTTCGGACAGAACCAGTTTCAACAAGACGACGATGAATATTAGTAAAGGTTCGACTATCTGGCAAAGCACGATCGGGATATATCTGGTGATAAATCCGTCTGGCTTGCTCACCATTACCGTCGGCAAGGCCATATACGTAATGCATTTCCGCCATTTCTGCATTTGAATAATTCACCATTATTAACAAGATTGTAAAAACTAAATAATGAGAAATACGCCACAACGAACAGATTTGAATAACAGAGACTTGTCAGATGTCAAAAGCCTGTGACATATACCAGAGCAACTAGATATTTATTGCTAAATTGCATTCTTCAATAATTATTACATTAATTTTCTCGGACAATAGAACGGTTTTTATTTTTTTATTCAAAAATGGCGCATCGAAAAAAAAAAACAATCCAAGAGAGATCATTTGTTTTAATTTTTTCTTGAAAGATATCGAAGTCAATACCCGTACGCACGCCACTGTTAAAGCTTTAAATTATTTTTGCATTGAAAAATATGCAGCTTTATTAACTTTCACTACGTACTAAATATGACTGAAATATCTGAAGCGGCTCTGAAAATATTAATTAAATTCCATTTTTTTCCTAAAACTTCAACACCCCGAGTTTTTGTAAGGAAACATTTTTGGACCATAGTTTATCAAGCAAACTAACATTAATTTTTCATGTAGATTCACACCCTTAAATATTCGCATATCATTAAGGAACACCCTGTATAATCCAGTCGTATTTATATTATAAAAAGTAATATCAAGTCGACTTGAGTTTTCATTCGCATTGCTAATATCTAATATTTGACTTGAGCTTGACCTGATTTCAAGTCAAGTCCAGTCAACTAGTTTAAAAGTCAAGCAGTGAATTCCTAGTTGGAAGTGTATCCGCATTTGACAGCCGGGTCAGTACTGTGGCCGGTAGATGCCTCCGATTCTGGATATATGCATATTAGATACGGTTCGCTCGCCATTGAACAAACTAGTAATATACGAGGAGGTACCCAAAAATAACCGGAATAGCATTGCAGTGGGCGGAGCTTGTGTAGTACACATTTCTGCCCCTAGAGGCGTACAGCGCAACTCATTACCAGTTCAGTACCACCTGAGTTGTCGATCTGGCTTGTTTCGTTTTTCTGTAGTCATTATTTTTACTAGAGCTGTTTCGTGCTTGTTTTGTTTTTTTACGATGGCAAGCTTCAGTGAGCAACGTGCAGCTGTGAAATTTTGCTTTCTAGATGGTAAAAATGCTGCTGAAACTGTTTTAACGTTGAAAATAACTTACAAAGATGATGCTATGGGAAAAACTCAGGTGTACGAGTGGCATGCTCGATTTAAACATGGACTATATGTCGATTGATGACAAACCTCGCTCTGGACGTCCATCAACTGCCCGAATCGACGAAAATGTTGGAGAGCTTGTGCTATTTGGAGGTTTTAAGACGATTGCGAAACAGTGTTCGGCAAAGAAGACCCGATTTGTGGAAGTCAGTATACTGGTTCTTCCACCACGATAACGCACCGGCGCATACAGCCATTTCTGTTCGACAGTTTACGGCTAAAAATGGCATGGTTCCGCTGTCTCACGCATCTTATTCGCCTGACCTGGCCCCGTGCGACTTTTTCTTATTTCCACGGATGAAAAGGGGCATGAAAGGACGCCGCTTTGACGACATTGGAGAGGTCAAGGAAAAAACGAGTTAGGAGCTGTCAGACATGTTTAAGGAAGACTTCAAAAAATGCTTCGAGCGGTAGAAGCACCGGGGTATTAGTTGTAGTGGATGGTATTTGGAAGGACATAAAGTTACTTTGTGAAAATGTTGGAAATAAATAGCTCTTAAAAAATTATTTCGGTTTTTTTGGGCTACCCCTCGTAATTTACGTTCGTTCGACTATGCGCAGCGTCTCGTTTGCACTTCCTGTACCCTACGAATTTAAAAATATACCTGTACGCACAAAATTCTGTCTGTGCTTGACGCGTAATCGCTCCTCTTTTCATCGCTCGTGTCGACCAGCATAACATTGCTGGCGTTGCCAGATGGTCGATACTTTCGGTAGGGCAGGCAAGAAATTCCTAGATCATTGCGTTATAAAGGGTGTCCCAAAATTAACGCAAGATTTGAATTAAATAGAAAATGCCATTTTTAGTCTTTTAATAGTTATATTTTTATTGACTCATAAAGTACATAGGATAGGGTTATGTATGGAATAACACATCGGACAAATGGCCTCCACGGCTTTGCATGCACATGCGCACTCTTTTGTCGAAATTTTCCATGACCCTTCTGCATAAATGTGGCTGAATTTCGTTGATGCAGCGTTGAATCTCCTTCTTTAATGCACGGGTGGTTGTGGGCTTGTTGACATAGACTTGTGATTTCAAATAACCCTATAAAAAGAAGTCTAATGGTGTTAAATCACACGATCTAGGAGGCCAATTTTGATCACCGAAACGAGAGAGTACACGACCGGGAAATGTCTCATGCAGTAATTGAATTGTTTCACGGGCTGTATGACATGTGGCACCGTCTTGTTGAAACCACATATTGGGTACATCAATATCATTCAATTTTGGCAGAAAGAACTGTGTAATCATGTCGCGATATCGAGCACCAGTAACAGTCACTGCTTGACCAGCATCATTTTCAAAAAAATATGGCCCAATTATGCCTCCAGCCCAAAATCCACACCAGACAGTCACGCGTTGTGGGTGCATTTCTTTTTCGACAATCACACGTGGGTTCTCCGAACCCCAAATGCGGCAATTTTGGCGATTGACAAAGCGATCAAGATGAAAATGTGCTTCATCGCTTAGGATGATTTTGCTTGAAAAATCAGGGTCCATTTGTTGATGTTCAATAATCCATTCAACAAACTCTCTTCTCTCTGCATGGTCATTAAGCTTCAATTGTTGTGTTAATTGAAGTTTGTAAGCATGAAGACACAGATCTTTGGTGAGTATACGCTGTAGAGAGGTTCTTGACATTTGCAATTCTTGTCCACGACGTCGAATTGAGGTTCCTGGATTGTCCGCAACACTCTCACGCACTGCTTCGATATTCACATTTGAACGGCTTGTTTTTGGACGACCAGTGTGTTTGGCGTCTCCAACGGATCCAGTCTCCATGAATTTTTCAATTAATCTCTTCACAGTTGACGAAGTTAAAACACTATTCCGGCCATATTTTGTATGAAATTTTCGAACTGCAGCCGCCAAGCTTTCACTATTTTTGAAATATTCTTTAATAATGAAGACACGTTGTTCTATCGTGTAACGCTCCATTTTTCATAACCCTATACTGTTAGCTGTCAAATTGCTTTTTTTCAGGGTTGCCAACACTTCACTGCACAAATGGCGGCAAATTCAAATCTTGCGTTAATTTTGGGACACCCTTTAAAATGTTTGGCTCACTTAATCTATTTGTATAGAAGTTACTGTGTGACGATCATAATCCTTTATGAACTGACAAGAGACAACTTACTTGAGGGGATCTGTTATCTGCATTTTAACTAAATTATCACTGCTCTAAGAGTTCATGGGCTGTATTATTATTGTAACTAACTTACCCCTATCACCCTCATGATCTCCGCTAGCACTGCACTCTCTGCACACCGGCGCCTGTTTAGCCATGTTCTGTTGCTGTTGTAACAGCAGCGCCTTGTTCCTTGCGACCAACTTCTGCTGTTGTCTGTATTCTGCAAGTGCTCGTTCGTCTAATTCCATATCCTTGTAGCCTTCAGGGGGTGATAACGTAACAACCTGAAACAACACAACGTGTAAATAGTGGAGTGAGTGAAGAATTACATCTTTTTATTTCTTAGGCCACTGGGCGAGGCTGTATTGTAATCGCGAAAAATTTCGACAGAATCAGATATTATGCATTAGCATTATTATTCGTAGCATGCTCGCGCATGTAAAGGATTAATGACCGATCGCAAAGGACATCTTGCCGCTCTAGCTAGAGCTTGCTATTTATTGGCTAGATGACAAAACAATGTTTTGCTATAAACACCATCAGGATAATCCTAATTCGTTACACTACTTGTATTTACACAAATATCCATGAATTACATGGCCTAAAGATATTTGAGAAAAATTAATTTCCAATGACGTCCGTTAGGGTACGTATCTTCGTGGAGGATAGATGCATCATTTCATAGGAATTTGCACATTATATTTTTGCAATATCAGTCTTTTGAAAATATGGGGGTTAGTTCTTCGATATGCTTTCTCAGATAAAATTCTGCCAGTTTCGCGTTTTTGAAACTCAAGAGGAATTTCAACTTGACATTATAGCTCTTTACTGTAATTATTGAGTTAATCTTTTGTAATTTCTGGTATATAAAATGAACGATATGTTCTGGAACTTGAAAATATACAGTTCTGGTTAGAGATAGGTAATTCAAATTGTCGGTAGTATCAATATGGACGAACTATAGTTTTTGGCTCCGATGTTTTGCTTGCTGATATTTATCGGTTTTTCTGGTACGGTAATGCTTTTAACTTATCAATTATAAGTTACGTCTTACCGTAAAATGGGATTATTAGCTATAATGTGTAGAGCGGGAATATTTTTATATGGAAAGTAAAGCACAGGAAAACTTCAGTTTCTTTCAATTTACATAAAGTACAAAATGTATGGTTTTATCTAAATTGTCATGCGACGTAGCCAAATTTATGCAATTTATTAATTTCCCCAGATCTGAACACACTATGAGCGCTCCAGTTGGGTCTAGACTGTTAAGGATTTATCTATAATTTTCAGTAAATATTGGGAAAAATACTTTATTTAGGCCTATACTGTTCAGGATTTTATCTAATTTTTAGTAAATGTCATGAAAACAGGTTTATCGGTAAAAAAGTGATATTCTCAGGAGATTCTTGTTTCATTTAAGCACTTTCCTAGAATAAAAAAATTAGAGATCGGCAACGTTCTCATATAAACAATGACAGTTGTTGACGTATTCCATATTACAGTTGCTTCAATTTCTATAAATTTTAATGAATGTTCATAACTGACTATTTAATAATGAACAGAATTATCATTAAACTATATTTTCGCAAAATAACCGTTAAAGTATAATATAGCTAAACTATACTTTAGTGCATATAGCAAACATTTCATCTCTTATTTCAAAATGAAAGATTAGGATGTAACTTGTAAAGAAAAATTACATCATGCTATTTTATAGAACTTCAAAGTTGCATTTTGGGGGGTGAAACTGCGTTATAGAATACTGCTTTATAAGCTGGTTTTTTCTTTGCACAAAATAATGCTCAACGTTATATGAATATAACATAAACTGTATATAACTAGGACACTGTTCATTGCAACAATGCAATTTTGCATTATTTTAATGATGAAAATAGAACATTGTTAAGTAGTAATTTTTTTTATTTCAGATAAATATTTCCATCAGTATATCACCATCACTATCATAATTTCTGCATCTAGCTGCGATGTTGGTAAATCATGGATTGCCATGAAAATGCGATTTGGAGGTGTGGCCAGCAGGTTTTACTGTACTAAATCTACCTCGTGTTCTACGATACCGTCAGCTATATACCCGTCGGTTATTGTTTTTCCTATATTATAGTTATAATCTGTTTACTGGTTGTATGTATGTACTTGAAGAATTATTTAAAGTTTAAATTGAAGCTGATGTCACAAAATATACCTAATTAAATGCGATATATATGAGAAATTACTGAAATGTAGCTATTGCCAGTCATCCAACAATGAAAGCATAAAAAAGAAGAACATGCAAGTTTTTTGCTTTTTGCTAATTTGATGATATGGTCTTTGATATTTATTTAACCTTAATGTTGGACGATGATATATTGGGTGGACCTGGCGACGTGGTCCAAATCGACGAATCGAAGTTGGGTATTTTTATATGCAATGACCGCTGGTGATTTTTGTATTTTTATGTCACGCGAGCCACTGCTGCATTTTCCACTGTTTAGACACGTACTGTTCAAAGCTACATCCAATTTTCAGTAAATATTGTGATAACTACTTATACAATTTTTTATTACGTATTTCTCAAAAAGAAGTACAACTTGACAACAATGGATATTATTTATCTTACCTGTCAAGCAATGAACGTTAGAAAATGCTATTGAGAATTATTTATATTTTCAAATATTTCTTATAAACCCAAAAACTTTGATCTCATTGAAAATACGCGAAAAAAAATGGTTAAGGAATTTCAAGAAGACACTAAAAAATCTCAACAAATACCTCTACACAGTGTACCAAGTAAACACCATCATTTACGGTATGTATTTTAAACTGTTATTTTAGCTTGTTACACGATTAGTTTTGAACCTGTTTTTGCAAAATACAACGATTTTTTATAGTTTTACATCTATTTTCCTTAAAACATGATCATTTCTGATTTCTTAAATTTTCTCCGCAAAAACGAGAATTTCGGCCTTTATGCGCTAAGTATACGAGTAGTCTTAAAGGTATGTATTTGGAACTGTCATTTCAGCTATTATACGGCTGGTTTTTAAACGTTTTCTTTCTTCCTAGTACTATACAGTGTATGTTATATTCTTATAATTTAGAGCATCCTCTTGTGCAAAAAACAAAAATCCAGCTTATGAAACAGTATTATATTCTAGAATATTACCACCAAAAAAGCGACTTTGAAGTTCTACAAAATAGCAAGCAGAGGGTTCCTTAAAGAAAAAATGATATTTTCGTAAATGTTACATCCTAGTCGTTCATTTTAAAATAAGACCTGAAATACATATTTGCAATATGCGCTAAAGCTATAGACTTACCAATAATATAAAGCATTCGTCTAGAATAGACAGTACAAGAGGGTCAACAGTAAGTATTTATTGTTATGATTTTACGAGAAATTAAGGACTTTTTAACAGGCTTTTTTCAGTTCTGGTTGTAAAAATAGTGGATTCCCAAGGAACACTCTTTTAGATCCTGTTAAAAAACATCAAACTCCACCCATTCCAAAAACATTTTTTTTCAAGACTAGTCGAGAAGTAAAAGATTACCCTGATAATTCTATATTGTATCTGTTGCCATCCATTTATATCATTGCAATGACCTTTCTACAAAGACAGTGATTGCGATGCGGAGTACCTACGTCTGACTATCCAATTACCAATCCATTTCCTCCGACGTCGAAACGGTCTGCTAAGTTGCCCCAATGGGGGCAGTGTGCGCCCGAACCCACTTGATATGCCGAAAGACGGAATTCGGTTGGAGTGAATAATATTCATTGGAATCAATCGATATCATCCTGTACTTGAAATCTAGTGGACGGAAATTGAATGTAAGAACTTATGAATTATCTATCATCATAGTTTCTGCACCAAAGTGGATGCAAACCCAGCGGAAAGTTTGAAAATATCTGCGTTAAAATAGACTGCTATTATATTAATGCGAGCCGTTTTTGTTCTACCTGAACGAAATTTTATCGATGTATCTTCATTATCGAACAAAGTTGTTTTGAAACCTGCAGTAGTTTTCCCTCACGTTCCTGAAGCATTGTGATAGTAAATTTTAACATCAAGCGATTGTAACCGACTCAAAAACTTCACCATGCACGTCGCTCCCAACGCCCGAGTGCCGGCGATTCAGAGGGTTCCCTACATTATGAAGGAAGTAACATTCGGGCATAAGACCGTAAGACGGGTGCTCTTGTCTCTCGACATCAACAAAGCTTCTGGTCCGAACTTGATTCCTGCCATTGTATTGAAGAGGTGTGCAGCGGAGCTTGCTCCAGCTCGTTCGTGTCTCTTCCAGATATCTTGCGAATCCAGCACTTTCCCAGAAAACTGGACATTTCCAACCTATCCCAAAAAAAAAAAAAAGATTCTAAGACCGACCCTTACAAGTACAGGCCTATAGTTCTGCTTTCTGTTATAAGTAAGGAGGTTGAGAGGTTCATAAATCGCGAGCTTTTGGAGTACCTCGAACGTCACGGGTTGATTAGCGACAGGCAGTATGGTTTTAGGCACCAGCGATCCACAGGGGACCATCTAGGTTGTAAATTATGCCTAGAGTAAGAAAACGAGACTATTTTCAACAGCTTAGGGAGTTTGATATGGGCGAATAGTGGGACTGTGTGAGGCTGGTTGACCCTCTAGAGAAATAGCCATCAGGGCTCACATAAGTCTATATACGGTGGTGGTTTGTTGTCAGGCATGGAATCAGCCGTATCGGCTGGATCAACAGTTTCGGGCTTACTTCATACCGTTCTCAGTTCTCTCACTTCTAGGCACCGAAGTGATCGACTGGCTTAGTGATGAATCCAGATTCTTTTTTTATACCGAAGCAGCCGCGCAGGCAGAAGCCTAAATACCAGGACATCGCGGCTGCTATGGGAATCCCAAAGAAATTTTGTTAATCCGATTTTTGAACTGCCTAACATTAGTAGAACTGGGAAAAGCCTCCTCTTGTAGATTGTTCCACAATCGGGACAAAGGAGTTCGACTCGGTTAGGATGGGAAGCCGAAGTCAGGCGGGTCTGTCTGGCAGGTACATCGCGATGCGGCATCATGGAGTAGAGCTCTGAGTGGCAGAGCTCTTCGGTTTAGCGGTAAAAGAGAGCTAAATCGCCAACGGCCCGTGAGGAAGTCTTTTTTTTCCAGCTCACCGGCAGAGATTGGCTTGTCGCTCTGAATTCCTGCATGTAGAGTGCTAGCATCAGTAAAGCTGTGGATTGGGTTGATCGTACAGGAAAGAAGGTCGTTGATATCTAAGGGGAACAGTGTCGGAGCCAAGACCGATCTCTGGGGAACACCCGCGTTGACGTTGTGGGACGCAGAGGAGAACCTGTCAATTACGACGGATATCTTGCGGCCAGAGATACAGTCAGCCACCCATCTGCAAAGCTTTTCTGGGAGGCCATAGGATGGAAGTTTGCTTAAGAGGGCACCGTGCCACAGGTGATCGAACGCTTTCGTGATAACAAGAGCAACGACATGTGCCACAATTGCGTGACGTAAGCTGGGAGGTCCCCTGTAGATCGCTGGTGCCGGAAACCATACTGCCTGACGCTGATCAAGCCGTGACGTTCGAGGTAGTCCAGAAGCTCGCGATTTATGCACTTCTACCAACACCTTACTGATAACTGAAAGTAGAGCTATAGGCCTGTAGTTATAAGGATCAGTCTTAGATCCTATTTTTGGGATGGGTTCGACATTAGCAACGTTCGAGTTTTCTTGGAAGTTGCCGGATTCGCAAAATATCTGGAAGAGACGCGAAAGAACTGGAGCAAGCTCCGCTGCACACCTCTTCAATACAATGGCAGGAATCAAGACCTGGCCAGACGCTTTGTTGATGTCGAGCGACAAGGGCACCAGTCTTGTGGTCTTATGGCTGAATGCTACTTTCCGCATAGTGTAGGAAATCCCTTAAATCGACGGTACTTGGGCGTTGTGGGGGACGTCCCTTGGCTAGCACTTCCGCCTTAGACTTTGAGTCAGTTACAATCGTTCCATCCTGACACGTAAGTGGTGGAAGGCTACTTTGCGAGCAGTTCCTTTCAATCTACCGACTGCCATTGCACTGCAAAATTACCCTGTGCTGTGCTGGTCTTTGACATTGCGAACCGCTTCGTTATATTTGTTTCTGGACTTGACGTCGGCTTGCCTGTTCTCTACAATGAGGTTTTGTAAGAAGATTTGTGTGCCATGATCTTCTGCTGGCGAGTAGTGTCGCACAATTTGTTGAACCAGCAGTTGGACTCTGGCTTAGGTACTTTCCCTACACAAATATGAGGGATGTCTTCCTCCATCCCAACGTGGATAATTTCGGTTATCGATAAACAGACACCCGACGCGTCCGCGTCAGCGGAACAACCATATCTCCAAGAAAAGGTGGACAAGAAGTCTCTGAGCCCTACCCAGTCGACATGTCCGTAATGCCAAATTTTGTGGCCTGGCCCAGTTTCTGCTGCCACAGCGGTTTCTGACCCAAAACCTAACCTCTACAACACCGGGGTCTGAGTTTCCAGGGGGACAGAACAGCACTGCTGTAAGGGACATGATGCATGGTCAGAAAGAAATCCTGCAGGCATGTAACGAAACGCAGGAAAAATGTACGGCACATCACCAGCTGGGTCAGCCCTTGGGTAATAGCGAACTCTTCAACTGCACGACCTGCTACATCGGTCTTGTTTGAACCCAACCAAAGTTCAGTGTGGGCATTGAAATCATCGAAAACTACCTCTGAAGTGGGTGATTGTTGTCCAGGAAGTCGATCTTGACAGCTAGGTATTCAAGTAGGTCATCCTAGTTATGGTCTAAGGGAGAGCGATAAAGGCAGCAAATAAACTTGGGGGATGTCTTGAAGCTGAGGCTAAGCCCCAGAATGTCCTTTGGATCTGATTCCAAAGAAACGTCTCAGGAACAGGAAACACTGATGCGGACATAAAGCACCTCGTAATTTGGGAGGCTAAGACGGTTAAGTGGTGCTTACAAGAAAAGCATATCGGGACGATTGGATTGCAGGTAGTGACGCACAGCGTCAATGTTCCTGTTTGTCCCGCAGAAGTTTGTGAAATAAATTTTATCATCTCGGTTGTTCCCACGAGTCTACCCTCCACCCGGACATTCCGAGAGTGGAGTGAGTTTACGTCCGGAATTCTTAGTACTCGAGGATCCATCAACATTAATTTCTTTGTTGAGGAAGATAACCGACTGCATAGCTTAGGTGTGGAAATATGCGGATAATTATAAGACACCCTGGAAAAAAGCTAGCGGGTGGTACCGCCTCGGTCGACTGGTCCTTGTCTACCACTTTTTTTTGCATGTTAATGATGTTAAGTAGACCTAAAGTGGCCCGTTGGAGGACTTGTACCGCCACCCGGCTATCGGTACCGAGGTATTACTTCCAATCGCTTGAACGAGAAGAAGTTGTATACTGAATACAACAAGTTCCGGAACAAGCATTTGCCTCAGTCCCGCTCAGTAGGGGTAAAATCTGTTTTGAGCATGCATGATGGTAGTGCAAGGATGAGAAGGCGATGGGGTGAAAGATGAGATTTTACATTTTTTATGGAAATGCATTGCTTATAGAAGCAGGTTACGTTTGATGTTCATCAGAGACAACATGCCCGCCGTGCGTTACATCCCGGAGGTGAGGGAACTACATGTTTTGCCTTTATACGGATGCTTACCAGCCCACTTTGACAATAAGATAATGCGCGACCACATATAGCTAGAATTGCGTTGAGCCATTTTGAAGTCGATCTAGTCGATTTGCTGCTTTGGTCCCTAGATCTCTCTATCTTTCACGAACACGTCTGGGAAATGGATCATCTGAGTATGCACAGGCCTGTTTCTGTATGCATGGGACATCATAGAGCTCCAACAATTTATTTATTACATATTTGCAACGGTTGGTTTTATCTGAAATTTTGATTGATTACTTACCTTCATTTAATTTTATTAGGAATTGTATTTGAAATATAGAATAACTTCTTTCATGTCCGATAACACTGTCTCATACATTCGACGCAATGCTTTCTACTTTTTCCACAATCCAATACAGTACTGTACAATTGAATACTTACCGAATCGACAAACTCCATGGGCGGCGCGAACTTTGGACTCCTCTGCTGGTCTCTTTGGCTCTGTTCCGTCCCCTCCTCCAGGTAGCATTCACAGTCCGGCTCGCAGCACGGCGTGGTCTGTAGCCGCACCATTTCGTGCTGGTAGCACGTGCAGACGCCGCCGTCTTCGTCGTCGTCATCATCATCATCGTAATCACCACCTCCCGAACAGCACTCCTCTCTGATCAGGATGATGTAGTCGGCGTCGAAGAATTCGTTCTTCGTCTCGTTGAACACCACGCGGTTTTGATGTTTGCTGCGGTCTTTTCTGGAAAGGCAAGAAAGTTAAAGTCAATAACATGTTGACTCCGATCTCTCTATCTTCTAGCATTAGGTTAGGAACGTTTTTGAAATTACTGATGCTAAATTACCACCGCCCCATACTGTACTATTAAGTACCCGAAAACCCCGAAAACTGTGAATCCACCACTGGTAATAACAGATTTGTGCCTTACTCGGGATTCCACGTGCTTGCATTTTTATACAAGAGATAAAGGCGGTCATAATAGACCAGCATGACCTACTGAAAAGGTACGATAAAATATTTGAACCTGTTCAAATTTACTAACTTGACTTCCGAATGACTTCTGAGGTCATTATCTAGACCAAATATTGATAAATTGATTTGTTTTTGTTATCCTGAAAATTTTGTTAGGGTCTTTTATCATTTTTTTTAATTCTCGCACCTAATGGCGGAGAAGTATCGTATTCGCGAAAATTTTCAAGAATGAGATATGTTTTCAATGTTCAATGTATTGACGACTATAGCTTGAGAAGTACCGCTCGGATTTCGAAAAAAAATTTACACAATGTCACTACTATGCCAAGGGCGCCGAAACTTGTAGTTTTTTTAAATCGGTTTAGTGGCAGCTTGTCGTCATTGAGTTTGATGCCCATTTGTGTCCTTTTTTAAAAAGATGCATTTGCTTACAGCCTTCTGTCGAACTGGATTCCTAGATACTTCACATGATTTGGTTAAAAGCTTTTTCCAGTTCTACTAACCTTAAGTAGTTCAAAAATCGTATTAACAAAATTTCTTTGGGATCATCATAGCAGCCGCGGTGTCCCGGCATTTAGGTTTCTGCCTGTGCGGCATTGACATGTTTTTCTACATAAAGTGAACGTCGAATGTATTGACTTAGTTTCATTAACCTTCATGCGACATTTCGTTAACCAGTCTTCAATTTATATTATTTGCATTTAGCAGATCTGCGATATAGAGAGGATAGAGAGTGGGTACTAAAACACTTCCCTGTGGGACTCCTGAACTGATAGGTTTAATGGATGTGGCTGCAGTACCATCCTTTACGTAGAAGAACCTATTTGTCAGGCACGATTTCAGAAGGAAGCTTAGGATGTTTTCAGTTCAAAGGCCTTTATGCCAAAGTTGGGATACAAAAAATTTGTGGTTGTCAAGTTTTAGAATATTTAATATCTACCACCACGTACAGATGACAGAAAGACACTTATGTGCTCTGGTTTATAACTGCTCGGCATCTGTTCTATGTTCGCACCCCTCATCATTGAAACGGTTGACCTGTCGGGAGGCGATCGTTAGATTTCTCACCTATCTGCGCACAATATTTTGAGTGTTTCAAAACTCCATACCCACGGGTTTGCTTTCCGTTTGCCTGTCTCCAAAACAAGGCCTATACTGTACTGATAAGTGCTAAAGAGCACGAAACATCGCTACCTGCAATTGCTCACGGTTACAGAGACCGAAAGCCAACATATTCAGTTCGACCCTGTGTATTGTTATTTAGTGCTCATGATTAAAAGGACCCACTCAAAATATATGAAAAATGGGTCCTTATCGATTTATCTAAAAGTTGAGTATGATATATTTATCGCCTACCCGAACAACAGTTCTGGTGGGCCAAAGCAATCCTAGGATTAGTTTCCGCGAAATAGAGAGTTGAAGTTTACCCGATTTGCAAAAATAGTGAATGTGGCGACTGTAGTTCTCAGACCAAATACTCGAAGAATTGTTATACTGGAAGAAATGTTTGATTAAAAAAAATGTTCAGTAAGGTTTAGGGAGGTGTCGTGTTGATTTTGACAAGACTATGTTTATACGTTAGATCTGGCACGAGTTTCAAAAAGATTCTCTCAAAAGCACAGTTCACTTCACGAGGGCACGGAAAATTCGTGGTTCTTTACTTGTCTTTGATTATGACCCATACAATGTTAGTCGAACCAACATCATCGTATCCTTGATGTGTCGAGGTATTTACATCTTATTAAATTTGGAACGGAATCTTGCAATCAGTCTGTGAAGGGGCGGAGGGTAATTACTTCGCCGCTGCTGGACTGATTCTAAAAACTATAGTGCTTTTCTATTTTTGACATGAGGCACCTACACTCAAAGTCTTAAAATCAACGTGGTGTTTCTGATTCATAAGAGAAATCAAGAACTCTACCGCACAATAGACAACAAGTACTTCTATCTCTTATGATTCCAAAATGCCATACTTCTCAATGTCTCCAAAATTTCGAATATACCAGAAGTTCTACAATCACAATATATTTCTAACTCTAACACTCGTATAATCTACAGTGGATATTTTTATATTTTTGAATGTTGTAGCTTTTGAGTTGTGGAAAAGAGAAAAGTTACTAGGCAGACTGAGAAATCGACAGAAACAAGTATAATGGTTTTTTGTGCCATATATTGTATTTCATTGAATAAAATTCAAAGTCTGTACGTTCCATAATTTCAGTAGTCGGGAAGTAAGATTCAGTTCATTCACACAATAGTTCTTCATAACAGATGTAAGCTTTGTTTAAGGAAAACCGTTTAACACTTCAGCAGTTTAAATCCTAATTTAATTTCTGATGGACTGTTTAAACAAACAACTACATTCCAAATTGTACTTGAGATTTTGTCGTTCGTGGTGAAATTACTGATTCTCTTGAAGCGAAATTAATTCGCATAACCAGCACTCTAACTCACCAATATTTTTACGTAAATTTACGTGGGTAATATACTCAGTGATATTAGAAGTGTTACACCCAAAAAAATAGTTTCTTCAATTTGATTTTTTGGCAATGACGTAGTCTTACATCAAGAATGAAGCGATAACATTCTCAACAAAATTTATTGAGGAGTATTATACAAAAAAAATAATATTAATGTGTTGGGCGACCCCGCAGCTGAACACACTCTTGTATACGTCTAGGCATCGACAAAATGAGATGATCGATGTCTGGCTGTGGCACCTCATTCCAAGCAACACAAACTTCGTGGATTAGCTGTGGCAGAGTCTGTATGCGGATGGTGCAAAGTGGACACTCCACCTCATCATATCTCACACATGTTCGATGGGATTTAAATCCGGTGAACGGGGTGGTCAGGTCAAAACATTAACGCCTGCTTCTTGAGGAAAGTCCGTAGTCGGACGAGCAATATTGCGTTGTCTTGCTGAAAGAGGACGTATGGACAGCCTTTAGATAAAGCAGTAAAGTGGTTTGTAGGACATCATCAACATAAGGCGCAGCAGTCATATTATTATACAGGGTGTTGCACAACTTATCCGACAAATTTTAACCACATATGTACTGTTACGAGAGAAGTTGATTTCTCCGAGCACGGATGTGATTTCTGCATGATGGTTCACCTCCGCATTTTCATTTAGAAGTTCGTGATTCTTTGAATCAGGTATACCAGATACGCTGGATCGGAAGGGGTGGACCAATTGCATGGCCTACACGATCTCCCGATCTAAATTCTCTGGACTTATTTTTATGGGGATACTTGAAAAACGAGGTATACCGTACTGCAGTTCAGAATATTGAAGAATTGCGTGACCAAATCAGCTCTCAAAAACGTTGGCATTGTTACCACATAATGCTTTAAATATAGTTATTATGTTGCCAAAAAAAACAAGTTGAAGAAATTATTTTTTTCTGAGTGTAATACTAATAATAATAATAATAATAACGTCTTTATTGGATAACCCGGAGGGACATAAACAGCGAAGTTTAGCCAAAGCTACTCTTACACTTAACTGTTTATGTCGGTTACATCTGATGTTCAAAACATGGAAAAAAAAATATATATAAGAACAATGAAAAAAGAACACATATATACCTAAGTATAAAATACAAATAGACACAATCTATATCTGTAGCAGAAATGCGTATTTAATCAATAGCGAGCAACATGCTTTTAGTATGTTTACGAAAACTTCCCAAAGACATCAATTTAATACTGTTGTCCAACTGATTATAAAATAGTGCTGCATTATATGTAAATCCTCGTTGGAATAATGCAGAAGTGGGTGGGGTGATTCTGATACTATAACGCTTCCTAACAGCCCTGTCATGCACTTCGTAATTAAATCTTAACTTAGCTCTTAGATATTCATGCTTTGATGACAATATTATTTTATGAACTAAAACTAAGAATTTATGTTTAACCAAACTTCCTAACCTAAGCCAGTTCAATTCCCTATATTTATCACTTACGTGATCGTATTTACGCAACCCATAAATAAAGCGAACACAGTTATTTTGGATGATTTGAACACGATTTTTGGTCAATTGATCCAAACATGGATAATAAACGACATCACAGTAACTGAGCATTGACATCACCAAAGATTCGCACAGTTTTTTTCTTAGCTTAAAGTAGCGATTTGAATAAAGAGCCCTAGAACACAGGTAAGTTTTTTTCATCAAATTAGCTATTTGGCTGCGGAATCTTAATTTTGTGTCAATTTCCACTCCTAGTACCTTAGCTGTTTGAGTATGCTGTAATGTTATGCCATCAATAGTCAGATGGAAAGAATCTTCGACAGTTTTCCTCTTCTGATCAGAACAAAACAATAACACTTGTGTCTTATCTGGATTAATAGTAAGATTATGTTCCATAGAAAACTGATGTACCTTATCTAAATCAAGCTGTAAAATGTCTGATGAATTTTGCGTATCTGAGGCGTCGAAATGGAATATTATTTGAGTATCGTCAGCAAATGTTTGTATCCCTGAATTGTCAACTGCTTTATGCAGGTCACACGTGTAAATCAAAAAGAGCACAGGTCCCAAAATTGAGCCTTGCGGAACTCCTGACGGAATAGTCGTAATATTGGATTGATCGTTATTGTCACTGAGTATATTATGTAGACGATAAAAGACATGCGTTTAATACTTGGGATGTCTCTTTTGATGGACAGTTTTCAGGACGTCAGAGTATTTCATCGACGATATTTTTCAAGTAATTAGCTTACTTGCTAACGAATAAGAGGCGGCCACATATTTATAACACTAATCCTTTGCCACTTCTCTAAGAGGTAGTACAGTACAGTCTGGACACATATGTATATGTCATATATATAGATATGTGACAGCGATCGTGGATCCCTTCAACCCCTTCAATTTGACATTCTATCAGTTACCATGGCCACCGGCAGGAATTTTTTCCAGGAGGGCTAGTACAAGCATACGAATGTGCTCCAGAAGTTCTTTGGAAAGCAAAAACAGCTCCGACAGAGCATGTCTTGGAAAGGATGAGCTACCAAAATGTTTAGAGGAAGGCAATTTCTCTGGTTCGGCCATATTTTTAAGATCCTACCAGAAGTTTGATGATTTACAAATTATGAGGTTTATCAAATTAATTATACTAAGTGACATATAAATCCGAGCACCCAGTTTAAATGGTTTTATTTTAATAAAATTTTGTATAAGTACTTAATGAAGCATAATAAGTAAATGATAAAAATTTCAAAATTATTGCACTGCTTTAAAGCCCTTTGACCTTTAATAATGTGTGGATGCACCCTGATGTGCTACGCATTCTCCAACGCGCCTAGGCATACTTCTGATCAGGTGGTCAATGTCCTCCTGTGGTATCTCATTCCAGGCAACCACCAACTCCTCTCGAAGTGCTTCTAGAGTCTGAGGAGGACGTTGCAAATTGAGCAATCTCCTACCCATCATATCCCACACGTGCTCAATTGGGGATAAGTCGGGAGATCTTGGTGGCCATGGTAACAATGTGACATCATTATGTTGAAAGAAGTCTATCGTGACTCTTGCAACATGTGGTCGGGCATTATCTTGTTGGAAAGTTGGATCTGCCAGGGTGTCAAGATAGGGTAAAAGATGGGGTTCTAGAACTTCGTGGACATAACGCTGCGCGTTCATGTTACCTCTGATGAAGATTAAAGGTGACCTGCAACCATAAGCTATAGCACCCCAAACCATAACTCCAACAGTGTGATGAACATGTCTTTCAACAAAAAACTGTGGATTCCTCCTTTCACCACGTCGCCTTCTAACCCTGGCACGACCATCGTGCATGCCTAAACAAAATCGAGACTCGTCACTAAAGACAATACTGTTCCATTCCTGATCCCAGAGTGACCGTTGTCTGCACCACTCAAGGCGGTTACGTCGGTGTTCTCGAGTTAAAGGGAGGACCCAGTGTGGCCGGTATGAAAACAAGCCAAAACTTCTCATTCGTCGGTAAACACTTCGCTTGCCAGTAGGTCTTCCGGGTTCTGCAAACCATTCATTTGCAATGGACCTGGTAGTGGAGTGGTAAGGCCAATAATCTTAGGCGGCGATCTTCACGGTCTGTTGTTGTACGGCGGCGTCCAGTGCCCCTTGCTCTTTGCGTACGGCCTTCTCGAAGCCATGCCTGACAACACCTAACCACAGTGTCTACACTTCTTTGCACTCTAACTGCAATTGCCCGAAAAGAAAGTCCAGCTTCCCGAAGTCCCACTATACGACCCCTATCAAACTCACTAAATTGACGAAATCGTACAGGTCTCCGTACTCTAGGCATCGTAACCGATCGTAAAGGATGTCAAGAACCAAAATCCGCCAACGTTGATTCTTTACTGCGGCTGAAATATTCATTTTTAGAGCGTTAGTGAATTAAAAAAAAAAGCAGTATAAAAACCGGAATCTCCAACTGATAAGGCTGAAAATGTTTTCACTTGTTATTTACAGTAAGATAAATACATTCACCAACTTTTATTAAAATAAAACCATTTAAACTGGGTGTTCGGATTTATATGTCACTTAGTATACATATTATATGAAATGATACCAAAATATTCTTGATGATCTCTTGAGGAAACACAGTTGCAGTGATGAAAATCCTACCAAACACAACGTACCCGATTTTTGACATGCCTTTTCCTCTGGTGGTGGTCTGGATAAAATAGTCTAGTGAAAGAAAAAACAGAACTTACACCAATTTAAATAACTATCAAATACGTGTAGGGATAGGTAAGTCTGAGTGTGTTCCTATTTATGAATGGACCAGCAGAAAAATGACCGTTTTAGCTCACCGTCCTTCGACAGTTTCTCCCACCTATTGTCCAAACAAACAAGAGATTAAATTAGATTCAGATTTTTTTCCAGTACAGTTGAAACGTACCAAAACTCCCTTTTGCAAAGCTATATAAATATTTGTCTTTTTTTTCGTAGCTAAAGTTGATCTTTGTTTATTTTCAGGATACCAAACAACGGGCGAACGGTAAGATATTTATGATTCTTTTTTATAACGAAACGTGTGTAAACATGGAGTGCTATAAAAAGTTACCATGATCATAATCTTCTCTGGCACGTGCTCCTATGAATGAATTATAGAGGAATAGGCTCAATACAATATAGTCAGGAGGATGTAGTGACAAATGAGGTTAACACTATCCCTCAGTGTCGCTACACGACGCAGTGTGCAGAGGACAATTTTATTGAAATCACAGAAATGTTTAACCCTTGACCATTACTCAAAATAAGTTATTCACGGATACTACTCAAGGGTAAATCTAATCCTCCTATAAACCAATATGTATTTTCTGAACAAGAACCCAAGAACCTTGAAATAAAACACACCATTTAAGAAAAAGAACATGTTATGCAATAGAATGACATAACTTCAATTATTTTCTGAACAGTTTGGACATACAATAATTGAGCAAGTGTTGCAAATTGGTATTGTTTGATAATATTTTTTTTCAAGATTGTCCATACCCATGAGAAGTACCTAAGGGTTAAATGAGTTCACCTATTAGCGATTGATTTGACCTGAATAAGCACTGAAAATAATGGACTGTCTGTTTTGTTTTGAATACAACAATTTTCCATAGTTTGCCTACACCGTTGAAATTACGAGTAAATGTGAAAATTGGCGCCGTTGTTTGACTCTGCACTTCCCAAGCAAGGTTACTAGTTCATAAAGGATTATGTTGAGCACAAACTAGTCCCTCTAAGAATAAAAAAAGTCATTGAAACAGGTCCATAAAATTAGCCTATAAACAATCTTTCTCGGCCCTACCGGTAGTCCACCTGGCAAAGTCTCTTCTACCCGATATATAATCCGGCTTGACCACAGAATAGGAAACACCATGCTGTGGCGCGGCAGTCATACATTACGTGTAATTCCAGAACACTTAACAAGGCGCCGGGAGCAGAAGCAAACGTGGACGGTACGTACGCGATCCGTCAGCTATTTTTAGGGCCAATGTATGGAGAAATCTATGATGTGTGAAATATGTCTAATTGGTGAATAAAATTACGGTGGCTGGGAGTGTATTAATATACTAACGTCAAAAAATTGCAATACAACCTTCCTCACCCGTCTACAACTAACAATCACCCAACTTTTCACCCAAAATAAAAAATCAAAAATGATCATTTGAGATGTCAAAGAACGCAGTTTACACGATTTTTATTTTTTTTTCTTTTTTGGCCTTTTCTCCGCCGCCACTGGACCGATTTCCAAAAACTAGAAAACTTGTTCGTCGTATGGACAGCAGTAACAATTTCATCAAAATCGCGGTACTCCTCAACTTATGGGCGGTTGTAAGATAAGCGGCTAGACCGACATGCAAATCAACAAACAGACAAAGGGAAATAAGTGACATTTTCGAAAATTTACGTGATAAAAATATTAAAAAATCGTGCTAACTAGAAAAACTGACTAACTGACCTATTCATGCGTCTGAAACGATACTACATTTGTACATTATCAGATTTGAAGATTCGATTTAATTTTCTAAATTTACTCTCACAACTCGTCGAAAATTTTCTATTTTGCGTAAGTGGGATTAATATTGGCTCTTGTAAAAGGTGATTGGTGTATTCAGCTTAGAAGAAAAACTATGGTCTTTAATTTCAATCTAGATTATCCATTTACTTAATCTGTTGGTCAGTGTATGTGAGCACGCAAATCCTAGGTTTTCCTAAAACGCATAAGACTCCATTGTTTGACTGAATCAAACCACAAGATTGTTTTAATTTCTATTTCTATTTATTGTATGACATTTCGGCCACCAGGGTGGCCTTTTTCAAGTATAATGACAAGTAACAATATTTTCTGTTTACTTGTCTTCCAGGTAACAGTTCATTTAGTTATTTTTCTTCATGCCTATACAGTGTCTTGCGACAATATATTGAATGGTCCTGTAGCATGCCGAGATCACTATAATTTCGTAATAACACCACGTAATACCAGAAAAGCCCACGATCGCTTGGTGTGCATTCCCGTTCCCAAAGCACATCGAGTTCCCCAAAGCGAGCATGAAGTTATCACCCTCGCCCATCGTCCCCGAAAAGGTTAAACGCACTCCGTTAACGCGAAAAACCCACCCAGAACTATTGTCGCAACATCCAACTGTTATGCAATTTTCGGTTGTAAAATCTACTGTGAATTACATATTATACTTATGGACTCCTACTACCCATATTCGTCAAGACCGAAGTGCATAGTGATGGGAATAAATCGATCGAGGCGCGCGCGGTGGACAAACAGGGAAATATTGTCGGCCTGACAGTGGAATACACATATAGTCGTGGTCTTTATGAAGAAATCTGAGTCATCTGATGCCTGTGCTGTCATCATTTGCCATATCAAAGGAGAGCTGTCAATTTGAAATTCAAATAATGATCAACTTTAACTCGACTGAATCGATATCTGTTTGCTTTATACGTATTGCATGTTGCAAGAACAAATACTTGTCTGACATCCGCTAGGTGACGCTGTCATCGCACATCCAGCGATTCAGGTCGTTAGTCAGTAATATTTTTATTCTATGCGTTGACATTTACCTCTGTAAAATATGTCCAAAATAAAGTCTCTGGACCTTTTCAGAAGGCGGTGGGAACATATTTGGTGGGCTAAATTTTAATGTTAATGCCAAAACTACCATCATGCTAATTTTGCATCCTTCAAATCGTGGATTATATTTGAGCAGTCAGCTGTTTTGTTCTGAATTATCACCGTCATACCTTAGTAATAAAAAAGTAGACTTACCTGGACGACTTCTTCAATAGAGATTTGAGGTTATCCGCATCGGGATTGTGTTTGATCCTGTTGTCGCCACTGCTGCCTGTGCCATTGCTGTCGGTGCCCATATTGGGGCCCTTGGGCATCCTTTTCACTAGTCACCTACTCGACTTCTACGTCGATGTTTGGGGTCCTGTAGGAACCGGTACCGGATCACCTCCATTGCTCTGTAACAAATGATGACTCGGTTAATGCGATATTTGATAATAATAATAATGAGCTTTAAAAAAGATAGTTCAACTTGCTGGTTAATAAGACGATACGTATAGCATGAACCACAATACAACAAAATCTTCTAAAGGGAAACATTCAGCTTTCTTTCTTTGTGATCCTTGGCTCCTCAGTTCATAAAAGCTAAGACCAGGGTTTAAAGATTCCCACTAGTCCCAGTATTATAAGCGTTAAAACTGTTATGAAATTGTAAATGATGCTACTTGTTGAGGAACCATGAATGAATCATACATGTCAGCATAAAACATTTATAATAATAATAAATGAGCTTTCTTTCATACAAAGTACAAAAATGACGAAGTGTAGCTAAGAGTAGCGTTTTTCAACCTAACCTTTGAAGCAAAAACATTCTCATTGAGATCCTGACAATATATTTCCCTGTCAACGCGGGTGTTCCCCAGGGATCTGCTTTGGCTCCAACACTGTTTCTGTGACGTTCAACGACCATTATTCCGATTCACTGATTTGCTGATGACATCTTGCACACAGGCATATAACTGGTCTTGGGGCCGCAACAATCTGTTAAAAAAGCTGCCACAACAGGAACAAGAAGTGCCTTCGCGTACATGGTTTCGATGGATATTGGATTATTTGTTTAGGACTAAGAAATACTTTTCTCCACACAACCTCCTCGCTATGAGCAAGCCTTGAGTACTGCTTGCATGTTAGGGATTCTGCCGTCCCGACTACACTATCCATACTCGATACTGTTCAGGAAAGTTCCATCCTACTGATCGATGACGCTTCTCTAACTGACGGTTTCGAGACTGACGGGCGGTCGGCGATCTGGTTCTTTTCTACCGCTATACCAACTGTCGAACAATCTGCGTGACGAGGCTTTTCCTAGCTCTGCTAACCTTAAGCGGTTCAAACAACGGATTAACAAGGTGTCTTTAAGTTCCTTGTATCGGTCATACTACCTTGGTATTTCGGCTTTTGCCTACGCGTCTTCATTATAAAAATATACTTTCGTCATCTTTAATCGATGGGATGAGGATGAAGATCAATTTGGCAAACAATTGGTAATTATTTGATATGCTAGTAGTTTCGCAATTTAAACGCTATAGAAGTAATTTAATATTGAATAGTTGATGCGGGATAAATCTGTGAGGTTCATTTTAAAAAAAAATGGTTATGCCACAAAGTGAAACAAATCTTGAAAAACGGTTATAAACAAATTTGCCTTTGATCGAGAAGTAAAAACGCGGAAACAGCGATGGATTAATCTCTAGATAAAAATAACACATCTTTCCATTCTAGAAAATATACATTTTTAATATCCTCAAAGTTGGGACTTTCCGTTACACGGCGTATAGATTTTGGAAAAATAGCGGCTTTTTCTAGTATAGTATATACCAGTCTTAAGATAACAGAGATATTAGGCTTCGTAAAATCGTCCAAACCTAAAGAAAATCTAATCCGGTCCTGCATCTCAATCAGGCCAAACGTAAAAACGCACTATGTGAGTCAGTACCCAACCCACGCGTCAGGCACTTAGTAAACAAAACGTTTGCAAATTGGTTAAAAAAGTGGCACACCCATACAGCAATAGGAGTTGTCGATATTATTTCAATTTACGGTGAATGTCTTCGAAATGCTACCGAGGCTTCGCGAGCCCATGCGTAACAGTTTTCAAGATCTCATTCATTGGAGTGAAATGAAATGTTTATTATACAAAACCGAGATGAACGCGGTGGACTAACGCGCGTGAGTTTAGCAATTTGTTGCATTTACTCGAGAAAGGCAGCCCATCCTAAAAGCCTACACGGATGCTTGGCTACGTCAAGCCCATACAGGTGCTTTTGAATCTACCGAAGACAATTATGAACAGTACTTGAAATTTCTTTTCGATGAATAGAGAGTAATTTTTCAATTATTAAATTTACTTCTCCGCTGCTATTTCACCACACATTAGATCTATTATTTCATGCAGAGGTATTTCTGAAAAGGAATTTCCAGGACACACTGTATATTCCCAGACATTATTATTACGTGCGAGGTTTTGTCAACTCGGTAAATACCTGTTCAGTGGCATATATTAGGGGTGGGGTGGGGGGTGAAGGTGGTGGTTGGAGGGGGTAGGTACCCGCGCTCTAACTGGTTTAAAAGATTTGATAGTTATTGAGTATCGTACTTATTTTGTGATGGTTCAGAAGATATTTGGAAAGAAGCGTTACCACTATATGCCACTTAAAACAGAATAATAAATCTTCAGCGATAAGATACATATATATTTATTGTTACATTGACTTCCCTTTAATATTTATTTAATCATGACGACTTAAAAATACTAAAAAACACACGATTTTACCCGCTACAAGAGTAAAATTTCACGCACTTTCCTTCGGAAAAGCACGCTCATACTGTGTTCAAGCTCTCTAAGGTGTGAGCAAGGTTCAATGCACTATAGTATCTTCTCAGTCACTCTACAAGTTGAAAATATAGAACGAAAACACGAAAAGAACAACTTGTAGTTTTTTAGCACCATGATTTTTTTTGGTCTTTCCCAATCCTCTAACCTCGATCCCCCTATGGGTCCCACCCGAGCTGAAGTTTTTGAAGAAGCTGAAGGAACGTTTCATTAAATTAATAGCAATCTTCACTGTACACCTAACGTTTAAAAACCTCGCTCGAGTGTACATTTAGTGTTTTCAAATCGTTCATGTATGTGTGATTCATGTGATAAGCAAAACTAGATCTATCACTATGTCATTCTATTTATACACTACATTTTCGTGTTTATTATTTCAAAAGTTGTTTTTTGACTGACGATGAAGTATTGGAAATGATTGCAAATTTGCATAAATTGAACAAAGAAGCGAAAACACGAATAATTTAGTATTAGGAATTTTATCTGCAAAGCGATAATTTTATGAAAAAATATGTATGTAAGGACACGTTAAGGGATTAAGGCTTGTTTTAGATTTCCAGAAAGGCGACTAAACTGTAGTACCGCAGTGAATGCAGGTACTTATTGGCATTGACCAAGGTGCAGATGCATTTAACTATTTTCATGCTTCTCTATCGGAAACGCAATTTATAAGTACAATAGCAATCCAGCTGAATTTACGAGACTTCATGAAACAAAATTGGAGAAACCCTCGCAACAACACAGCTTCTAAAATGTACTTGACGCTAAAAACACCTTGGAGTGGAATATCTCGGCTACTTTCTAACCCCCATTTAGCTGATTTTACAAAGCTTCACGAGATTACGTGAAGAAAAAGCTTCAAAATATAACAGCTTCCACATATCTGGCCAGTCTTTGGTGACTTTCAATAGATTTCAAGTAATTAGTAATGCTGCTATTGGATAGGGTTGGATTGGATTTTGTTAGCACAATTAATGTTCGATATTTTTATTTTGATTGAAACTTATTACAGTGAATCCGCGCTTAGGAAAGCACAAATCATAATAGCGACGTGTTTGCGTTCAGAAATTCATGCGACACTAAAAGCAAGACTACATTTTCAGCAAATTAAACATTCATATTTTCTATGTGTGCCCATTATTTACCATGTTTTTGTATATGTTGAAGTACCCATGTTTTCAGAGCAGCAGGGTGACGTCTCGCGACTTAGAAACTACGAACAATTTTTTACGTAAACTAAACGACGACGCGTAAACGCAGAGTAGTTAGTATATATTAGGAATTAAATGTTTGAATGTGTAAAGTGCTGTTTTTAAGTGAAAATGTGTGTGTGAGTAACGTAGCACCAAGTGGTTGGGCCCGTCGAAGCGGATCGACTGCAAAGTGGAAGGTGGCTGTGAGTGCGCAGCCACCTACACTGTCGGGCTCTCGGCTCTCCTGCTGGAAACTCGGATCGATCACATTTTCCACGGCGAGTTGTCGCGCTGTTGGATAGGTTTAACGTCCGGCCGTCGGGACGGATTACGGTGTTGCCAAGCTCCGGAAAAACTCTTCAGACGACACATATTCCCCTGTTGCTCCAATTTTCCTACAATAGCAATTATGATAACAGTATCCTGATCAGGGTTCAGAATGGTTCCATAAAGCGATTTCAATCCACAAAGTTTTTAGGTTTATGCCTTTCAGATAATTGCAAATGGACGAATCATATAAACAGCTTATGCAGAAATCTGGCACGCACCGATATCATACTGTATTAACTAACCGAGGTGTATAGTTGATAGTAGTGGTTGCGTATATTCTTTAATGTTGTGGAGCCAGGTTTGGTCGGTCAAGCCCGATATACGAGGAGGTGTACCCAAAACTAACCGGAAAAGCGTTGCAGTAGGCGGAGCTTGTGTAGTACACATTTCTGCCCCTAGAGGCGTACATCGCGACTCATTACCAGTTCAGTGCCACCTGAGTCGTCGATCGGGCTTGTTTCGTTCCTCTGTAGTCATTATTTTTGCTCGAGCTGTTTCGTGCTTGCTACGTTTTCAGTGAGCAACGTGCAGCTGTGAAATTTTTCTTTCTAATTGGTAAAAATGCTGCTGAAACTGTTTTAATGTTGAAAATAGCTTACAAAGATGATGCTATGGGAAAAACTCAGGTATACGAGTGGTTTGCTCGGTTTAAAAATGGCGACATGTCGATTGATGACAAACCTCGCTCTGGACGTCCATCAACTAGCCGAGTCTACGAAAATGTTGAAAAAATTCGAGAGATCGTGTTTGCAGACCGTCAACTGACAATCGATCAACTATCCGTAAGTAGTGGGTTGTCCTGAAGTTCGGTTCAGCGAATTTTAGCAGAAGGTTTGGGGCTGAAAAGGGTTGCTGCCAAGTTTGTTCCTCGGGCTCTGACTGACAATCAAAAAGAACACCGAGTTGAAACATGTCGTGCTTTGAAACAACAGCTTGAATCTGATCCAAATTTTTTGTCAAAGATCATCACTGGTGATGAGACTTGGTGCTACGGTTATGACCCAAAAATGAAGCAACAGTCAGGTCAATGGAAGACGCCATCGTCACCCCGTCCAAAAAAATGTCGTCAAGTCAAATCAAACATCAAAGCAGTGCTGATTTCTTTTTTGATGTCAAAGGCGAAGTCCATTCCAAGTTTGTTCCACCAGTCAATAAGACCTTTTATTTGGAGGTTTTAAGACGATTGCGAAACAGTGTTCGGCAAAAAAGACCCGATTTGTGGCAGTCAGGAAACTGGTTCTTCCACCACGATAATGCACCTGCGCACACAGCCGATAGTTTCTAGCTAAAAATGGCATTGTTCCGTTGGCTCACGCACCTTATTCGCCTGACCTAGCTCCGTGCGACTTTTCTTATTTCCTCGGATGATAAGGGGCATGGAAGGACGCCACTTTGACGACATTGAAGAGGTTAAGAAGAAAAACGAGGGAGGAGCTGTCAGACATTTCTAAGGAAGACTTCAAAAAATGTTTCGAGCAGTGGAAGCACCGTGGGACAAGTGTATTAGGTGTAGTGGACAGTATTTTGAAGCAGATAAGGTTACCTTGTGAAAAACTTGAAAAGAAGTAGCTTTTAAAAAATAATTCCGTTTTTTTTGGTAGCCCCGCGTATATATCGTAAATCTCTATATATTGAACTGTATAAAATGAATCTATCATATTTATGTGTTATTATTATGGCCTGCAGCTACGCAGTATTACCGTAATCAGCACCTTCTTAATAATAAGAGATTTGCTTTTTTATACTTGATCCACCAAGCATGCCTAAGGCTTGAATATATGCTCGGCGGTATCGAGGGCCTATAGGGGAGTCCACTGGAAAGAGGTGATATCGCACGGACTCTAGCGGACTCTATCATCGAAGAGGTACTTTGCAAGTTGTAAAGGGGCTAAAGGTTAGGAAACCCACTCTCGGCTAAGTAACATCCAGGCGACTCGCCACTACACCATAAACGATCAAAGTATTGCACACGCAAACTTCAAACTTCAATAGAGAATTTTTTTGTTGGTTAAATATTTCAGCAAAATCCATGTCACTCATTACCGTCGGATGTCAATCTGTCTCCGTCTGTCGCTCTCCTTGTAACCATTAATTTGAGACGCATTATGATGTGGTGCCACAAAAGCTCGTCAAAGCATCGTGGATATTCCGATTGCAGAAATTATTTTGAATTCTGAGCACTTTATCAATTTAATTTTTGTTATTTAAATTTTCCATTATTACTCGGCACGGGTATCACGTATCTTGTAAAGTAACATTATGCCGATTTTTTTTGACAATGTAGGTTATGCTACAAGATGTTAACTTAGCACTTAGTTGTACGTGTTGCCTAAACGTCATGAGGCTTGTTATCCATCTTTGGCTCTGATGTGATGTTTAAATCTGCTTCTGAGATGGCATTACTGGAGGTCTAAGCTGTAAGTTGTATGTGTTGATGATAATTACATTGGGTTCTTGTCTCAAATACACTTAATTGAGATTCAAAGCTAGAAATTAGTTGCGCATCCACTTTTTCTTATCCATTCTGGAAATTACATATACAAATTTGCTGAATTTCAAAAATGAGAGAGATAAGAAATAATTATATTCACTGTACACTGTCGAATTACAAGCTATATACATATTAACAGTAATTACACGCAACGCGGGCGCGGTGATGATTTCCCGTAATTCTCCTCAGTTTTTCGTAATTTATAACTTTGAACATAACCTCTCTTCAGACAGCACAATATATAAATAACCCGTCATATTCGGCATATTCAGTAATGATTTTCTCTCACTGATTTTATACACATACAGACCAATACACATAATCACCCAGATACGATCTTGCTATTCAACCAACTTTCTTCTCAGAGATAAAAACTACAGACACGGATCACTCAGCCTCACAAAACTATGCAACCAATAATGGGTTGTTTAGTTGAGTGTTTCCTCCATAGATGGACGTTCACAACGATTCTAGTGACAAACGTGGAATGACTGTTTGCGCCCTAAAAACTACCTAGTCTGCAAGTTGACATCTTATAGGTTCTTTTTGACGTTTTGTAGGTTTTTACATGATACCCGTGCGGGTCAGAAACTTATTAGCAATAGAACGTGTTTCACTGATACCAAAGATTCAACATTCACAACCTCCACTCCCTATAATTCCAAAAGCCCACCCTACAACTCCCAACCTCCAATCCTGAAACATCCAAAAATGACGTTTTATTTTTTGCTTTTTGCCTCTAACTCCGCAGCAGGGGATTGATTTTTAAAGACTGCAAAACTTTTTCCACCTTGGTACAGTAGTAATACTTTCCAAGCTATACCTAGATGGGCCAAGGATTAAGGGACAGACAGACCGAATTGCAGATAAGATCAACGGAAATGAGTTACATGGTTTTTCGTGGTGTAGATGTCCAAAGAACATATCCTTACTACAATACTTCCTCACCAGTGGCGTAAGAAGTGAAAGAAAAACTATTTTTTGAGCCATTCTAAGATATCTATTGCATTTTTTAATAATTCGGCGCTTTTGTGAGAGTACTCTTTTTGAAGCGATATTTATCCATATTTTGTTCTTATTCCGTGGCATAGATAATCTGATGCTAAGGCCCAATGACAAATTTAACTTTTATACGTTTCAACTTAGTGTGGAGAGAAGAATAAATCACGGCTACATTTTTTTATATACGGACTCACGATATGTAAACACTGGCAACATTGCAGGTTTAAATTGGCGAAAACTCTCCGTGGCGTAATCGCATACACAAATAGTCGCATCTCTGTCGGCCGAGCGGGGTGAGAGCGCTTTCCTATTTACATTTTTCTAGGAATACCTTCCTCCCCTACCCTCAACCGTACCCCAACCCTGTTCAGCTGAACCTCCCACTCATCTGCGATAGAGGCTGACCGAGAACGACAATTCTGGCTTGCCGATTTACTCAAGGATCGAGCTGCTTGCCTCGTAAAATGGGCATTGGGGGATATAAACCAGGTTGGATTTTGTGGGGGTGTATTTTAATACATCGTTGTGCAAAAACAAATTTACGCCGAGTTATCACCCCAAGATAGCGGAATTGAGGTTTTGCTTATATCAGTTTTTTGAACGCTGCTTGCTAGACTTCTTACCCGTAGAAGGAGGAATACGAGGTCTGGAAATTAAGTGATGAGACTGGCTTTTCTGATTTTTTAATTCGAATATAATTACAATTTTATATTGTCACGCAGCGCTGGAGAAGGTTCTTCCACTGTTAACAGCAGGGCTGGAATTCCGATAATGGAATAGCCTTCAGCTCGTCGGTTACAGTCGTTTAATTATTTTCGACTGTATCAAAATCAGTTCCTTGAGGTGATTTTTTAACTTCGAGAAGAGACAAGGACTCAAGTCAGGCAAATAAGGAGATTGGGGGCCACAGGAATGTTTTTACTGGCCAAAAACTCGTTTATTCACATTGCTTGTGACAAGGAGCATTATCCGATGATCGGTGGTGTGAAACAAATTGAACAATTCCCCGATCATTGACTGTCAGCCGAAGATCTGAACGCACAAGATCCCTGATTCTGTCGATATTTTCATGGGTTCTTGAAGATGAAGGCCTTCAGCTTCATGGTTCATCTTCAATCGACTCTCTGCCTTCTGGAAATGGCTTAAACCAACAAAAAACCTGGGATCTCGTCAAAACATCTCCCTAGGCCTGTTTTGAGAACACAATAGAAAAAATTTTTCACAAAAAAATCGCTACTGACACAACCAAAATTACTCGAGTTCAAACTTGTACTGAATGCGGATCACATGTTCCCCTGTCTGCCCTCCAAGCCCGGCACTTTCAGTCTTGCCAGATCGAACGCTGCGTTGACACTCTCATAACTTAATTAACAGTATGGTATATAAAAAAATTATTTCACGTGCTGCTGGCCAAACGTTTTGACGGGCTATATTGCAATTTTATGAAGATAGAATGACGGATTTTAATAAAAAAATCATCCTTGAAATTTCTATTTCACGGGCTACATCTTAAACGGCCTGGAGGATTTTGACATAAGATAGAAGCACCCGATTCATTGAAATATTTTCTAAATTATACGTTGCAATAAATTCAATTTTTAATACAAACTGACCATTTAAAACACTTTGTTTCATAGATAAAGTTGATTTCCACGATATTTATGAAGTGAATTTCCGATGAAAAGTAAGAGGCGTTCAAGGCCAAAAAATAGTATTAGTAACACAAAATAGTAAAATAGATGTTCTATCCTCGTGTGTTTAACCTACAGGATTGGAAATCTGACACTGGTGCTTTGGTAGTCAAAAATATTTCAGAGTTGCTAATCGGTGTTGACAAACAACGGAGTTGGTATATGGTAACGTTGCTTAACAATTTTTGAAAAGTGTTTCGATTACTCTTAAAGTCGCTGAATAAGATTATGCGTATGTGCCTTCCTCAGCATGTGATATTTTCACAAAACTTCTCTTGACTACAGATATTTTTCGAAATATTCGGCCTTTGGCCAAACCACCGACGTTCTTGGCCGAAGGCCGTATATGTACTTTTTTGGCCGAATGTGGTTGAAGTTGAAGCTTCTGTCATGTTGATAGCTTCCAAATCTATACCTTGCATGTACCTTGCCAGTCATCTAACATTCCGGTCTGTCTTCCTTGCATGTTTGTCTTTTCTGTTATCCAGAAAATGGCAAGTCTCTTCTGTCATCCTTAACATCTCTACCATTCTACGGAACGTCGACGTTTCCCCTATAGGAAGATCATTTGGAAAAATCGCGTTGGATTTTGAGCTTTATTTTGCTACACGACTTTCCATGCCTTTTTGTAGCTAAGGGATATACGCGATTGAAGGCAGGATCTTTATATTCTCGTTTCTTGCTCCTCCTTGTGCTAGCCTCCGATAGACTCGTACGTTTTCCTTGTACACTCTGTGAGATGGAGTGTGTGATTTTAAGACTGACTTCGAAAAAAACAAGTATACTTTATATTTTTCGACACCAGACAAAATAGTTATTGAGAGGAGTATCATATCTTAACTTTTTAACATATATAATGATATGCCGGTCAGACGTTTTACATTTGTTGGCAAGGATTTATAGAGAGCGATAGCGACGTAGCAGAAAGATGTTTTTGGGAATTTGTAGCAACTCCGATTCTGTATATTTGCAGCAAATACTAGCAAGTACTGAGGAATGCCAGAAATAAAATTTTTGTGAACAAAACATACATAACGTATTTTGCTTCAGATATTCCTATAATATTGTGTATTTATGAAGAATATCATGCAAACATTTTGTGCCACTTGAAGCCGATGAGCATTATTTTAATGAAAAATTTTCAATTTTGTATCAGTACTTATACTCAATATGAATTTGTATCTATAAAGGGATTGTTGTTTCTTACTAAATTACTAATGTAAGAAGTAATTAAGATAACCTTGTGTCTAGTACATTTCCCAAACTGCACTCATCAACATTTTGTATTGCGGTCTTATTAAAAAATTGGCGTTTTACCAAGAATTAGATTTAGGTGAGTTGATGATAAGTGCATTTTTGTTTGATCACTCGTATATGGCTTTCAAATCACCATTAATCGTGGAAATCGCAGGACTCGAGGTCTGAATAAAATGTGTATTTGGCGATCATCGTCATTTATATGAAGATTTGATTTTTCTGCGTGTCGTGTACTATCTTGTTGGAGGAAACTACGTACGAGTACGTAACCTTTATACACAGTTCGTTCCATTTGCTGCGTTCTCATGCACTGGCTCTACAATTATACTCTCATAAGATTCAAATTCTGGGTTCGAAACCCATTTAAAGTCCTAATTCTTAATATGCTGTTAGTGAAATTTAGTTCCATCCTTTAGAACAGCGGTTCCCAACCTTTTTCTTTCAGTGAACTCCTTATAAAATTTGGAATATATCGGCGAAGCCTTAATAATATGAATACAAGTAATATGATAGTTGCAAAAATGTTGTGTTTGTTGGAACAAAGAAATTCAAAATTTGGTTCAATGTCTGAAAACTTAAATATTAGATCGGGTTCGGCATTCAGTCTATTTCTGTACTTATCTTTGAGGTAACTGTATGTTGAAAATCCTTTCTCCGTATACAGGGTTATCCAAATTAAGTGTCCACCATTAGTAACTTTGTTATTAGTGAAAATACAAAGTTGTTTGAATTAGCAAACTAGTAGCATTTTTAACGCTGGTAAAAATGAGAAATAAAAAAAAACAATTGAGAGTCGTTATTTTGATTTTTTTCAGTAAAATAACATTTTTTTAAATGGAAACCCCTGTATATTATATTTTTTTCTGTTAAAGCATCAAATTTTAAACAAAAAAGTTCATAATGACTTTTCCGCTAAAGTCAAAAATAAAGTCAAAATAACGATAAATATTTTTAATTATTTGCAGTATTATAACATTAAGACGGCTATGAAAACAACAAGGCGTTCGCGATTTGACAGCATTAAGATAAGCGACAAATTGTTAAACTGGACATACTCGCAACTAGAAGGCTTTGGAAAACAATGATAAAATCAAATAATGTCAAACATTAGTGTAAATACTTGTTTATAAGCTTTATTGTGTCATTAATTTAAAGAAAAATGTTCTCCCATGAAGAAAAGTGTGATATGTTAGAATGCTATTTAGTGTGCAGAAAATCCTCCTTGAGAGCAAGAGAATAAATACTACAGTGAATTATATCCCGCTCGCATTCAACCGTATGAACGATATTTTCTGAGACTTTATCGAAAATTTAGGGACAACGAAAATGTTTTTGCTAAAACAAGGGCAAAAAAAGAATTCATAATAAGCGAGGCCACGGAAATTGCAGTTGCATTGCATTGGATATTTTGAAGCTTATCGTGAGAATTCAATAGCAGATATTCTCAAGGACTCTAATTTCAGTTATGGTACTGTTCAAAGGATTTTAAAAAAATACAAATTTATTCCGTATAAGTACCGACCAGTTCAAACACTTTTGGCAGGGGATCCAGAGAGAAGACTTGTTTTTTGCCATTGGTATCTTAGCTTCTGTCGCCAAAACTTTCGTTACCTTTTATGGACAGATGAATCAAATTTTTCAAATTCTGGAATGTTTAATAGAAAAAACACCATTATTGGTCAAGAGAAAATCTTTTGTTAGTACATCCAAGAGGCCCACAAGTCCGTTTCAGTTTCAACGTTTGGTGCGGTATAATTGGTTCAAAAATTGTTGGCCCGTTCTTTTATGAGGGAACCCGAACTGGTGAAAGATATGTGGAATTTATGTCAGAAATTCTGACTAATTTCTTAGACGAATTGGATCTTATAAGTAGACATCATCTGCATTTTCAGCAAGATGGCGCACCTGCCCACAACTCCAGAGGTAATTATCATTTTCTAAGTACTACTTTTAATGATCAGTGGATAGGAACAAATGGCCCAATACAGTGGCCTCCCAGATCACCAGATCTAAACCCACTTGATTACTTCTTGTGAGGTTACTTAAAGAACCAAATTTACAAGCGAAGGTACGATAACCTTGACGCGTTAAAGACTGCAGTTAGGGAAAAGATAACCCAGATAGATGGTAGGACCATACTTAATACAGTTCGAGCAGTTGAAAAACGTGCCCAAAAATGTATTGAAGAACAAGGTGGTGTTTTCGAGCATCTTCTTTAAAAAAAATTGTTATTGTATTTTGTAAGATTATAAGTTGATGTTGAAAATAAAGTTTGTCGATACAATTTAATTGTTTCAGATTGGAGGCCATAACTTCAACAATTTGTAACCTAGGAGAAAAGTTATTGTAAGCTTTTTTGTTTAAAATTTGATGCTTTAACAGAAAAAAATATAATATACAGGGGTTTCCATTTAAAAAAATGTTATTTTACTGAAAAAAATCAAAATAACGACTCTCAATTGTTTTTTTTTATTTCTCATTTTTGCCAGCGTTAAAAATGCTATTAGTTTGCTAATTCAAACAACTTTGTATTTTCACTAATAACAAAGTTACTAATGGTGGACACTTAATTTGGATAACCCTGTATACGTTGTGCAGAACGGTAACAAAATTTCCATGGCTTTTCCCGCTACGATAGGGTATTCATTTTTTACATTGAGCCAGAAGTCTATTCAAGAATGATCTGCAATAACAGCTTTTAGCGAATTGTCAGAGGAGAAATCAATGAGCTTTTCTTTTTCTAATAAAGATAAAGAAGTGTTATAAATTATATCTCTTTCAAAAGGATTGCGTATCCAGTTGTTTGATCCAGGTTTATTAGGAAAATACCCTTTGAACGTTAATTGAAGCTGTTTGAGATGTCTAGTAATACCTCTTCTCTCTAGTTTTCGCTAAGTTGAATTTTATTCTCTGATAAAAAGCTGCCGAGAGAACCAAAACAATCGTACTCATTCATCTGCAGACATTGATTCCAAAAGGTGAACTTTCTATTCTTGCATGAACACTGAAACTAGTGATTCCTGGACCTTGTAAAGACATATTTAGCTCATTACATTTGGAAAAAATATCGGCCAAGTATGCATGTTTTTGGAGCCACAGAATTCCGTCTACAGAAGCGGACAAATGAAATGGCTGGTCAAGAAAAAATACCTGAACTTCAGACTTCAATTCAAACAAGGGGTTCAAACTTTGCCACTAGAAAGCCTCCTAACTTCTGTATGAAGTAATAAAGAGACGTGTAGACATCCTAAGTCCTCACAAAGTTCACGGAATAGATGAGAATTTGTAGCACGAGACTAAAATTCACAACTTTTACAGCTTCGCTTAAAGTACTGGCTAACCCTGCAGGAATACGCTCGCAATGCCGATGCTTTCCTATGCATACAGCAGTGAGTCCATTCTATATTCTCGTTAATCTTCTTTATTCGTGCCACAAGACGAGAATATGTTCCAGTCATTGATTTTGCACCATCTGTGCATACACCTAAGCAAAATGACCAGTTGATTTCATGTTTTTTCAAAATAATCATTGATCAGATTAAAAATTGCTGCACCAGTCCTATAAGTTTCCAGTGGTTTTGCAAATAACACATCTTCTTGAATGGAATTCTTAAAAATATATCTAACATACACGAGCAATATTGCACAGTTTGCTACATCGGTCGACTCGTCAAGGTGAATAGCAAAATAATTCAGTTTTATTCTTTTCAAAAGTTAATAAGGGCACGAGATCAATTTTTTCCGCTTTTTCTCCAAGCATACACATTGCGATGTCTTTAACATAAGGTCCGATCAAATGTTCATGCCACTGTATGAGCTTTTCCAGATTTTGCGATCCTGTAACTAACTCGAAACGATGCTTCAAGAGCCATTTTACTATCTGCGTTGGAAGCCGACAGTAAAGGAGAAACACTTCAGTTCTTATAACCTTCCAATTTTCTTTTAAAATATCCAATAGCTTTATCCTTATAATCCGGATGTCTTGTCTACTGTTTGCCAGGACTTCATTACAAATTACACAAAGCGGTTTAGGTGCTGACTCTTCCCCCGGTGAAATGAAAACCCATTTGCAAATAGTCAGTGTCGTATTTTCGTTTCTTTCCTTTTTTCCACCATGCTTGTCTATTTTCTGATTATTTTTCTTCTGGCGAGAAAGTACCTCACTATAACTTTCAATATCGGGAACCGAAGAAGAAGCAGCAGTTGATTGCTCATCTGGCATTTCGTCAGAGTTCACAAAACTGCCCGTTTTTAACCAACTATCCATCTTAACTTCACAGAATATTATTATATTTATTTAATTTAACGATCGACATGCGTACGGCTTATGAAGCGGGTCCGACTGTACTCGTACTTTGGTGACTGCGACCTTATTATATCTGCAGACGTTATTCTCGTTTTTTCCAGTGCATTCTCAGAAAGGCCTCTAAGCACTCGATTCGCCGAAGTAGAACTCTTGCCGGATTGTTGTAGCGGCGGTGTTGCAATATTGAGGTCAAATTCCGCCATTACCATAATTTTTTCGCGAAACCCCTTCATATAGCTCGCAAACCCCTAGGGGTTCGCGAACCACCGCTTGAGAAACCCTGCTTTTGAAGACGGCACCACATATTTTCCAGCCTAGGTCTTTAAATTAAGTAACGACACTGGCAACGTAGCGCTCTATCTGGCAACACTGATGACGTTGGGGCTTAGGGAACATGTGATCCGCCTTCTGTATAAGTTTGAACTCGCCTGAGTCAGTTGTTTGTCCGTAGCGATTTTTTTTTGTGAAACAGTTTTTTCTATTGTGTATTGTGACATCAATTTCGAGCAACAGTCTGCTGTCAGATTTTGCGTCAGACTTGGGCACAATGCTACGGAAACTCTTGCTAAACCTCAGCGGGCCTACGAAGATATTGTTTTGTCAAGAGGCCAGGTCCTTCGGTGGTTTAAGACATTTTCCGAAGGGAGAGAGTCGATTGAAGATGAACCACGAAGCGGAAGGCCATCATCTTCAAGACCCTATGAATATATCAACAGAATCCGGAATTTTGTGCGATCAGATCGTCGGCTGACACTCAGAATGATCGGGGAAGAGTTTAATTTGACTCACACCACCGTTTATCAGATCAAGAACAACCCGGTGTTGTTTCACGATAATGCTCCTTGTCACACAGCAATAAACGAGTTTTTGGCCAGTAAAAACATTTCTGTGGCTTCTCAGCCTTCTTACTCGCCTGACTTGAGTCCTTGTGACTTTTTTCACTCCCCGAAGTTGAAAACTCACCTCAAGAGATCTCATTTTGGGACAGTCAAAAACATTCAAACGGCTTTGACCGACCAGCTGAAGGCTATTCCAGTATCAGAGTTCCAGCACTGGTATAAGGGGTGGAAGAACCATCTCCAGCGGTGTGTGGCTTCAGTAGCAAGTTATTTTAAGGGTGACAATATAGTATTGTAATTACATTTGGATAAAAAAATAAAAAAAAATCAATATTATCACTTAATTTGCAGACCTCGTATGTTACTCCTAGTGGCTGTCACGGTCATCGCTATCATCATCAATATTTATCAATATGTCTTATCTAGTAGATGTCTAGTAGCATATTTAGTTTCAGAATTAACTTTTTCTACGGTAATGGCGTCAGTGCAGAGCCCTGTAGGACTTATAATCTTTATTGTTTGCGATTCGTTTAATCAAGGTGAATATGAAAGTTGTATGACTCTTAGAATCATAACTCACTTTTATAACATGAGCACAAGGAACATACCCCAGAAATATGCTCATAATGCGGTCAAGCATTTGGGTTTTCATTGGTCCACAGCTGTCGTATTATTGCGAGAATTTACTATAGGAGCATGGACTCTTTACAGGATACTCAACTATAATTTCTTCGTCAAGAAGCTTAGGGTGGGGACACGTGCAAGGAGCCCCACCACTTCTTTTCACTAATTGCAGTTTTCTTAGCATAACGAATTGTATCAATATATAATTTTCTCGTTTAATGTATAATGTATTTTATCTAGGAATAGACTTGTTTACTACCAAACCCGATATAGTAATCGTATATCAATTTGTCACCCACACAAACACATTAAATGTTAAATAGACGTAACAGACTCAATCCGATACAGATTTCAATTTGGGTCGGTTGTTGCATCACATAAAACTTTTATGCTCTTCGATCTCATGAAGCTTTTAAGCTATGTATTGCTAGTGAAGCACGTCACGAAGATACGTATGCAATTGGATTACTCGAGCTGTCATTTGAGCCGGAATATCATAACGCCATAATATCAAGATTCATTTATCAGATTTATTTTAAATAGTTTAGTAAGTTGAGATAGTCAATTATACTAACAAGTGTCAAGGAACTCAAACGACCTTCTTTGACGGATTTTCCATTTCTGGCTTTGAATTCGGTATTATTTCATTTCTTTTTTCACACAGGCTTTCAAATAATAATAATAGACGTCTTTATTTATCCTACAATTACAATGTAGTATAGCCAAATGTCATACTTACCTGGCGAAGTTTAGCATGCTGCTTTTCTTACACTTAACCATACAGTCGCTATATATATACTTTGCGGGTACTTTGAATCTAAAAATCCAGAAAAGAGTTTAAGGCCATGTAAGAAGAAATGACTGACCCTTTATTTTTAGACTTATTCAGAATGCTAATTAGGTTTTTTAATTTAAGCCGCCTAGCAGGCTTAAGGCTTAAATACCTGTGGGTACCGAGGAGCAATAGGGTGATTGTTTGATGTACCTGTTCCATGCGTTCGGAAATAGAACATAATAATCCTTATGGAACGTCAAAAGTGCAATTTTCTTCCTGTGCTCAACACCTTGGGAATAAGGCTGTTGTAACTAGTCATTTCCATGGTTCATTGCTTGTTTAAGTGGTTATCAAAAAGTGTTCAGAATTGGCAGAATATATATTTGTCATGATAAATAGTCTACCTCGTATCTACCATAGCGTTCCTTATAATAAAAACAATGATCTTATCAGGTGTTTTTTTATTTCATTGTATCTGTCAATCTACATTCAGTTACTGTACATGGTATTACATTACCATGTGATCCAGCGGTGCCAGAAGTAACAAAATGGAATGGAGCTACCTTTTAACTATGTCAAGCTAAAAAATTGTGACAATTTATAAAGAGAGTGAGCTTTTATACATTTTGAGTTGTTGTACCAATTACACAGCTATTTTTTCAATGACAGGAAGGATTAAATTAACATATTTTTAGATATGCACTATAATATATGCGAGTTCTTGGTCAACATTCATTTGTTTTTGTTAACGTTGATGAATATTACTAAAGTTAATCCGGATGGCCAGCTTCATATCAATGAAACTACATGCAACTGAGAGAAGAGATTATATGATGGTCCAACCAATTAAGATCTTGGGCTACGATAAGCGAGTATGACCTTGGATGCCATCTCTCCCACATCTGGGCAGTTTTGCACATGCATCCACTTCACTGATACTTACTCAGTTGTGTACGCGGAAAATTCCGATTCCAAAAATGTACAATATGTATATTGGCATTGGCCCGCCTGAGTTATTGAAAAAAACTAATGACAGCTGATGACATGTTCATGAATCGGCAATGCTTCGGTCTTTGAGAAGGGTTTCTAAAGGACATTCCGATACTTTGCCATTTGTCGACTATAAGAAGCATTATGTTCGCACGATGGTTGCGCTCTATCTAAGCAGTAAAATTTTCTATTATTCACATAAAATAATTCTGTTTTCAATGTGTTATTGTCGTCGAAAAGTCAAAACCTTGTAACTCAAAAATAGTAGTTTTACAGGAGAGAGAAAAACTTACCGAAACTGATGGTTTTCGTGAAAAAAAAGTCTTTGTAACCTGAGAAAATAGTCTATTCGGGATCTAGACATCAAGGTAAAAACGAAGAATGAAGGCTTTCATGGTTAAGTCTAATGCCATTTAGGTTTTTCGGGCTGTTGAATCGTGGTCGGGTTGGATTTGATCCAGAGCTTTCGGCTACATCTGCGGTAGCCACGTTTTGTTTGGAAAAGAAGAATACCTTGCTGTAAACAAAACGTCGTTCCCAATTCTAAAAAACACAGTGCAAAAACCACGTCACTCAAGGGACCTAGAGTATCCCCACCAAACAGCTCAGTCCTCAGTCCGCCGATCGCTATGAAACCGCACGCCCACCCAGTTGACCGATCAGTTTCAGTCGACCCGCCAAGCCGAGCACTTCGCTCTCGCCGACAGCGCCACTGAAGATGGTTACCGCAGATGTAGGCAAAAGCTCTGGATCAAATCCAACCCGACCACGGCTGAGCTGCCGGAAAAACCTAAATGACGAATAATAAACGTTAGTTTTGAAGAGAAAAATATAAATGATGAGTTATGAGGTTTCTAGCCAAAACTAATGAAACTTGTATCAAGATACGAGGTGTAATCATCCACGTAACATAAGTAAATATTTGTAATAATTATTAAATATTGGTAAATAACTAAAATTTAGTAATAATAATAGACTGGGACTTACGATGTATTTCATTTTTCTAATGAATATGAATAAAAATGTTATTTCATATATACAGGGTGACTTCGAAGTTGAGTCATTTATTTTAACAGTGAGTAGATCTGATCAAAAGAAATGTTTTTTTCCTTTAACATTTTTGTGGTAAAATTAAAGTAACAAAGTTATAGCCCTTTAGAAGTTTGAGTACCGCCCTGTCTCAATAATAATATTATGTGCTCGTCTTTGGCAACAACGGATATAATCCGCCTTATCGGTTCATCGTATCGGAAACAAAAAAGCGAAAGAATTTGAAACGCTTATCACGATGTTTTTACTACAATTTTATTCAGTTGTATTCAGTCAATGTGTCAGTCGGTAAGGCGTGAGTGAATAGTGGTGTTTGTTGCGTGGCTCAAACGAAATAAAAAATGGCACATGTTTACGAAAATGCTGAACTTGTGGACATCATTCTTATTTACGGGGGGGAGTCTTTACAAAATGCTGCCGCGGCATCACGGATTTATGCGGATCGGTTTCCCAATCGAGTGCAACCAACCCCTCGTGCCTTTGTTAATGTAGTACAAAGGGCTCGTGAATCAGGTGACTTAAGACCTCACAGGGGAGGGCATTCCGGTGCTCCAAGACCGCACGATCAAATACAGGTCCGCACTGAAATACTTGTCGGGAGGTTACTTTATAAAACAAGGTAACATTTTTTTTAAATTTTTTTTGTTATTTTTACACACATATTTTGGTTTATCTTCCTTCTGCCATCATTATCTGAAAATTAATGAATCAACTTCAAAGTCACCCTGTAGACACAGGTAATACAAAAAACATTAAGGTTTTCTCAATGAATCATGAAATCCATGGTAATCTTCGTGAATAACAGGTTTGAGTGCTTGCAAGTTATCATATTTATCACCTTTTATTGGACAAGGAGCATTATGAAGATTTTTAATCGAACCAACGCCTAAGTTTATTCTTTTTGGTAAGCAAGTTCATTCGTGATCAAAGTTCGATTTATACAAATATTCAGTTCCCTGTGAGGTATACCTGAGAGCTCTTATGTCGGTAACACAAGGATCTTCTTATTTCCTCCTGGTCTTGTAGATGAATAATATGATCTTCGAAGTTATTGAAAAAGGCGTATATATTTTTTTGCTAGAAATTTTTGTACATCTCATAGACCTCACTATATGGGTTGAAAAAATTTGTAATTACAATTTACTAGTAGGACAGTAATGTGAGGGTAACTTGGGTATCTTCTCAAAAATGATTGAATTGTTTGGAAAAGTTTCCCTTTTCGGAACAAGAACTGTCACCCGTTTTCACCTAGTCTAAAACTGACCACTCTCCTAAGGCCAGTATCATTTTACATACAGTACAACATTGTTTACCTCAAGATGGGGTAAAAGTAGGAGAAATCACGTCGCGATTTTTCCTTGGTGAATTGTTTACAAATTTACAAGAGCAGTTACAAAGGTTTGTCTCTGTTTCCAGTCCATTTCTCCTCAAAACTAAGGAAAATTTCCTGTCTTTGATCATCAGTTATGTTCCGGCACTGTGTCTTGTTTCAAGAATTATTGCGTTTTTTGAACACCTTTTCCCCATTTTTCCAGCTCCCTTTATTACTGCTTCACTAGATGCTCCTTTCTCCACCAACCTTTTCTTCTCTTCATATTCCTTCCCGTAAGTAATTTTGCTTTATTCCTTCTCCATTCGTTTTCATCTTGTTCACCTTTTTTCGCTCTTTTATTTTTGTTTGTTTGTATATTTTCCGGAATGGCTTCACGTCGAAGGCGCTTAGATATTCACTTGGTGTATGTGCTCTTTTGGTCTTTCGTTTTTTGCACCCTCTGAAGAGTCCTCTGAAGCTGGGCAGTAGCTAGACCCAGAGTCCTCAAACGGATCTCTTACAATCGTTTTCTTCAATAGTTGATCTACTAGTAGATAGTGGTTTTCGCATTTCACCAGCAATTATATTGAGATACGAGTATATAATACTTGCTTGCAGCGCACGCGGTTTTGCATTCAGCGCAGAAAAATATTTGAAAAAATAATGATCTCGTACCTCAAAAGCGCTAAAAATTGAGATACGAGGTTTTGACTTTATGACGACGATTATTAGTTACCTTTACGCGCAACTTTTTCACCGTTTAACCGACTTCGCATATATTACCGTTTTTTAAGATTGAAATGGTGAGAGTTGAATTTGAAACACTTGGTATCCTGAAAACAGCTTTCTGTTATTCGTTTGTAATACTAGGAAGCATATGTTCTAAAACTACTAGGCTATATAATCGTGAGAATATTTTAGCCATGTTATTGTGCCAAGACAATTGAAGAATTGTATCATGCATATGTACGCCCTTCATTTTCTTAATTGTTCATTTGCAAGACAATACGTTTACGTGCATGTCTCTTTAACATGGTGACTTCATTCCAAGACAATTTGTACAGTGGCCTAAGTGACAATTCTTTAGTATTGCGTGCAAGTATTTCAATTACACTTAGATTTTATTTTGATGGAATGTGAAATGGGAGGTTAATCACTACTGCTTTAGCAAATAAAGTAACAATAATAATAACAGCTATAGTCACCTTTATTTAATAAACTCATATTGGCGAAGTTCAGCAACCGTTACGCTCTCATAAAAAATCAGCGTGTGTGAACAGGCTGTGGAGATTTTCAAGAGTTGTTATTAGAAACAGTATATTTATATAAAATAAAGAATATTAGAGAATAATTGAAGTTAAGATTATAATACATTGTCCCTTCAACCATGAACAGCTGATCCGTGCTTTTTGGCTAGTTATCAGCATGGTCGAGGTTGGCCTCTCAGACAACTAATGAAAATGTAGCAATTATACACTATCAAAAGTGTGTCTATTGGAGTCATTTCAACAATGCCTAGGCATTATCTCTACCAATAGCTGCATTTCTTACTCTTGGCTCTTTATCTTCTTTCTTTTACGTTCCCTTTTCTCTGACTTTGAAGGGTTTTTGTGTGATTTGGCCGACAGATTGAAGCGGTCAATATGTTAAAATGGACAAAAGTTTCATAATGCTTCATACAGAGTTCATCAACAGTTTTGAATTTGGAACTCAAGCACCCGTAATGGAAAACCCTTAATCAGATTTTAAATTGCCCGTCGACCGTGCGAGGGTCTACACAACATTTTGGAAAGTTAAATGGGGTCATGCAGAAAGCGGTAACGATTTTGGTGCGCCATGTGCTTTTTAATCTCGGCAGCAATTATGATGAGCGAGAAAAATGTATATACCTTGCAGTTGCACAGCATGCTATTAAGTTTCGCGTCACCCGAAAATATTAAAGCTGATGAAATTTGGAGTTTCTTATTTCCACAATCCGGGGAAATAACGTTTTTGTGTACTCTAGCAGTGTTTATATTTCAGAAATGAAAGAAAATGTTGCCCGTGTTCGTTAAACCAGACAGATCAGAAAAAATGCATTTCTCCAAATATTGGAAGTTTCTAACCACGATAAAATCGAAATCGGGTTACGTTTGCCACGTAGACAAAAGCCTGAATACCGAGGCAATGCGGCTGCTATAAGCAGCTTGTAGACAGCCTGAAATTGCCTACAATTCAAAAAGAAAACATAATTTCACCATAGGAGAGCGCTGGCGCTGATCCGGAATAGTGGAAATCTATAAATCCTAGTAGGGGCGCCATAAAGGTGTGCTACAATTGCAGGAACCACTGATGATATAGCACTTAGCCCTAAACAAATAGCCTAGTTCTTTCTCAGCAGTTGCCGCGATTGATAAGATGTGTTCCTGTCAGATCAAGTTCTCGATGATCTGGACCCCGACCAGCCGAAATGTACGGCTCTTTCATGAACGTTCTTGATGACAAAATAAGCGATATTAGTAGACTACGTAGGCGAAATATTAGGTTTACACGTCCAAATGTTTTATTTGCATTTTCGTTCATGACAGTTAAGGATCTCAACATAAATGGATCCTGTTGAGGAAAGATGTCTGCACTGAAGTGCATTAAACTACCATGGCAACTAAATGCAGTTTCTTTTGATGTAGCCAAACGCTGGTGCCGCGATTTTAAGTGAAAAAACCAATATGGTAGTGACAGACATACGAGTATAACTATAGACTGACCAAAACGAAAAGGATCCATTATGCAAATTTAAACTAAACATTTTCAGATGATTCCTAACTGCCCTACACCAAGCAGGATTTGAATTGATAGTTTACCCACCACATTTGGCAGTCCTGACCTCCAGCAATTTAATAATATTTCCAAAATATCTATGTTTCTGTATCACACCCTCATACACTAGTTGAAACAAAAATATGCGTGATTCATAAATGAGCCATATGGTCAGAGTCAGAAATAATAGTATTTTGTTTAAATAATTCTTACTTTCGAATAATAATAATAATAATAATAATTTATTTGTCAAATACAATTATGCAAATATAAATTTCAAAGACTGTTGCCACAAAGGAGTATCAATGACAAATAAAAGTAATGCCACTAAAGAATAATCTTGTGTGTGGCCATCCTATTATTGCAGTTGTCTATCCGCAGATATAAATAAAGTCTATCAAGTACTGGCTAATGCACTATGCATTTCTAACGCACGCACTGACATAATTTGGTGTTACACGATCACTGGAGAAACGCCAAAACTTTGAACTGACACTGTGGCACTTTAACTAAATTCTTTTAATGTCTTTTAAGTTTTGCATATAGACACATAGTAGGCCGCGCGGGTCGAACATCAGTACTGAATCTTGACCTCACTCTTTAGTAAACTTAAAATTAAAGTTTGACAACAATACGTTCAGTGTTCTCACTACAGTGAATTTTTAAGTGTCACCAAGTCATTGGAAAAATGGAACTCAACCGAGAACATTTTCGCGCCATAATTTATTACAACTTTCAGAGACAACTATCGCAACAAGAATGCCTTGCTGAGTTACTGTCTGTTTTCGGCAACGAAGCGCCACATCAGTCAACAATTTCCCGTTGGTATGGAGAATTCAAACGTGGACGGGTGAGTCTTAGCGACGATCCCAGGGTGGGTGCACAAAAAATGGCAGTCACCCAGGAAAACGTCGATGCTGTGCGCAAAGTCATCATTGAAGATAGACATGTGACATATCGCGAGATTGAAGCGTCCTTGAAGATCTCAAAGACCTCAATTCAAAAAAATTTACATGAAGAATTAGGAGTAACACAATTAGTTTCTCGTTGGATGCCTCACCTGTTGACTGAAGAGCAAATAGCAGCCAGGGTTAATTGGTGTCAAAATCGCTTGACCGTTTCAATTCCGGAAACTCAAAAAATGTGTACAGCTCGCACACAGCCCAAAAAACAAGGCAGTATTTAACGGAATAAAACGTGGAATTATTAGACCATCCACCGTATAGTCCCGATCGAAGTCCTAACGATTTCTTTACTATCCCGAAAATTAAAAACAGACTGCGTGGTCAAAGGTTCCAGTCACCAGAAGAAGCAGTTGACGCATTCAAAAATGCCGTTTTGGATCTGCCAGCAAATGAGTGGAATAAGTGCTTCGAAAATAGGTTCGAGCGCATGCAGATGAGTATTAATCTTCGTGGAGAATACTTCGAAAAACAATAAAGTCATTTAAAACTACCCACCGTGTTGTTTTATTTCCATCGTAGTTGCAGTTGTGTTGTGAGCAGTAAAGACAAGGATAATGAAGTAATACATCTCCCCTTGGGTAGATAATTATATCAAAAAAATCTAGCTAAATACTTATTGTGTGCCTTCATTTAGAGCTTCTTTAGCTCTCTGCGTACCTAATTGTCACTACTACTCGTATATATTACACTTTTATCCTTTGTTGAATATGACTAATAATTATTGTTTACAAGTAAATCGGTGTATTTCATGGCTGAAGTTATTTTTGCCGATTGTATTTATTTATACCGATATTTCTATAACTTGAAAGTCCAAGGCTACTTGATAAATTTGAATATTTGAGATTAAGTGGGAAACGAATGATGTCAACGTATGTTGCACCCTCTGCATTTATCGAGCTCTATCTCATATCGGCATTGTCCTCTACAATGCACCATTTTATGATGCGGACATTGTGTCGGCTTGATGTGACATTGTTTCCAGATGTTAATCAAATTAACAGATATGCTATATTCTAATTTAATCGAATGTGGTCATGTATCATAATAAGTTCTTTACATATTTGGGGGATACCATTATTAAATAATACTCCATCATGGTATGTAATGTAATATGCAATGTACTGTATTTACGTGTGTAACATAGCAACTGGTGTAGATCTTAAATCCACCAACACACACGCTCTTTCTGAATACAGAACAATCAATAGTTTTTCAAAATCCACTAAAGCCGGCAAAACGTGCCTATAGAAATCCCAAGCTCCATTAAACTGCCTTTCCACGTTTTCTAAGTTCAAAATGGAGTTCTTAGTGTTACCAGTTATAATTGAATTCAGAAAGTTTTCGTTGGGCTCTTATTCGCATCATTCTGAAGCCGGATGGACATTAATAAGGTCAGTAATTATCTACAGATGAAAAGAAATCTACTACAATAGCAGCTGCTTTTTCAGAAAGTCCCGGCTATTGTGTCATCTTCTACTTAGGAGAGTGTATCTGCGTTTACTGACGCTGTTTCAAACTGCATAAAATATCGGATGCAACGTATCCTCAGGATAAACGCATTTTCTCTTTGGTTTGTCGTCTCGACGAACTAAAGAATGGAGTTACGGAGACTGACTCCACAAACGAAAAAATGGTTTCGAGTAGGTTGACTTTGAACTTGCCACGCAATACTGTCATTAGTTCGTAAAGGATTATGTTTGGCACAAGTTAGCCCTTCCAAGCAAAAAGTTCACGTATAACAAACAATTAAATGACCTGCATCCTCCCCCTGACAGGAATTCCTGCAGGCCCACATGATCGTTGCCTTAATCCAGCTGGCGTGAATTTGGATCTTGGCCTTCACCATGCACAGTGCACACAGCGTCAGCACACGTCAGTGCGGAACCGATTGCCGACTGTGACGTATGACCTCCGATGACAGCGGTTGTCCATTGAGGGACCACGTCCCACGTATCGACACCCGTCTGTTGGAGATACTTTCAGTAAATTTATGAAGACCTGTATGATGAGCGAAATTTTTTTATACTCCAACTATCCAACACCCAAGGGGTACCAGGGGAAAGGGGGAATACGTGTGCATGCAGCATGCACACATTCCGCGTTCGATAGTCACAGACCGTCTACCACCTACGGACAATCACAACTTCCATAGCCAAGAGAAAAATTATCTTGGGGCGGAATTCCAACCCGCGCGGTGCACGGCGACCGATTAGGAGACCGTAGCGTCTACCACTACAACCACCGCTGCTGCCTAAATAATATGACTAATCTATGCATATAATTACTGGTGTTGGAGGCATATAAATATACCAACGTCAAAAAATTGAGATATACCGTCCCCAACCCCCTGTAACGCTTAACCCCCAATTGTTAAGCCCCACAAAAACTCCGAAAATGATTAGGATCGTCTGAAACGTCAAACGACTGGTTTTTATTTTTTGTTTTTGGCCTTTTTCTCCGCCGTCACTGGACCGGTTTTTAAAAATTACAAAGCTTTTTGCGTCCTTGACATAGTAGGACCGTTATTTAAAAATTTCGTTGAAATCCGACCTGTACGTGTCAAGTAATAGGCGGTTAGAATACAGGGTGGGCCAAAAGAAGCTGACCTATTTTAAACTTTAATAACTTTTTTATTTATTAATATTTTTTAATGTAGTTTTTACAAAAATAAAATATATTTATTGGAGTTTTTTTTTGTCTTAAGTATGAAAAATAATGTCGCGTAAGTGACGGCCATTTTCTCTTTCACACACAACATTCCTTTCCAAGACATTGTCCATAACTACCTCCAATGTTTCCCGATTTATGGCTCGAATTTCCATTATGATATTGCCCATAAGTTGTCTTAAGGTTCGAGGTTTATTGTGGTAAACTCTTTCTTTCAAATATCCCCATAGATAAGAGTCTGGCGCGGTTAAGTCAGTGGAACGTGGTGGATATTCAATTGCCGATCTTTTTTAAATCAGACGTTCTCCAAAGAAGCCTCTTAGCAATGCCATTGTGGCTCCAGCTGTATGAGCTGTGGCTCCATCCTGTTGGAACCATATATCAGGTCTATTTTCAAGGCTGAAATCAAAAAATTTTCAAGCATAGCTCTATACCTCGCGCCAGTAACAGTCACCGCAGTTCCATCGTCATTTTGAAAGAAATAAGGTCCAATAACACCCTGGGTGGTAACACCACACCAAACCGTATATTTAATGGGGTGTTATTCTCTCTCGTGTACAGCCCTTGGATTTTGCCTTCTCAAAATTCTTGCATTTTGCGTATTCACAAAACCATTCAGATGAAAATGCGCCTCATCACTCATTATTAGACGATTTAAAAAAATGTCTTCCTCTCTAACGAATTGCTGAAAACGAATGGCATAATTTAGTCCTTGTGCATAATCTTGTGGTCGTAAGTGCTGAACCATTTGAATTTTGTAAGAAAACATCCGCAAATGTTTCAAATTTCTTGTGAGGGATGTCCTGGAGAGGCCTAATTGAGTTGACCTTCTTCTGGTCGATGTTTCTGGGTCCTCCTGAACACTTTCCTCTTCTCTCTCTATATTTTCTCCAGTGAAAGCTAAACGTGGTCGTCCAGTTCGGAGAAGGTCCGATACAGAACCCTGGGTTTGAAAACGCCGAATAATGCTGCGGATAGTCCCAGTGGATGTGGCGTTTCGAACATTAAAAAATCTTCGATAAACTCTCTTGGTGTTTACAATCGAATGATTATGTTCATAATAAAATTGTACGACTTTGGTTCTCAGGATTAGATTAAGTCTCTCTATTCTAAAATATCCAGAGCTCCACCTTGTAAATCTGAAAAAAAATCAAATATCTTAACTTGGGAAAAACTTATGAATTTTTAAAATCAGTTAGGAACTTTTGGCCCACCCTGTATTAGCAGACAAGCCGACGAAAATGAGAGACATGGGACATGCCATATAACATCCAAAAAACATACTATCGCAGTTTCGGAAATTTCCGCGATTACAATACTTCCCTGCCAGTAGGCGTGGGAAGTAAAAATGGCGTCAACTAGGTTGACTCAGTACTTTACACGCCCCTATCAGTACGTAAAGGAATATGTTCAGCACAAACTAGACCCATTAAGGAAAAATTCAGTCAAACAAGGACCATACAATTAGTCCATAGACGTTCTTTCCCCACCCTACCGCTATTGCATCTGGAAGCGTCGTCGCTCCCTGATACCTAACTCAGGCAGACGTGGCACCGTGGTAGCGCGGCCAGAGCATAGAAAACACTATGCTGTTGCAAGGCAGAAATACGTGTGATTCCATAACAGAACAGCCATCACAGTCGGCGCATGACGCCATGCAGCAGCCGCGGCCGATAGGTTCATGTCTAATGGGTGCGTAGAATTTCCAATGCACTAGAATCAAAAAATTGAGATAAACCCACCCCACCCCCTTACAACCTTCACCCCCAAGTTTTTTACCTCTAAAATTTTCAGGATCCTCTGAAACGATAAAAAACGAAGTTTTAGCGATTTATATTTCATTCGTTTTAGTTCTTTTCAAAACCTGCAAAGGTTTTTCATCCTTGGCTGCACTTCTAAAGTTATAAGATTAGGGGGGGACAGACCGACAGATAGACCGACGAAAATGAGTAACATGGTTTTTCGTGATGAACATGTCATATAACATCAAAAAAGCATAATGCCGTATTTTAGAAATTTTTCGCGATGGCAGTACTTCCCCCGTCAGTAGGCGTGGGAAGTAGAATGAGGTCTATTAAGTTCAAAAATAGTTGGGCACTCAGTATCGTCTCAAAAGCGCTCCAAAATGACATTGTGTGATTAGAAACGTAAAAAACGATTATTTTTGAATAGGGGTCGTATGATACCTCATCTTGAAGCTCCTTATAAGTACTATAAAATCCTAGAATATAAAATCGCTATATTTCTAAATAGCGATCTGACAGGCTGTACAAGTCCACTTTTTTTATATTGAGTCGCTTGTAACTCAACAACAAATCGTCAAACCGCTATAGTATGTAATATCACTCTTCTTCTCTTGAAACGATCTATCCAAATATGTAATAGAGTATGAAACAGTACATTGGAAAAATATTGTCAAGTTCTGTCAATTTTTTAAAACGTAATATCTCATGTTTTGTTGCAAACCCAGATAGGCCCTTCCAAAAGAAGATTGATATAACATGCTATAACGTTATGATGAATAAATAATTATTGATTTATAAGCAATGTACAAAAACGCCCAAAACTGACAGCCTGTTTATCCGGAATTTTGATATTTTATAGTCTGGGGTTATAAAGCACTTATATGGAACTTTAAAATAATGCATCACATGATCACGTGTTCTATTTAAAAAAATTGCTTGAAATTGTTGACATTTTGTAATTTTCTACTGTTACTTTTACGTTAACGTCTGGTATTCATGCTTTAATTTCATTATCCCGGATTTCAGGCCCAAAAAAATGGGGAAGGAGAAAAGTTTTCGAAAAGCACTGCATGATAATACGTAAGCAAGATTGCGAAGATTCAACTCAAACGGTTTAAATCATGATTTTAAAATAACTCATCAGGAAATAAATTAAAAAAAAAAATGAAAATATTTAATTTAAAAAGTTAAAGTTTACAAACATTATTTAAGTTTAAAAACATAACTAATCCTCATCAGTCCAACAACGTAAGTATTCATAAATTAAACTTGAGAAAACACAGTTTACAACAACAAAAACAGTTTATAGTTTATAACATTACCAAAATGAATAAATAATATCAAATAAAAATTATTATCGAATACATAAATGGTATTATAATATATACAGTGAACAAAAACTTTACTCGCGCTAATCTACAAAAAACATACACGCAAAATATGTATTTAGGAAGTCAATTTTAATATTTATACAGGAAAGCTAATTTAGCGGCTTTTTCGGTTCTCAAGCGAGTTGAATGCACTACACCAAACACCGAAAACACTCTTTCTGTAGCAGATAACAGTTGTTTAATGGTGGACAGTAACTTTTTGAAGCTATCTTTCGGAACCACACTACGACTTAAACAACAAAGGATCGGAAATTGGATCACGCAGTTTACTTGTGAACGTATAGGCCGACTATAAGTTAAGACATCATCCGTCTCGCGTCAAACGCTCATTTTAATGACGAACGACACACGCACCAGAAGTCAACACAAGCTTTTTTTATGTCGCCGAAGAGATTTTTTTACTATAAATCTAGACAACAAATATTTTTTGGCGAATAGAAAGTATAACGAAATTAAGTTATTTCAAAGGACATTATTACCATATTTAAGGAAATAATCAGTACGAATTATTAAAAATAAAAAAAAAGCATTTTTTGTTTAAACGAAATGTGACTTTTTACAAGAAGATTCAATCTCATCGATTCCATTCCTAACAACTTAGCGCCAGCAGTTCTTTTAGGCGTCTCGCAAAAATGCCCAGTCGATTGAGTCATTCCGTACTGGCTGGTTGGTCCTTGAAGCAAAATAGCGAACAACTGGCTGCAGCTATATAACTGCTGCATGGTGTCTATGTTGTTATTGTGTATACTCTCACCTTTTTCCGCCCAACATCAAACAAAGCACTTCTGTTTGTACACGTCACCCGTATAAACCGGTATCGCCTCTGGTAATTTCCTTTTGTTCTTTGCACAGCTCATGTTCATGTTCTACATTTCCACCAGAGTCGACTCGAAAGGGCAGATATTATAGAACTTTGTTTAAAGCTTTTCCACTTCCGATACGTAAGCTCGAGCAACATCTAACGTAGACGGTGTACAATGTGCATACAATCTTTCCGAACGAGGAGATAAACTTGCTACATATTTTGTAAATTAGTTCCTTTTACAGCATTTTATAGATATTTTACGTACCTGATTCTGAGGCTTTGAGGAAAATAAAATCTGATCGTAATTAGTTTATTCCTTTTGATAGCTTAATGGTTAAAGCTACTTTGATATACTCGTAGTATAACAAGTAATATCAAAAGAATATGGATTTGTATGCAGATCTTTATTTATTTCAAACAAATACAATCACCCACTTCACAGGGAATATACATTAGAACTGTTAGACACAGAAAAAATAATTTCAACTTGTTTTTTTGGTAGCGCGGTATTCTTACATCAAGAATGACACGATAACATTCTCAAGAAAATTTTATTGACAAGTAATGTGAAAAAAATTAATAATGTGTTGGGTGACTCCGCAGCTGAATACACTCCTGTATACGTCTAGGTTTCGAGAAAATGAGATGATCGATGTCAGGTTATGGGATCTCATTCCAAGCAACTCGAACTTCGTGGATTAGCTGTGGCAGAGTGTCTGGCGGATGGTGCAAAGTGGATAGTCTCCTCCCCATCATACTCCACACATGTTCGATGGGATTTAAATTCCACCGCAAAACATTAAGGCCTGCTTCTTGAAGAAAGTCCTTAGTACGACGAGTAATATGGGGACGTGCATTGTCTTGCTGAAAAAGGACGGCCCTATGCTGCACACATATTGGCTTGAACAAAGAGAAGAGGTGATAGCCTACCATAGGCAGTAGCCCCCAAAACCATTACTGCAACAGTCCTGTGTACATGCCTGTCAACAGCAAATCCAATATCACCCCGTTTTCCACGGCGGCGTCTTACCCTTCTACGACCATCGTGCGTACTTATACAGAATCGCGACTCATGCCATTTTGCCTCCCAATGTTGCCGTTCTCTGCTCCAGTTCAAACCTTGATGATAGTGGTCCGCAGTCAGAGGAAGGACTAACCGTGGACGGTTAAAAAAAGTCCAAAGGCTTGAATGCGGCGATCTACTGTAAGCACAGAAACAGGCCTACCTCCTTTTCCAAACCATTGGTCAGCGATCTGACGCGTAGTAGTAAAACGGTCTAGTTGTCTGAAGCGCCTTTCTTGACGCTCTGTGGCATGCCTCGGTGGACCAGTTGGTTTTCTTCGTATTCCTCTACCTTCTTCTATCTACACGCGACACACACGCATTACCGTCATTGCAGTACAATTAACACGGCAGCTAATTTCGCGATAGGACAAACCAACATCTCGATAGGCAATAATTCTACCCCTGTCAAAGTAGGTAACATGGTGATAATTTGGACGTCTTCGAACTCGAGGCATTTTGTTTTGTACTATTAGTAAATGAAAGGGCAATAACTAAAAATATCTGGTATCTTCACAAAAACTAAGGGATAACATTTTAACAAAGATAAACAAAAACAATGATAAAACGTTGACATTGTTGCTACTGCATGCTTTAAATATAGTCATTATGTTGCCAAAAAAAAACAAGTTGAAGAAATTATTTTTCACAAAAGCAGTACATGCTTAGTATAATAACAAAACAGCGTCACGTAGGTTGACCCTGCACTTCCCACGCAACGCTATCTTCAGTTCATAAACGATTACGTTCACCCCAAGTTAATCCCTTCGAGTTAGCTACAAACAGCTACAAACATATATCACAAATTGAATGGGTTAATCAGCCAAACAGGCCCATATACCATTAGTACATACTCAATATTATCCATCCATTTGATAACGCTAACGCTAGTTTTTTCCCTGCCCTAAGTATCGACTATCTGGAAACGCTGCTGGCCCACACCAGTCAAGCACGTCTTAAGTACCAGGCACGATACATTTCTGCCGGCGGTTCTGTCAGACACAAGGCAGGGTTGGGCGTATGAGTTCTCTTAGGAAACTTAATATAATTAAGTCCTCTATAAATACTCTTCCAGATAGCTTCAATGACGCAGATGAAATAAATTCACATTTCTCAAATATTCCGATCATAAGCAAGACACAAGAGCAATTAGAACTACTGAACAAATATCAAAACAATAAGTTTCCTAAGTCATTCTGTTTCCAAAAGGTTGCCAAAGAATCTGTTGCGAAGAGTTTCTCATTTATTAAAACTAATGCTGTAGGGGCTGATGGAATCTCACTCATTATGATAAAATACATTTTCACTTTGCTCTTAGACCATATTACATTTATAATCAATCACGCAATATCAACATCATGTTTCCCTGATGTTTGGAAGCAGGCTATCATCATACCTATTCCTAAAGTAGCGAGCCCCACGTCTGTAACGCAACTTAGACCAGTCAGCTTACTTCCCGCATTTTCGAAGCTTTTGGAACGGGAAATGAAGATACAAATATCTCAGTATATTTTCAGTAATGAAATAGTTCCATCAATGCAGTCTGGATTCAGGGAAAACCATAGTACAACAACTGCTCTAGCCAATGTCACTGATGATGTTATAAGAGGCCTTGACCAAGGAAATATCACTTGTTTAGTTCTGCTGGATTACACAAAAGCTTTTGATATGATAGACCCTGAAATTCTGCTACTTAAGCTGTCTTACTATGGTTTTACTGATGCTGCAGTCAATTTGATAAGCTGCTATTTGTCAAATAGAAATCAAAAGGTCTTAACAGCTTCGAAAATGTCACAGTCAACTGCTATAAGTTTTGGTGTTCCACAAGGTTCCATACTGGGACCTTTACTTTTCTCTCTATATATATCGGATTTCCATCAATATGTCCATAATTGCACAATCCATCACTATGTTGATGATACTCAAATTTATTTTAGTTTCCAACACAAAGATTTTAAAATTAAACTAAACTAAAACTATACGTTATTTAATTTTAAAAAGAAGCTTAAACTAAAACTACAAGTCGAGGTCTGATGATGAGTACAAAATGCTAGAAATATGGACTATTCTTGTAATTGTTCTGTGTTGTTAATTATTTAGTAATTATTGAGAATTATGGATACATTTTTGTTGGTAGAATGTTTTATTATATATATTTTTTTTTGTTAAGGTTAAGGTTAAGTTGAAAAACGCTAATTTTAGCGACACTTCGCCTTTTTTGTACTTTTACTTAGGTACGAAATAAAGCCCATTTATTATTATTATTATTATTATTCGGCGTTGCATCGCATCGTCCCGACCGACCGCGTGTCTTGTCTATCAATATTTCTCTAAGTTATAAGGGCAAATCTACGGAGAAATGTTTGATGTGTGAAATATGTTCTTATATGTGTGTAAAATTACTGGGGTTGGTAGCGTATAAATATGCTGCCGTGAACAAAATGAGATATACCTTCCCCCCCCTCCCGATTTACAACCTCTACAAAAAAATTTCTGAAAATGATCAGGAGGCTCTGAAACTTCAAAAAACGAAGTTTAATTTTATGTTGTTTGTGTTTTTGCCGTTAGCTGGACCGATTTCCAAAACACTACAAAGCCTTTTCGTCCTTGGTCTAGTAGTAACCTTGTGTAAAAATTTCATACAAATCCAAGCAGTCATTCCAAATTATAGACGGTCCAAAGATTAGGGGACAGACCGACAGACACGCTGACGGAAATAAATGACATGTTTTTTGTAATGTTATACATGTCTTATAACATTACATAATATCTCATATTCGCAATTTTTCGGGATTACAATACTTCTTCGCCAGTAGACGTCGGAAGTAAAACAACCAAATCAATATTTGATACAATTAGACTGAAAAGCCGAAAAAACATAACTTATAAGCATAAATTAGCCACGAAAGGTCGTTTAATTCCATATTTAGATGAACCATTGACATTTACCTGATGAATTGAAGTTTTCGCCCATAACACGCTGACGATTTTTTAAAATATTTGTCGAGCCAACTCGTTGGTGCCGCAAATTGCACACAGGTACATTCCAATTAAGCGTAGTTAATATGTATTAACATATGACATCATTGTGCAACATATCATAAAGGAAATTCAAACTGCTTATAACTCTTCATCTATTTGGAGCAATATAATTAAACGCTTTCGACAGTACGGAATAATCGGGAAAATAATAGACAAAATCCGCAAAAAGAAGGAAAGTGGATTCGAGCAGAAAATAGGATAGGTAACCCGAGCGATACGTATTTCTGCTGGTTGGCTTCATCAGACCCCAAAGGAATGCACATATGCAACTACAAAAGTAGATACACATGCCCTTACATCCGGATACGGGTGTAACCTGTGGAAACGAAGATGGAGAGAAAAAATGACACACGAAGTCTACAACAAGAGCCAACCGACACATTGTAGTATAAAATGGCTAGAAGACCTTGAATTTTCAAGGCGGCAACTAACCACAACCACGCGGCCGGTCATAGCCACTTGCTGTGGTACTTCAAGCCCAAAGGATCTACAAAGGAAAAATCATCATTCGGAGAAAGGTGTATAACAAAAAAATAGGAAAATAATGGGCAAAATCCGCAAAAAAAATTAAAGTGGATTTGAGCAGAAAATAGGATGATGTGCATTTATTTTGGGCTTGATGAAGCCAACCAGCAGAAATACGTATCGCTCGGGTTACCTACCCTATTTTCTGCTCGAATCCACTTTCCTTCTTTTTGCGGATTTTGTCCATTGTTTTCCTATTTTTTGTTCTATTCTTTTCTCCACATGATAATTTTCTCTTTGTATATATATATATATATATATATAAAAACAAATCAAAATTAAACTTCTTAAAAAAAAAACTCACCAACTTTTCACATATTTTTTACAAGAACAAAATAAAATGTACTTAGCTATTTCTTGTATACATAAAAAACACAACTTACAAATAATCAATATGGTATAGGAGTGTATTCCAAAATCCGGTCAGTTGTCACTTCCATTACTTTTATTTTTACCTCCAAGATAAATCCGTGAGAACCCTGGTGTAACTTAACTTGTGGTTGGCGAATGAAAAGCTAATTTAGGATTTTCCATTTTTTTGTATTCTCTATAACTTGTGACAAATAAAGTATTTCCGTTGTGTATTTATGACCTATTCAAAACAATTTCAGTTTTTAACTACTTGACAGTCGTAAAAACTTCGTGATTTGTTATTAGATTGCTATTATCTAATACTAGACTTAAGCTTGACTTGATTTTACGACAAGTCATGAAGCTTGAAAATCAAGTCTAGTCGTGAATCCCTAAATAAATTTCATGACATACAACAAAAATTATATGATTTTGTATTGGTTTGTAATCCAAAGGTGTAGGGGAAGTGCATCCACTTTACATTTCCCACTGCGTGATACGGTTTTTGTCACCCCAAGCAATATATTGCAATCTATACGGTTGATAACCTGTTACCCTTCAATCGTTAATTAAGGCCAAATGAACTAGCGCCATTTCATACGAGCAAATTAATAATACTCTAGGAATAATTTTAACGATTTGAATGCAGATTGAGAGTAGATTGCATCATCGCACCGGATAACATATTCGTGGTTGCGCAGTTCTCGTGAGAAAATCCCATGTCTGAAGCCATTGGGGTATTCATAAAAACGACGTAATTCTACAGGTTGATGTTGATGGAAGAGCTTATTTTTTTATTAAAATAATGGTTTTGCTACTACTAAGACATTAGTGTGAGCATTCCTTACGATTGTGATTTGCATTAAATGGTGCATACAACGGAAGTTGGTAAACACGGAGCGGAAAATGAGTTTTCCTTTTACTTCCCACGCCATACTGGCGAGGAAGTATTAAAATCACAAACATTTTTAAAAATGATATGTTTTCATTTTTGTCGGTTTGTCTGTCGGTCTATCCGCTGATCTTATAACCGCCAATAACTTGAGAAGTACCGCTCAGATTTCGATGGAACTTCTAAACTTTGTTATTGCTATGCCAAGGTCGCAAAAGCTACGTAATTTTAAGGTCCAGTGGTGGCAGACAAAAAGGCCAAATTCGAAAAATTTAAGTAGGGGTTAAGAATTGGGGATGAGGGATTGCAGGGGGTATATCTCATTTTTTGACGTTGGTATACTTATACGTCTCCAACTCCAATGATTCTACTTACCAGGCATATTTCACTCATTATAGTTGTCTCCGTACATTTGCCCTTAAAACTTATATCTCCTACAGTCGGGTGTCGATAAGTGCGACGTGGCCCCCAATGAACAAGAGTCGTCTTTGTTGGACGTACGTCACAGTCGGCAATCGCTTCCGCACTGCAGTGGCCTGTCTGCACTGTTCATGGTGGAGGCCAATATCGTCATTCACGCGGGGTTGGTCATCATGTGCGCTTGCAGAATTTTTTCTCAGGGGGAGGAAGGTCCTTTAATTTTTTATTGTACATGTTCGTCGCTAGCTTTTTTTCTCAGAAGACCTTACTTGTGCCTAACATAATCCTCTACGAAGTGATGACACCATAGCGTGGGAAGTACAGAGTCAACTTACTTGACGTCATTTTTCTCTATTACAGGAGCCACTAAGAAGGAAGAGTCTGAATACCTCAATATTTTTTTATAGTTAAACCGTCGCGAGGTTCGGTTGCTATAAAAGTGTCGATACGAGTTTTTGTTTTGAACTTCTTAAAAGTACGGAGTAATTCATATGGATAATATCGGCCTATCAGAGGCGTTGTCGGCTGTGAGTAATTTAGAGTAATTACTTCATTATAAGCACTGTAAAGTCACTACAAACATGACACAACGAAATTCAACACAGATTTACTTAGCTGCTATGCAACGTCGCATAACATTAGCTACGGATTAAGTGCTGTATCAATGTAAAGACAGCAAATTTGATTATTCATTCTTCATCCATTTCATCGCTTTCTGATCAATAAGAAGAAGAAGCATCGCAAATCATATAGTCACCATAATTAACATTCCGATTTTCTCTACTCTCTGCTTAACTCTCTTGGTTATGGATATTGACTCTCGAACGCGGAGGTACCACCCGGCGGATATCTAAGGCGGGGCCAGAATGTATCTGTAGGCATGCAGCATGCACAGGTATTCCCTCGATGGATTCCGTGTGGTGTCCCTTTCCTGTGTATCCCCCTATAGCCCCTCGGTATCTATAGATGGTTAGGCCGTGGGCTCAAGTATACAAAAAAATATACATCCGTCGATTTCATCATCTCGAATTTCGGCTTCCACACATGATCCGTTCAAAAAATAAGTAGCACTGTGTGTAAGGGTTTTTTATATGATAGTCATCGTAAACTCTAAGATTTGCTCTGCGTCTCCCTTTACGGATTTTCCTTACGCCTCTTTTATGGGGCTGTTGCTCCTTTCCTGAGGGTTTTTTACACCGCAGCAGCCGCGCAGGCAGAAGCCTAATTTTATTAATCCGATTTTTGGACTGCCCAAGGTTAGTAGAACTGGGAAAAGCTTTCTCATGTATATTGTGCCATAATCTCGATACCCAAGGGACAAAGGAGCAGTCGTATGAGGCAATCCTGAATGTACGAAGTTCGACACGGTTAGCCCTCCTCTGAACATCATCGAGCATGGATAATGTAGTCGGGGTGGCAGCACCCCAAACATGTGCGCAGTACTCGAGGCTAGATCATATCTGGGTCTTGTAGCAGAGTCAGGAGGGCCAAACAAATAGTCTAGCTCTTTCCCAGCAGCTGCGTAGGCCAATCATTTAAACCAATACAGCCAGAAAATACCGATTATCTAAACATCTGAAGCTGTATGATACAATGAATTAAGAAAAAAAAACAATCACGAAGAGAATAAATTGAATATACACATACATACCTAACAGCATACATCATAATATCCGTATATAACGTACTTCACTTGAACAATGCGCGTTTTTTAATCGCCAGTACACTTCACTATCATATAGTTTCCTGCCTCTTTGCATATCGCGTTTAACGTTACCGTAGCGTTGCGGTGAAGACATTCACTATTTTTTATGGTACGGACGCGAACGTCAAGGGCTTACTCCCGCATCATTGCACCGATCGGACATGTTATTTTAAAAAATGGTTGCATTATTATAGTTGACTGCACAGATTATGATGCTGAAGTCAACAATGGAGCGTATGCTTACCTTTTGCTGTAACATTTTGAATGTTAGAGCCCAGACCAATATAAAATCGCTAGATGATGCAATAAAGTGGGCACTTATGACCTAAAAGATTGGCGCTACTAAATCCTCTAAGCACTATAATGTATTCAAACCGCACACGCATTTATGAACGGCTGACCAATAGGCGAATTTGTTTTGACCAGGCGTAAATGGGATTGGAATAAACTTTAGTTTGTATTTTTTTAATGTTTATTCTGACATTTTTTAAAAACTTGACCATGAATATTAAAGAGTCCAAACTATTGGTCTTTGTTACTAGAGCTTCCATCTCGCAGATTTTATATGTTGCTTAACAATTAAACTGAGATTGCTTGCTGACAGGGAAGGACAGACTGACTAACAGGTAATGCATTACAGATGGACCGATACAGAATTCTTGCCGATACCGTATTTCAATGACTGATATATCAGTGTTATCGGCCATTCATATTTTTCTGTATATAATCGGAAAATCTGGTGTAAATACGTTGGCCCTTGCGTTGAGTATCTCATGTGTGTTATTCATAAAGTGATGCATGTTGGAAAATCTATTATAGAATCGTATGGTTCCATTGTCTGAGCGAATCGAACCATTATACACCTATGTTTTGTCAATGTACATGAAAAAGGCCTCCGTAGCGGCCAAAACGTCGTACAATAAAGAGAAGTTAAAATATTTTGTATAGTATGTACTTGTGTGGTTGGATTCGGCCAGACAATCGAGTCCTACGATCATGATAGGCACAGGATAAATTTTAGGAGTTATACGGGGCGCCCCAGGATTGTCTTTTATAATCTAGGCGCATGCCTAAAGTTTTGTTTTACATGGTTTTTAAGATTAAATCAGTTAGGTGACGTCACCCATTCTCCAAACACTGAGTAAACCGATTCCTGGTGTTGACTCTTGGCAGCATAGTAGGTGTTATGTTAGAAATTTATTCCTGGATATTGGTTTTCAAATCGTGTAAGGTCCTTGGACAGTTCACAAACGTCCCATAGAAAAAAATCACAAGGGGTTAAATCGCCTCTAATTGAGATGAGGCGCGCTCTGGGAACTGTTCCCTTAAAACAGCTATCGACGTAATTGAAGTGTATGCCGTCAGCTAGCCGTGGAAAAAAAATCCTGTGAATGTTAACATACCGGCCCGACTGTACTGTCACTGCGACTTCATTTTTCTCAAAGAACCAGCGATCAATAATTCCGGCTGAGTAAATTGCACACCATACTGTGATTTTAGGGGAATGCAAAGACCTTTGATCCTTTGAAGCAATTCTCGAGGATCGGTGTTAGCCCAGTAGTGCATATTTTGTTCATTGACGCATCCACATAAATTAAAATTGGCTTCATCACTGAAAAAAAAAATACTAGCGTATTCAGGAAGGACTTTGAGAAGACGGTCACACGCGTTCATCCGAGAATTGAAGTCGCTTTCAGAAAGTTTCTGTACAAGATCATCATGAATAACCAGAAAGTCCAAGGGCAGGTATTATTACAGACCCGTTTTCAAAAAACAAGCTCCAAGGAACATACATTTTCACGACGATGGAGGTGGTGGTGGTATCTGCGAAGCAACAAAAAAAACCTAAAGTTTGTGTCCATTTATTGATCAGAGGTCGGCACACAAATCTTGCGTGAGTCATCCTATAAAATTTATTTTTCCTTTAATAGATGTAAACATTCTGAAAATCTCAAGAAAGTCCTCTAGTTCAAAATTACTACTTGAAACGTGAAACTAGTCAAATAGATGCATTTTATGGAACCTAATTTCGTACAATTGTATTTCATCCTATGCAATGTATGTCCAATGACCTGAGTTTTCTACTAGGATTTCTATGAAACGGATTTCTCCAGCGTGAGTCGCATCTTGATTCGATCTGAAGCAACAAAATTCAATACTGTTCGAAAATGTTGAAAATCCTAAAAAAAAAATGCGGCAGATATTTCGTCAAACTTTCCAATCAAAAGACTGGAAACGTCGTTGGTACAATTTGTATTCCATACAAAAACCAGAAAAGAGGTTATATTGTTACAATTAATGGAAATATATTTGTATATTTTAACAATTCCCATTCTTAACAGCTTTCTGATTTGTATCGGTTGGCCGATAACCTGCAGTCATATCGGTCGATTCGTAATATCGACAACTTAGGCCGATATTGCCGATTTTCAGATATACACGTCACTATCGCTCGATCCCTAGAATGTATGATGCGGATGTAATTGGTAAATGGACTTATTGAAACATCACAGGTTCATTTTTAAAACAATGATCAGACTTGATTACTGAATATTATATTCCATATATACATTTAAACCGCATTATTGTAACGCAATATGCTAAAACGTTAATTTCCGAAGCAATCTGTGTTAAGGAATGAACTGTTTGTTGATTACAAATTCAAAAGCAGGTTGCTTTATGTTAATGTATTTAGACTTTCTGTATCGCTGAACCTAATTATTTTAAATTCAAAGCATGTGAACGAACCTTAAAGAAATCACCCAGCTGGAACCCTAAGATATGATGGGGTGGAATCTGCACCTGTCGCGCAGGGTGGGAATCAGAGGGATCCACTACCTGCATCGATTGAAAATAGGGTTATTTTTTATGCTGAATTCAATCTAGATACTTTCCAGATGATAAATTTGATGCCTCAAATGAATAAACTGTAGCAAGGTGTTTCCCAAAATTTGTGAGAAGGTAATGAAAATAACCATATGTCTAGTCCTTTTCAAAAAGGTTCCTCCCACTTATTTTTCAAATGGGTGAAGTTAGTAAGCTGAAATTTGGGATGATGATATTGATTCATAAATAGTATATTCCAGCCTAAAAGTAGCTAAACATTTCAAGATGGCGACTGGGTGACATCTTGCAACATTTTTCTTCAATGGATTGGGGGAAGCGGATTTTGACAACAATTTCTAAATTGTCCCATATTCTATTAAATATTCTGATATAATCTTACAATATGAGAAGTTTATGTAACGTTTTGATATTTGGGTGTTGAGATATAAGCAACAGCCCGCCAGTCTGCTGTTTTAAAATATAGTAACTTTATATCTTAAGGTAGACCACGTGGTACTCGTAAGGAACTTTAAAATAAGATGAAGACCGAGGTATCACGTGATACGTCCATTAAAAAAATGTTACAAGATGGCGCACGGTATTCTCACCCTATTCAACTTTTTTATCTACACAGTAGAAATACTCAAAAGGTACCGATTTAAACGTATCTGAATAACGGAAATCGAGACCATATTTGTTGCCTTAATTCAGTTTTAAACTCAAAGACCATTTTAATAAATATTACTTATACTGTATTTTTACCTTAAAATACTCTTTTTAACTGTTTATGTCACATTATTTTCACATACGGCTTACAAATAATTATGTTTTAGAATCCATAGCGTAATATCAGTTTTTTATAATTTTTTTGTGAAAAATCAGGTACGAAAATATCGCTAGAACATTTTCTCAATAACATTCCGTATATCATTTACATTTTTGAGTAACCATTAAAACCGCAGTTTGTTAAATGATACTATAATTTAATGTCGATTAAATAATGCTGACAATGCTAATGTTTAGATAATAATAGCTATTCATCTACGTATACACGATACTTTGTTAGTTAGGAATACATATATTATTATCCAACGGATATTGTTTTAGGAACCGTATGTAAGATTTTAATGTCACGGCATTTCACATAATTATAAAGATATATTTGTTGAATGTCATTATATCTATAGAAATTACACTAAAGTAAAATTACGACGAATAAAAAAATATTCTTTGAATGTTTTTTATTGTAATCAATTACCAAGGACACAGTTGAAAAATTCCTTAAAATGCGGAAGTCTCTCGCGTATATTTCCATTCATTGCCACAATAAATCAGCAACATTCAATAGTTAAAATTTGATATTGAGCTGAAATAATGTTGAAGGGGCTAAATATTTTGAGTGATGCCCCTGTAATACCGAGATTTTTAGACTTTAAACGTATAACAACATGGTTAATAAATTTCATTCTACAAAAGGATATCTTTGTGCGTGGAAAAAAGACATACATATAAGTAGGTACATTAAATAGTAGTAAGTAAATGTTGGTTAACGAAATAAATAACCATGATAATATAGTGTATGCGGCGCTATCCTGAATTTCAATTTCATTATTATGAGAATGCAGGTTGTTTTACTCAAAATATATGTTAATATGTTGTTATTCGGAATTTCCCTTAACCAACCTTTCAGTTCCATTTTAAACTTATTGCTACTATATTTTTGATTTTTCTGGTATGTTATTATATAGATAAATGATTTTAGCATGACTTTGTTTGAGGTAAGTAAAGTAACTTGAGCGTTCTTGTTTCTAGTAGATATTATAATCATAATTCTTGTAAAATATATAATTTTTACTTTTATGTTGATCTATAGTAATACTTTCAACATGTGGTTTTTGTTAATCTTTGTATAATTTATATGGATTATTGTTTGAGTCTATACAGGGTGTTGGAATCAACTCACAGCTACAGTGTGTTCAAAGTTTCTGAACGTTTATTATCGCATTTGTCAGTTGTTCTCGTATTATTTGAGCTGAAATACATGTTACAATACAATTGACTTCGTTGTATCATGGTCGTAGCTTAGAGGGATCGGGTTAAGGGTTCGTAGGTCTCAAGACTCTGGAAGTTCTGATAAAATCTTGTGGGTTCTGAATAAGAGTAGATTTGTTTGAAACGACACATTTCAACGAAGCAGGAAATGCAAAAACATCGGGAAGCCTGGCTGAGCTTATACAAGATAATTCAAAGGTCTATCGAAATCTTCCAAGAAGAAACTCAAAATCAAACTAAGCATTCTACCCATTTTTAAAAGCAGGCACACACTTTCAACTGAAAGCAGGTACAGAACAATTTTCGTAATTATATTTTACTAAATTGAAATTCGATTAACTAGAAACAGGGAGAAGCAGCTTAGCCAAACAGTTTTCAAGAAAACTGAAATCAGTGCAGCTCTAATTTTTTGTTGCACGAGTATTTCGTTACAATTGAACAAAAATTGAATCTAGATGTCAGAGATCTTAAAAACACGATTTTATTATACATGTTTTTAATTGTACGAAGAATAAGTAGGATCACATTTTACCTTTAGTGTTGAAAATGCTCCATAATATCCTTACAACAGAAATTGTTTATTATTGCACTAATGGTATGATCTTTCACAATTTGCACTGATTGCACTCACATCACGTCATTTCGCGCATCTCATTACCAAATATTCGTTTCCTGGCGCTCCTCAGGGTACCACTCAAAAGTACCAAACGATCGCACGACGCGCCAAGTTGGTACCACTGTTATATGAATGTCTCTCGCGTGGCCGTCTTGCCAACACTAATCATACCGTGTGTTCCGTTGTTTGTGTATAGATCGACCAGCCAAAGATTGCTAGGGACGAAAGGGGGAAATGCGATGAAAAAACCTTACCATTAGACGATTTTATATGGAGTCATAGGCGGAGATCGGAGAGACTTGAATTATTAATTGAATTTATATTTTATTACAACTGGTAGTATTAATATTTTTTTGCGATTCATAATGACGTGATACCAAACATACATTATAAGAAATAAATATACACAAACACTGAATATTGAGAACAAAATAAATATATTTTTTAGGCAACAAGTAATATTCCTATGTACGCATTATGATTGAACAGCAAAACAAATTATGCATTCTTCTAAAATAGAATACAACAAGTCAAAAATATCTGACTGAATAGAAAAATATAGGAAAACAAAAGTAATTTCTTGATGAAATAACCCATAAACAACACATAGAATTAGACTTTCTACTGAGATACTAAAAGCCACAAACCAATAGTATAATAATGAATATCTAAAAATTCTAAAAGGTAGCCAATCTAGTATAGTTTCAATCCTGATTAGAGTCATGATCACTGTCTGAGGAACTGTCATTGCTATCACTTTCACCTCCTATGTTGATTATTATTTCTTCCTGTATTTCTTGAATGAGACTGTCTTTTTCCCAATATTCATCTTCAATTTTTATAACATGTCCAATAACCTTTTGCCAGTCACTGGCACTTACTGAAGCGATGGCCTTATTAGAAATTTCATCTAGTTTTTTTATAGTAAATTCGCCGCTTGTATTATGGCTTCTAATGAAAAATTTTACTTGTGCCCAAATCATCTCTATGGGATTAAACTGACACATATAGGGTGGCGTTCGAAGTGGGGTGTGTCCGAAACTTCTTATTAAATTATCTATCTTATAATTTTTCTCATCAGATGGTGGCCTATGTAGACAAGCTATTTCATAAAGCTCCATTTTTTTAGCATTAGGATCATGCTCTATACCTTTTTTGCTCAACCACGTGATGATGTCTCTTTTAGAGAAGATCTAGTTGGAGGCTTGTCTTCCAAAGCTGAATGGTAAGGTGCATTATCCATTATTATAATACTATTAGGAGGAATGTTAGGAAATAGTTTTTCAGTAAGCCACTTCGTGAAATTTTCTTGGTTCATTTGACCGTGATAATCACCAGTGGCACAGCCAGCCTTGAAAATGAGACAGGCTCCAGGAACAAAACCATCTTGCGAACCCGCATGAACAATTATAAGTCGTCCTGGAAATGAATAAATAGCCTCATTTTAGTGTTATTTTAAGTTTGCCAACACCTTTTTGAATCACTATGTATAAAAAACATATTTTTGAGAAAAAAATACTTGCAAGGGATTATGTATTCAATTAGACAAATTAAATGAGCACTTATTAAGAATATTCCAAAATTGAGAAAAATGTATAATAAGCAAAATCGAGGTGAAAGAAACTTTATTACCTGTAGAACTTATATTGCTCAGGACACCCATAATTTCTTCGCTTTGCCAGCATTTCTTGAAAGTGAGGTCATTATCAACCCAAGTTTCGTCCAAATAAATAATATGCCTTCCTTCTTCCCGGAACTTTTTAATAGACCTAAGATACTTGTATCGCCAATGTAAAATACTGGGTCTTTCCATTAGTAATTTCCTTTTGTTGTGGCATTTACGCCAGTAAAATCCTTTTGCTTTTAAAAGCAGCCTCAACGATTCTTTACCAAATGGAAATTCCATTTCTTCCTTCAGTTTGATTAGAAGTTTACTACAAGTAGGTACCACTTTAAATCACAGTAAAATTTTTCTATCATTCTCCGAATAATGGAAAAATCGACTCCATCAATTTTTTGGATCACAGAAGGGCGTGATCTCTTTTTTCCGGGAGAAGCTAAAGGCTGTGTGGAGGTTGCATTTTGCCTGTCTTTATCTTCTTTTCTAATTTTACTTATAGTTCGTTCACTAACACCCGTATATTTTTTCTCCCATGATGTAGTGTAGTACCGCCGAGCCGCGAATGGGCAGGTCAAATAGTACCGTCATTTTAGAGTTGTAATTGTGATTGCTTGAGCTCGTTGGTGGTACTTTCTGAGCATTGTCTATGCCTACCAAGTATTAAATTATATCAAAATAATACGAAGTGCGTCCAGGAAGTAATGGGAATTTTTACACTCCGCGTGCTTGGAGATTCCGATCGCTAATATTTTTCACAATCTCCAGAAGCATGATAAAATTTCCAGCTATATTCATTGTTTACTTTGTCTGTCAGCCGCTAAGGTTGGACGCGTTTTTATGAGGCGGAGATCTTCGTTTGTTAAATGAAATGGATCAAAGAATTTGTATAAAATTTTGCGTAAAAAATGAAATAATGTGTGCGAAATGTTAACAAAAGCCTATGGTGAGACTGCTATGACTAAAACAAGACTTCACGTGTAGTAAAAGTATAAAGTCAGGAACGCCACAGGCCATAATCAATCATGAGTGATCGTCGAATCATAATCAGATAAGTCGCGGACGATATTGGTAAATCGATTGGAACACCTGAAATTTTTTTCGGATTTTTCTGGAAGAATCTTGCATCTCACTATACAACTTATTATTGTCAATAAGAAAAATTACAGGTCTCTTATAGCGGATAAATAGGAAAACCTAATTCTTGTTTTAAACAACGGCAACATGTGCCTTTTTTACATATGTGATGTATGTTTCCAAAATGATATGACAGTGGAACTCGCGAAATTGATGTAAGAAAAAGCTAAAGAATGATAAAATATACCGACCTGCTTGTTACTAGGTGTTTTGCAGACGGGACATATTTTTATAATGGATTAGTTTTTCACAAAAACAGTGTTATTTACGATAAGTAGGGAACTGTGTTGAAATAAAATAGATTATTTTTTGTTTTATTTTGTTTGTTTCCATACCTAGACCGCTAACATGAAATATTAATCCATAAATCTGAACTCCTTTTAAAGCAGTTCAACCCTTATGCAGATGTTTAGCGATGGAATTGGGAAAATATCAAAAATACCTTGAGCTACAATGCAGCCAGGAAAAACACACGGCACGAGTACTTTTATTTGATGTATTCTAAGAAATTATTTACTTTCTGAGATCTTGTAAAATTTAAACTGCTCTTCATTCAGATAGTACAGTATTCCAGATGATAAATATACATTCTAATTTTCATAATGCACTATCCCAGCATTGAGCTCCAGTTAGCAGATTGCTGAGTAGTGGTAGGAGGGATGGGGGGCGACCCTTCTTTCCGACGGCGTGGAGTCAACACTGTACTACTTCACTTTCTATTTACTGGTAGCTGATTATTCTTGCACCGATTTGGTGCATATTATATAGAAACACGCAACATCCATGACTCATAATTAACTTCCGAGGAGGAGATTCGAACCCGCGAGCCTCTGGGCCGGTGTATTACAAGTTTGACGGGCTAACCCGCTCGACTACCCAGTTTCAGTCAGCAGATTGCGAAACTACCCACGATGATGAGTTTTACGCCAGGACTCAATGGCGTTATATTTTGCTTATTGCTTTCAACTTAGCAGCTTACTGGTCTTCTAAGGACGCGTATGTCGAAATTTGCAACTTCATTCTTTTTCGCAAAGAGGTCATAACACTGTCAACTGCAACCCACAAATAGTTCGCCAAGGCTTGATATATCTAGATAAAATGAGATTGTCAAATTACTACTTATAACGCGAAACTATTTTTTCCAAGAACTTTTAGATCCGAAATCAATATTAAATTTTAGTTTAGTTCGATTAAAGCTTTGGTTGGCCTTTTTAAGTATCTATTAAAAAATTTGACTTGTCTCCAATATTTCGCATTCTTCATTGTTGTTGTTTAGCATACTCTGTTAAGAAACCTTAGATTGGGAGTGCGGAATGAAACAAGAAGTGAAATGAAATAAATCAAAATTATCCCACAACTGTCCATGTAAAAGCCCATTGTTGAGGTACATGTCCTGTCGCAACGCCGATGACTATAATATACAACACTTATCGATAAAAAGATTTGCTCTTATTTAGTTTAAACTGCATCTTGAAATGCACAGGAACCTTCACCATTTTCGGCAAGTGTCTGGAACACCAGAATTGTATGGAACCCTTGCACTTTTACGTTTTCTAAGAAAAATACGAATTTAATGTGAAACTGTCGGCTTAGGGCTGTACGGCTTGTAGACTAAGTAATTTTGGCAACAAACAAATCGTAGGATTTCTCCTTGTATCTAGCCCGAATTCTTTGGTACCTACCCATTTGACCTGTACTACCTATGGGGTGGGCGCTCATTTGCTCTGCTCGCTGGTACGTATCACCGGTTCCGTCAAGTCGGTTCTACTGTCAGTGGCGAGCGACAGAGCAACGCGCGAGGTACGACACGGTACGGTGAGCGAAACAATGGTACTTACTCGGAACCACCTCGGAACGGTCGGCGGTAACCTTACCCACGGAAGGTCGTAGGTGCGGAAGGAATTTTGATAATTGCTCGGTCACAGACCCTTAGTTTTTTCTTTGTTATCAACGTTCGAAGTTTATGCTTGAATAAGCGTTATAGGTACTAACTGCATCTAGGTCTTTCAGATGGAGCGAAAACATCGCATTCGTGGAAGAAGTTTTCCAACTCACCACTGGGCGATGAGATATTATGTTTATTGGGTGTAATATGACATGTATATACATTACGAAAAATCATGTCACCCGGTCTGTCTGTCTGTTGGGTAATCCTTGGCCCCTCTATAACTTGGAAAGTACTGTTCAGATTCGGATGAAATTTTCACACAAGGATACTACTTTACCAAAGACGAAAAAGCTAGTTTCTGACTAGGTAGGCTAGTGAGTGTGCAAATAGTTCATGCCGCGCTTGCTACAAGTGAGCATGAAGTGAACGACAGCTAGTTCCAAGTTGACGTCTTGTAGGCGAACCTACATAATATCATAAAAAAGCTATATAATGTTTAAAAACCAACATAATAGGTTTCCCCGTACATTTATCTTCAAACCTTACGGGTCGCATTCTGCTGTCTGGACTTGATTGTTCTGCGGCGGTGCTTTGGCGGGTGCTGCTGCATACGATGATATGGAAGGGGGCAAAGTTGCCAGATGGACGGTAACTACCGGTAGGAGAGGAAAGGAATGTCTATGGACTAATTGTATGGGTCTGTTTCACTGCCTTGATCCTTTTAACTTCTCTATTGAACATATTCGTAACTATTTTTTTTTCTCAAAGGGTTTAACTTGTACTGAACTTGATCCTTTATGGAAACGCTGACGGCGTTGCGTAGGAAGTGCAGAGTGCACTTCCTTGACGCCGTTTTTTATTATCACGTTTGTTGGGTCTCCTTCAACATCAGTCAAGATGTTGCTTTTTGAATACATGTTTTTTTTGCTTCGATTAGGGTTATTCATATCTTTTTAGGTCATTTTGAACAAAAAAGATCTTTTAGTACCTTTTCTCAAAAGCTAACTGTTTTCGAGTTATAAGTGATTGAATGTTTCAAAACCATAAAAATGGCAAACTTCAATGGTATAAATAATTATCTTTGAGGTTAATGTAAAGTTCAAACCCCCCCTACAAAACCCCGAGTACTATTTTGATCTTTCCCATGAATGCCAAGTACTATCCGAGTAAATTCCGGTGAAAAATCTTTAGTAAAAAAGATTAATACTCATATAACTTAACATACTGCTTCCATCCGTCCTACCGCAGAACCACAGACTGCCAACACCAGTCAGCTGTTTAGTGCTATTTGGCGACTCATGGTGGCTGCCTATGTCAGCAGACGAAAGTATAGCAACTATGCTCTACCTGAGGTAAAAGATCTATCGAAATAAAACAGCTCAAAGTGCCATCTTATTACCGGATGCGAGAGTGAGCATCATCTGTCGGTTGGAACTGTAAAGATCTCAGTTCGTGTTTCATAGCCGAATCAGCACTGTGCCTGCTAGATGCTATTGATTCTGGCGGTACAGTAGATGTGGTTTACTCGCCTGATTACCTACGTTGTCCTACGTGAGACCAAGCGTAGAACGTGCTGTTGAGTGACCAAAAGACACGTGGCCGACGAAAGCAGTATGTTAGCTTGTTCAATGATGAGTAAACCACATATACAGGGCGGCCGCGCACTAATTTTTGGCATTTTTACACATGATTTTTTGAGGTACTCACTTTTAGTAATTTTTTTCATAAGTTCACTCACTTTTCTCATTTTTTTGATACATTTTCACAAAGATATATTAAATTGACCCTGAATCTAAAATTCAAGATCATAATGCATTAAGTAAGTTAAAACCACAAGACCCTTAATGTTGCTCCTCACGTAAGTTGGCCGGAAAATATTGTAATCGCGAAACATTATTAATCCAGAAATAAGGTTTTTCTGACCTGGATGATATGTAAATCACAAAACACCATGTCGTATGCCATTCATTTTATGTCATTCTCGTTATCCCCTTCTATAACTCGGAATATATATGATTCGGAACTTGGTGAAACGTGAGTGTTACATGTCATCCTAGGACTCGTTTGTGAAAATATGTGCGGCTGCGGAGGTGTGTGAAAAATCGCAGAATATCTCCGATGTCCATAAACTCCATTTTCCGACATTTCAGAGCTTACTGGTTTATCCAGGGCGCTTTAACTGCTCAAAAATGTGAAAGCAAGCAATTTTCACATTTTTCCTCTTGCATTAATGACGCGTACAATTTTAGTGTGTCTAGAATTTCAAATCGAGATGAAATATTGAGTAAGAATACTGAGCCAATCTACTTGACGCCATTTTTGTTGCCGCATGTAACATGAAAACCCCAAACGTTCCGTTTCCGTTTCAGGACAGACACCGATCCAGCAGCAGGGTGAACGATCATCGTTCGAACTAAAAAAAGTCGTCCTGACCTATATAATGTCAAAAACAAATTGGTAAAATGTCAACTTGTGCACTAGGTAGCCGCTACTCCAAGGCTCAACCGACCCTTGCTCTACGTTTTGTTAATTTTGAACCGATCTGGTAAAATAGTTATGAAGTTCCGTTTAATGATCATGTTCTTTAGGCCCGTATCGTCAGTCGTTCCTACGATTGTACGGCGCGTTTATGGCCTCCTTGATTGTCATCCTCCTTTCTCTCCTTCAAAAATTTCTAGATTACACTTGTCCCGTGTCAGCGTCAGCGCTCTCCTATTGTAAGATATGTTTTCTTTTTAAATTGTAGGAAATTTCATGCTGATAAAACATGATACAACTCAAAAGCAAGCACAATTTGATGCAAATAGATGTTTGTGACATAACCTCAAAATAGAGTTCTGACACGAAGAAGCAGAAAACTATGACAATCAAGGAGGCCACAAAGGCGCCCTACAATTGTAGGGACGACTGACGATACGGGCCTAAGCCAGTTAAGTTCACCCCTGAAAGCATTACTTTTACTTATCTTTTGTTCTTTGTTACTAATTTTTTCCATCCTCCACATCTACTGTACCGCCAGAATCGACAGCGTCTAGCGGTCAGAGTGATGACTTGGCCGTCAGACGCGAATTGAGATTTTTACAGTTCCAACCGATAGCTACTGTTTACTCTCGCAGTGGTCGATTATGGTAATAGATGGCGCTTTGAGCTGTCTTATTTCGATAGATTTTAATGTATAAATTATGAACCTGCCTAATAAAATTCATAAATGAATCTTGTTAACGCGCGGGTGTGCGGGTCGTATGTTTGTTGTCAGCAACGTTTTCATTTATATAATCTATTCAGGAAGTACGGAAGTTATGCTTCCGGAACGTGCACAGCAAGTGTGGGAAAATATGTATGGCATTAATGCATGAAAATATGTACATACGCAGGAAAAAAGGATTTTTATCTATATCTAACACTTTTTGGATAACAATTACAATGTATGTGTGATATGAAGTTTTAGGTGGTAACCAGTTTTTCGTCGACCGAGGCGGTACTATCCCGCGGATCTTAACTAAAGTATTGGGCTGAGGGAAGATTATGTATATTTTAAAGTGTGCCCTAATAAGTAATATCTATTTTGTCCCCATTATACCTGGTGTTTCAAATTCGACTCTCACCATTGAAATCTCGGAAACGAGGACATACGAATCGATTAAATAGGGGCAAAGTTCCACAAATCAAGGTACTATAACTACGGATAAAACGGAATTTCCTCAAAATCGATTTATTTTTTCCTGGCTTTATTTGTAGTGGTATTTCAAAATAAATTGCACGTTAACATTGTCACTTTTCCTCATCTACAAGATGGCATAATTGGAATTTCAATATGACGTTTCGTCTCTTGTGCTCCAGCATCACTTTATTTTCTCTTAATGCTGTCATATTGGATTTATTTCAGAAAAACAGAATATCCTAGGTAGGCCTTGAAATTATCAGATACTCATTTGTTTCATATACCAGATTTATCACAAAATCATTTGTATTTTTTCCTGACTTTATTTGACATGGGATTTCAAAATTGTTATTGCCACTTTTTCTCCTCTACAAGATGGCATAGTCAAATTTTCAATTTGAGGTTCCTTTTTTCGGCTTCAGCACCAACTTTGTTTTTTCATATGGACGCTATATTGGAATTTTGGTACATTTAAATGGATTTTTGAGTCCTAAATTCAGCGACGTATTTCTTTAGTTGGCATTGAATTTGTTAAATAAACATTATAAGGAAATAAAAAGGTATGGGCAGTTAATGCAATGGGACCATGTGAGAGTTTTGAAGACTCAGATGTATGATGGAGGACGAGAGATGATGATATTGAAATTCTGGCATTATTAATGTGCAATTTATTTTGTAACCTTACAAAAAAAAGTCATGCAAAAAGGACCATTTTGGGAAAATCCGTTTTTTGCGTCTCTCTCCTGATATTTTGAATTTCGAAACTTTTTAAGCGGAATTTTCTAGTTACCTACCTAAATAAGCAACTTTGCCCCTATCTAAGCGACATAGTATCTCTTAGTGTTTCCGAGATCCTAAAGTAGGACACCTAATTCTATAACCAACATTTTGGATTTGTCATGACGCAGCTTGCTTTAAATTGCTAGGGCTTAAGTTTAGAACAGAGAGATTATTTCAGTTAGCTTCAATTGATTCGAAGCTTTGACCATCAAGACTGTGCGGCAGAGCGTGGAGCAAGTGGAAATCGACTAACCTTAGTAAAGAACACGGTGGGTACCGCATTACTTCCCAACACAGGCTCTGAAAATTATTTTCTGTGTCCACATCCTCATTCTTACCTTTCGTGAGAACCTTGATTTGATCTGGCAGAAGGTGATGTTATGCGTCTGTGGCGTGTGCAGTCCTGTTTTTAAGATATTTCTGCAGATGTAGATGATCCTCTAGGTGAAGCAATGCACTTCGTTCGATAAATTGCTTATCGTAATTCAGCAAAAGTGGTCAGCATTGGCAAACAGAAAATTCAATAACAATGAAAATGCTTACTTTGAGATTCAATGTTACTAATTCATGAATTCCATTGAGACCATGCACAAACAATTTTTGGAATTTGTCGAAAATAGTATTTGAATAATTTCTGACGCAATTTCGGGCCTGGGAACGTGCAGATTCGTTAAAGGGGATCCATTTTGAATAAGACTATTAAAAAAAAACGAATAAGAATATTTTTCCGAGCGGATGCGAAGACATTTCCGGGACTAATTGCACAACGCAAATGTTGTATGTATGATTTAGCTCACCATTGTGATAGATGACGCAAGGGGATCTGCGACAAAATTTGGTCATCCAAGAGCTAGATCTCGCGCTATTCGGTCGTTTCTATCAAAAAAAATATTAACCGCTTCAAAATCCAAGCCAACTACAAACTGATAGCATTCTTTGAAGATTCAATTTACTTGGTGATATTTTTATTTTTTTTAACTACTTCTGCTTTCTCTCCTTTTACTCCCCACGCATAATGGCGAGGACGTAATGTAATCGTGAAATTTTTTGAAAATGAGATGTTGTTTTTGAATGTTATCACATGTACATCACGAGAAAACCATGTCACTTATTTCCGTCTGCCCGCCTGTCTGTCGGCCTTTCCGCTAGTTCTTGGCACATCTATAACTTGGGAAGTACAGCTCGGATTTTGATTAAATTTTCACCAAAGATTGCTGCTACGGACGAAAAAGCTTTTTATTTTTTGAGAATCCATCGAGTGGCGATAGAGCTAGGGCCAAAAAACACGAAAATGAATGTTTAAAACTTTGTTTTTAGACACTTCAAAAACTCCTTATCATTTTCAGAAAAAAAATTGTTGGAGGTTGTGAGGGGTAGAGGAGGGTATATCTCGATATTGTGCCGTAAGTATATTTATACCTCCAAACCCCGGTAACGTTATGCACCTATTGCACATATTTCACTCCTCATATATTTCTCCCTAAACTTCTCCGTGAAACCTAGAATGATAGAGAAATGTTGTCGAAAGGCGTCTGGGTCTGCTTGCTGGATTCACCGGTGAATGTTTGGCTGACTTGATCCATTTGTACATATTCGTAACTAACTTTTTTCTCAGAGGGTCTAACTTGTGCTAAACATTATCGTTTACGAACTGATGGTGGCGTTGCATAGGAAGTCAACCTACTTCACGCCATTTTTTCCATTACTTTTTAAGCCATGTTATTGGAAAGAGTTCTCTCTGGCATTTATAATCTGTTTTTCAAATACGTACATGCCATATACATACGTATAGGTATAATATTCCGATATCCATCCATCGACAGTATTAAGTTGTGTTCATATAAGCGTATCGCTTCTCGTATTTCCTTCCGGCCTTATTGTAGGGGCTTCTTTATTGAAATTTGTGGTTGCGCATCGCCGGATGAGGGTTGATGGTGCAGTGTCGTGCAGGCTACATTCCTGAGAATGTATTTCAAAGGTGATTTTGTATTTTTCTTGTTGAATGTATGAGAGTTCTGCTAGAAACCGAGAAAAAGCTGATATTGAGGGATACTTACCCACGGTCCAGGTAAAATCTGCTACCTGACATACTGAGATGCATACAGAAGGTTCCGTACTAATGGACACAGTGAAATGATAGGTAGTATGGATCAAGACCCTTCCATATCCGAAAATAAAAAGGTTCAAAATTCAGTTATTCATTTATTAATTACAGATGTATCTCTTCTATCAGATCTTTGATATCATATATCTTTCCTTTTTATTTATATAATGTAGAAAATTAATTTAAAAAAACTCACCTCAATGGGATATATAAGGGGATATCATTTTTTTTAATTACCTCTCAGGTGAGTAGTGACAATGCTGTTCTCAATAAAATTCTCAGTAACTGCTGTCATATCAAGCCATTGTATTATGCTTGATCCATGTTTTGAGTAGGCCGCAAATTCTTTTGTTTGATTGGTCGAATTTGCACGTCGGTCGCAAAGTATTTTTCCGGGGCAAAACGAAAAAATAGGTTCTTGTAGCTAAGCCAGGTGATATATGAAGTATTTTTTGAATTAATATGAGAATTAGGGCCCTCCGTACAGAATTAGGACATTTTACAAGAAATCGACCATATTCATTAGTTCAACAACGCCTTCCCATTGGTAGAATTCATGCCATTGGCGCAAATGTTTTTTCACGATTAGCTAAATCGGGCCCAATATCTAATATACTCGTATTTGTCAGAATTCCACCATATTTAATCCAGCTGCCCCGAACGTGGCAAAGAAAAGTGTTCTTCGATTTAACCGTTTAAAATTAGCCCAAGGAATTCATCTCTTAGTCATTGGTTATTAATATTTGAGATATTTTTGTTACGGTTCCTACTTGTTTCTAGTTGTGCTTTGGTGCAATCACATTTCAAATGCCTCGACTCATGATAAAGTCCAACTTTCACATTCTTTTAGGTGCGGACCATTCATACTATTTTGTAAACTTTTCAAGACTTCCCAAGTTGAAAGAGTTTCAGCAGAGGCATGGGTTTTTGGAAAGTACATATTTCTTTGCAATTCAGCTGTTCAGAATATTTCGCATTAGCTTCCAAGAATGCCACTTCGTGACATTTTACCTTTTTCGGGGGTATGTGACCGTATGATATACTAATTTAAAAATATTGCCTCTGAACGTGCTTGCATGCCTTTGAGCGTCCTGCTCACGGCTGACGGTGGGTAAATTGTGTAGTATATGAGCAGTAGCGATGGAGTTCTGATAAAAAAATGGACTCAGGTAAATTGATTACCAACATGATAACATGGTGAACTTCTCCAGCCGAAAGTGACTCATAGATTCGACTTTGAAAAATCGAAGTTTAGGAATACTTTAGATAAGAAAAATACAAAGCGTTATTGTCACAATTAACATCATCCAAATCAATTTCAATCCAAATCCAAAACCATAATCTCCATTCAGACAATTTACAATTGTGTTGGAATTGTCAATTCTACGTAAGCTACAACTTACAAATTATCTTAAATTATAATGTTCAAAATTTCATTTACATGCATTTTTGTATTAAAAATTAAAAATTGCTTCAAGTGGAACATAAACTGGTTAATATTTTTAATCGACGAAATATGGCTTGGGACATGATTAAAAAGAATAGGAAAAACCTTATTAGGTGAGCAAAATGCTGCTTTTGATTTGCTGAACTTCACATATAAATTATTACAAGTCCTAGTACCATAATTGTGCATATCCCAGTTTCGTTTAAATTTATCATTATTTTTATAAACATGTTCACTCTATCAGCCGCCCCGAAATGAATGCACATATTCAACTACAAAAGTAAATACACATGCCCATGCCCATACATCCGGATACGGGTGTAACCTGAGGAAACGAAGATGGAGAGGGAACAAATCAAATATTTGATATATACCTTTCTTTTTGTAGATCCTTTGGGCTTCAAGTACTACTTGAAGTGACTATAACCGGCCTCGTGGTTGTGGTTAGATGTCGCCTTGAAGATTCTAGGCCTTCTGGCCATTATACTACAATGTGTAGATTGTCTCTTGTTGGTGACTTCGTGTGTCGATTTGTTCCCTCGATCATGTATGGGTTTGTGTATCTACTTTAGTAGTTGCATATGTGCAATCATTTTGGACCTGATGAAGCCAACAAGCAAAAATACGTATCGCTCGGGTTACCTATCGTACTTTGTGGTCGAATCCACTTTCCTTCTTTTTGCGGATTTTGCCCATTATTTATTCTATTTGTTATATAGTACATATACCCTTCTCCGCATCTTTTTTGAGACACCAATACATCTTCCGCGCGTTGACCAACCCCAGAAATATAGTTCATATCTTATGCTTGAATCCACATTAGCAAAATAAACTTGTATCAGTTGTTCAGTTGTTAAAATATGGTTTTTTAATGCTTCACCGCATACGTAGCTTTGAGAGTTTATCTTTGGTATAAGAAATTCATAGTGGGCCTTCCAATTTAATTTCGAATCAAAATGAATTCCAAGAAATTTCGTTTTTCCTCTAAAATCGTGTTTATCGTCACCCAATCTAACTCGAAACTTCTACCGTTTTTTGTGCATGATGAAAACGAATAAGCGTTGTTTTGAATGGATTCAAGTATAGTGACTACTGGTTAAATCATGTATTGATTTTCCTAATTAAGTCATTATATTTATTTTCCAAAATCACATCTGAATTACTCGAGGTTATGGCAGAAAGCCATTAGCAGTTGCTGTAACCTGAGTATCTGGATGAATATAATCAAACTGATTAATATATAAGAGGAAAAAGATTGTTCCAAGAACAGAACCCTGGGGGACTCCAAACGAAATGTCTAACGTACCTGACGCAAAGTTTATCATATTGTTCCCTGCATCAAGATGGAAAAATATTCGTCTACAGTAGTCCGCAGTCAGAGGAAACACTAACTGTGGACGGTATGAAAAAAGTCCAAAGGCTGGAATGCGACGATAGACTGTACGCATAGTAACAGGTCTACCTTCTCCAAACCATTGCCAAAAAAAAACAAGTTGAAGAAATTATTTTTTCTGGGTGTAGCACTTTTAATGTCGCTCCCCCAATAGGCGTTGGAAGTAAAACAATTGACGTGAAAACTGCCAGAGAAGTGACAAAAATGTTCAGGACCTCGAAACAATTAAGACACATTAATTAGTGTATTATATTATGTAATTCAGGACTTTTATTCAAGAATCGTTGTTTTTACATACAGGTAGTTGCAGTAATGTGACACTGGAATTCACAGAGATATACTTACCAGGGTAAATACTATAACCACTGGCAAAATATTTGCCGAGACCACGCTGGTTTCAAACTATCTTTTCTTGATTTTCTACGCGTTGATAAAGGTCAAACCACGAGATTTGAATCGCTCCATATAGGGGTGACACAATTTTCAGGAACCACTAAAAACGCTGGTGCCTTTTGTGCTGTGAACTAGTAGCTTTCCAGTTATAACACCAATTTTCAAAATAGCAACACAGGTATCGAAATGAAAACTCTCGTTTAAATTAGTTTCTGTATATTTTGTTTTAATATACTCTAAATACCTATTACATGATAACAGTAATATATAATTAACAGATTTGATTGACATTTTGATTAATGATTACTTTTGTACTATTGATGAAATGAAAATTACAATGTTAAATACAATAAAATATTCAATATAATAGTGTTAACAAGAAATGTGAGTACAGGTCTAAAGAAGTTACCCTGATTACAAAATAATGACTGATCATGTCTTGTTAGCGATGTGACAAAATAAATATGTGTTTAACAATGACATACAAAAATAATCTTCATCGTTACCAAAAAGTGTTTTTTATAAGTATTAGTCACGTATTACAGCTTTTTTGTTGGATGTCTAGAAATTTTATTTTTTTCAGTTTGAACATATACGTTAGTTATTTTAACATAAACTTAAATGCACTTACGTTCAGTAATCGTAACAAAAGCACTAAAAAATGCTTAATAATTTGAAAGACAAAATAATTAGCAACTCTTGCATCTATGAGATATTTTTTTGCACGCCATTGTTTAAAAAGTTAAATGTTTATACGATATGGACACACCACATTATTTTGATGATTCAAGCTCTATATTTATCTTCAATATATTTGGTATCTTAAAATTTCATAATATACTTTAACACTAACAAGAACCAGTTAACAGTAGCTGCATATTATGTATGTACGTCATCAGTTTCCATAAGCATTTGGTTTAAATAAAAAAATTCACAAATGAATTTCTCTCTCAACACATAAATATGTATGTAAATATATGTACATGTACAGGGTACAATAAAGTTTCGAAATTAAAATAAAATTTCTTAAAAACTACGCTTTAAAATGATAAAAATGGACTAGCTGTCAAAATTTTCGGCAATTATTTTAGAATCAACCATAAGTATGTCGCAAATACTGACCGATTATTAGAACATAACTGTTCAAATATTGAAAGGCTGGTCATAGTGATAATTTATTTTTTTTTAAAATTATTTTTATTGAGTATACTATATTATTCCAAAATCTATTTTGGATTATTTACAATGTCTATGTATAGTCCACCACATAGAGCTTTAGAAAAGGGGCAATTAAAAAACTTATCGGAAATTGTTCATTAAGGCAGACTGAGGATGTTATTTTTAACTTTCGACAAAATCGTTTAAAATATTTTTTTGCATTGAAACTTGACCTGTATGTGTGAGACAAATCTTGAAACTGAAGTTGAACCAGTTAACCTCAACTAGTAGAGCGGAAATTTTATTTATTTTCTACAAACGTGCCCTTCTCGAGTTTTTTTTATCTCAATGGTTTTTGAATCATTTCAAAAGGTTCATTAAAACAGTTTATTGCATTTGCAAAGATATATATTCATCGATTTGGAACGAACCTTCTTCAACAATTCCCAACCATTTTGTTCTGCCCCTAACTATTAGTCAAACATTTCAAATTTTACGTGGACCACGGCGTTTAACTTGCCTGTTTTTGTTGAGTCTGACAGTTAAAAACCCCCAGTCGCAGTTGTCATTTATTGCGGTTGACCATATTTGCTCAAATTTTAATAAACATATTCATCACAAGCTAGCCTTTCATCATTTGACCTAATTTTTTCATCCTTCAAAAATCGTTTTGTGATGTAGTTCATTTCCTCCGTGTGCATTAAACAATCTACAAAATAGCTTTATACAATATTAGGTTTGATGCCGCTGGAGCTGAGAATCTTGTTAAGGAAGTTTACAATGGCCGTGGCCGGTTGCTCTGGTTCCAGTTCGGCGAATAGATGGCACTGGTTGTCGGGGTTGCTAACGTTCGATTTTCTTGCTACAAAGCCGAATATGCGACTGGAAAAAAGAACATGTTGGTCTCAATAGATGCATTCATACTTTAAATAAATGTATTCTAACGAAAAATATTGATGGTACAATGCGCAGTCGACCTTTTTGAACGCTGGCCACGCAGCTCGAAGCTTACTTGTCAAGAAGGAACAATTGAAGCTGACCCAAAGCCAGAAGTGCTCGCCAAGATATTTGCTGCCTACTCCACAATGCCCGAGTGCTGTCGATTTCAACGTTTCCCTGCACTTAGCGGGAAGTAACCTTCAGGCATAAGACCGTAGGAAGGGTGCTATTGTTGCTAAATGAGAAAAAAGCGACCTCAAAACTTGACGCCTGACGGAGGGCGCAATAACAGGAGTGTATCAGTTACTGCGCATGCGCAGGGACTTTGAGGTTAGGAATTATAATCTCAAATTGACAACTTGTGCTGATACAGCAGTTTGATGTTAAATGACTGGTGAAATCTCTCGCGTAGGGCCCTAAAAACCTAAAATCACTTATGTGTAAACTTATAGGTTGTACGAAATTTTGTTTTTATACTCATAAGTCACACTTTTCGCGGGTGATCCACCAATTTTGGTTATACTTCTATCAATGACTTAATCCAAAGTCTGGTCGGTCTTTGGATAAAAAAGTTTTTCACCAGCATTTTGGAGAATAGCAGGAATTTCAACATTGAACATGTTACTGTTTTCCCGCGTTAAACAATTCATCAACACACAAAGGGAGGCTTTTCAACAGTTCTTCACAAATAGCTAAATAACACGAACAATTTCCAACATACTTCCGTCTATTTACATCAAGGATTTTGAAGAAATAAGCAAAATTGTTGAGTAAATTTACATTGAGCCAAATGGCAATCGGCTTGTTGTTCATATGGTGGATCTGTCAAAACACAGCGTTGCCACGTGGGTCGCACCGAGCTTCCCCAAAATAAGCACAAAAATCCTTCAAAAGGTAGGTTAAGTTCAAAGAGCGAGGAGATGCTTTCTATCCGCGAACATTATATCCCCAAAAGTTCCCCAAGTAAAACTTCCTCAGACTTGGAGGAAAATCCCCAACATAGCAACCCTGTCAAAGCACCACCGGTACTCATCACGAACAGCATTGATATCGCTTCTCGTGGTATATAGGCTTCATGGTACCTGTCTTCCAGATAACTTGTTTTTTCTTTTCTGCTTTTAGGCAAAATAAGCATTCGTGATTTTGATGTTTGTAGTTTATTCGTAAGAGTTTTGAGGTTATTGCAATATTTCTGGTTCACGTTTTTGGATCTTTGTCAATAACTGATGTATACTTACTTGGAACTCTTGACACCTCCCGCATCTTCAGCATTTACTAACCACCTTCTTTCTTCAGGATCAATGCCACAGTAAGATACAGTGGGGATAGGATAGTGCCTTCTGAAGAATAATTTTCTCTTATTGTCTGTTAACGTGACTCCTTGGTCGTTCACTTTGAAATGGACTACAGCGGTCGTAGGCGTTGGTGATTTTTGGAAAAGGGTCATCACTGCTTTCTTCACGGCTTGGGGACCTAAAAATTGAAAAAAAAAGATAGGATGTAGTTACAGTTACATTGAGAATATTGCTAGTTTGCCTAATAGTATCAAAATACTTGGTTGACATAAGAAGTCTGTATTCGAAGGTAAGTTCGTCACTGGTATAGAGATCAACCTAAAACGGTTGAAACCAGTTGATCTGTTCTCTCTGATTTCAGAAAGTATTCGATTCGCATTTCACCAGTTATGCATTTTTTTGATAATAATGAGGTGCACGATATAAAGGGTGTCCCAGAAGTCAACGTGAAGCCGGAAACGGGCGATAGGCTAAGCCATACTAGTTATCAGAAAAATAAAAAATCTAAGTCCTGTACTTTTCAAATTTTAATCTTTTAAAAAAATCGGAAAATCTGCACCCTGTGATGATATTTTTCTTAGACGGTATAACGGACAGTGTCATTCTACGCAGTGACAGCAAGGCACGCCACTTTTATTAATTTATGATTGTGTAGTGCCACACCGTACAGGAATAGGCCAACATGCATTTCATTTATGGGGAATGTAGACGCAATGCTAGTCCTGCAGCTCGGCTTTATTGTGAGAGGCAACGCCACGCGTATTCAAATAAAATTGATAATTTGAATAGTTTTCACAGACTGAAACGAGCATGATTGCTTTCCGTCTCTGTAACCATGACCAACTGCAGACTGCGCTGTTTTGCGTTCATTGGCAACTCGACAGTGCGGTATATGTTTATCCTCGGAGATAGACGAACGGGAGGCGAAGGCGGGAAGCAAAGCTTAAGTTTTCCAAAAGATCATACCCCATGGTTTGCTTCCCTGCCGCCTATTTCCAAGGCTAAACCTATGCCGTACTGAAGAGTTGCTAATGAGGACGAAACCGCGTTGTCTGCTGTTGGTCATGGTTACAGAGACGAAACTGAAAGATCCTCATTTCATCCTTTGCTCTGTGGATAGTCCGACTCCTTAATGGGTCGACCGCGATGGTGGTACGACATTTTTTGTGCAAAGCGCAAAACGTCGAGTAGTTATAAGCCAGAGGATGTAAGGGTTTGTCTTCTTCATCCTATGGGATAAGGATAAAAATCAAAGTGTCAAACTATTGGTAGGTGGCATTCGTCACCTACTAGCGCACAACAATTCGAATAATTTCATGAATTTTTGTTTTTTGAACATTTTTTTAATTTTTACCTGTTAAAGACTCCATATCTACACTATTCAGATACAGTACGTTGCAAGCAGCTCCCTGAGTATACAGCGAATGTTGTCCTTGTCTATCTGAACTGATGAAATCTTCTTGAGGCAACAATAATCGGCAAGGTAACGCCATTGGTGTAATCGAGTGTTGATATATCAATGCAGACAGCGAACTAAAACAGAAATACAATCAGTTACTTCATTTTTACTTATAGAATATTCTCGAAAGGTTTTAAATTTTTGATGGACCAAGAACTTAAGTGCCAGTTATTAGAAGGAACTTTGACTCAGTCACTTCGTCAGAGATAATTTCTTTCCAACAATGCATTTCTGATAATCCCAAACGGTCATTTACAGTGGACCCGATCAGTTGAACACTTAGCTAGGCAACATCATATAATGTAACACCTGAAACTCACCCCAAGGTTTTCATGTTGATATGATTTCATGGTCTGCAGTATAATTTCCTTTTTTAAAACTTAATGAAACCCGTATGAATCAGAACGTTTATTTGTTCTTTATAACGTAGGCGCATGCCTAAACTTAGGCGTGAAAAAAAAGTTCTGTAACATGTTTTCATACGGGTCCGAATTCACTGCTAATGCGACTTCATTTCCCTCATAGAATCAGGGACCAATGATTTCAGCTGAGGAAGTTGCACACTAAACTGTGACTTTGGGTAAATGCCTTTGATGCAATTCTCGACCATTGGTGTCAGCCAAGTAGCGCATGTTTAGTTGACTGATCTACACAAATGAAAATGGGCTTCATCGCTAAAAAACAATAGCGTCCTCAGGAATGAGTTTATTCGAGAACTGAAGTCATGTTCATAAAGTTCCTGCCTAATTGCCATCTTGGAAGGATGGAAGGGATTCGGAAAGTCCAAGGGCGGACGCACGTTTGTGCGCAGAACGCCGTAGTGGGGCTTTCACTGCCTCAATGTTCTTCGTCTTATCGCACTTGCAGTTTGTCTGAACGTAGTAACCTACATTACAATAATTGATTTCCGGTCCGTCACAGGGGACAACGGAGCTGAATTAAAGCGATTCCAGGTGCGCTGGGATCCGATGACAGAACATCCGCTCGACAAAAACACGATCAAGATGGCGACTGAACTGTGCTGGGACAAAACTGTATAGTCCCGCCTTTGGAACTAGGCACTAGGCGCTTCGCTACGACTAAATGGCTTGCATTTTAAAAACGAAAGTTATGCTGCCACACCCTGGGTATGTCATTATTATTGTGCTTGAAAAAGGCAACCGTGGTGGCCGAAACGTCGTCATTAAAAAGTATTTCAAGCATACGTGGTTTGATTTAATGACGAGACAATGTATTCCTGTCAACATAATGTCATTCATTTGTTTGGATGGGTGTATTTGACAGTTTATGATAGTCAAAAATTCCTTCATGGAAATAAATGAATATTGGAAAACATTGGCCTACTACCTCGGTACATCCCTTGATATATTTAGGTCAAGCTAAAACACTTCTAGGCTATAGTGACAGCCTAGAAATTCAGCACCTTGAGTTTTGTGTACAACTTTATGATTATAATCAGAAAACAAGAATGCCCAATGTGGATAAACCGTTTGAGGTTGCTGGCAGCCATGGGCGCCCATTACGGTGGTAAGGAGGGAGGTGTAAGTCCCCCTTGTCTGTACAAGGGCAACAACAAGTGGCTTGTATTTTATTTACTCATCAAAACAGCCCTAGATAGACATTTTTTCACACACCGCTTCATACAGCTTGCAACCCTGCTTCAAAGTGGTTGACTGAGCCTGTAGGCTTAACCTACCCCCCCTCTGAATTTTGCTATGTAGGCGCTCATGCAGGCAGCTGGGGTTGTCAACTAGGCTTACCATCTGTACTCTAAACGAGGGTATTGTCCTCTTTTTCATGTATGCGTGCTCTATGATAGACGAAGTAAAGTACGTAAAAATTAGTTATTTCACGTAGAATTGATTGTTACCGGCTCGTTACTAGTAATAAGTACTTATGAGCCTAAGCAAACTAGTACTCAGTATCTAGACTTTTCTGATCTATCAAAAGTGGCAATGCATATTCAATAAAAGTAAATATATATCAAATATATACAAATTTGCTTCATATTTTTGTCTGTTCCTGCCACTGCGGCATTCGCTGAAAGTAAAGCGGAGAGAAGATATACGGCTGCTCTCAATTTAATTAAAAATCAATTGATTGTATATTTTGATTACTAAGAGGCTGTATCTTTAAAACAGGCAAATATTTATTGAATGTTGGAAATACCTACAAAAAGATGTTTTTTTAGGGCAAACAATGAAACAAATTTTTAACAAACGTTCTCATTTCATGGTCTCTGCTTTATTTTTGTTCTAGCAAAATGAAAAAATACTCGTATTTCTCCTAATAAAAGGTGGCAACCCTAGTTGTCACTGTCTCTCAAAGTATAATAATCAAAGAGCACCATGGAGCCTATATACCAGGAGAACCGCCCGACTGAGGACTCAGTGATCGAAGTGAGTCACAGCTACTGCGCAAGTCCAGGGTATCTGAGGCTATAGTACGAGATCCGACTGCGTGATTCTGAAGGTATCTGTATTTTTGATAACACTCAATCTTTATGACTTGCCTAGCAAAGGATACCCTACATTCTACTATTATTTATCCTACAAAAAAATCAAGTTTTATAAAAAACCAGATAGAGTCAAGCGACCGGACCTTAGACTAAAGAAAGTGCTAATATGGTGAATCTCTCACCACAGCGTCGCCAGATTGGTCAGACGGAACTTCTCCAAATCAAACACAAAAATCCTCCAGAATGACTACTTTTTCAAATAAAATCCCCCAAATCACAGTTAATTAATGGAAATAGGTAGGTTTGGTTCAAAGAGCAGGGGGATGCTTTTCACCGCGAAACATAGGATTTCCCCCGCTATATCCTCTAAAAAATCAGCAAGTAAAATTCCCCAAATATGGGTGGAAATCATGCAACATGGCAACCCTGTCAAAGCACCGCTGGTACTCCAGGCGTCAAGTTTTTGGTCGTTTTTACAGCACGAACAGCATTGCCGTAGTTTCTCATGGTATATAGGCTCCATGAAAAACTATACAAAGAGAGTAGAGAAAAAGCAAATAAAATTAGAGAGATATACTGACAAAATCATGACATGTCATTTGACGGGAGATGAATTCGGTGTTGTAGATAGATATTTTTTTATGAATTTATTGTTCATTACTTGTAGCGAATAATTAAGCATTAAGCATAAGTAATATTCTTGGCAAATGAGACTAAAAACATGTGTGGTGAGATGTCTAATAGTGTGTAATATAATTTAGAAAAATGAATGTAGGAAATGGTTTGCAACAATAATAAAACTGTATAACTTCATTCAGCCTAATATCAATTCAGTAGTTCTAAATATTTTCTGGTAATTTGCCAGCACAGGATCGACACCTGTTCAGCCAATAATGAAAGGATCAAGGTGAATGAACGCGACCAGCAAACTTCAAAGACGTTCTGCGGAAATTTCTCTAGTATAATAATCGAGTTTTGAATTATCACCTGAATACTGGTTCTCCTTGACATCCTTTGAGCCTGACTCCCCGTGATGTTGGTTCAATGAGGAAATGCCTGATGAGGTCATCAGCACTTCCTGATCTAGTGGGAGCAGTGGGAGGTACAATGGCTACGCGTACCGCCAGACCGAACGCTCCTGGAAAAGAGTTTGAGTCCCGTACGACGAAGGTGCCTGGAGGTTTGTCGCGAAGCATCAGGATAGCTAAAATAAAAAGCAAACATTATTTCTTTCTCCTTATCATTTGATGCTAGCTTATCCGCATTCTACTTTTTCTTGTACATTTCGTTAAGGTAGTCAGACAATCCATAACCAGCATGCAGAATGTACAGGGTGTCCCAATTGGAGGACGGATTATTTCTCCTAATGAAAAAGCTTTTAAAGAAAACTACATATTTCTAAAATGTTGATAATTATACAGGGTGACTCACACATCAAAGCTGATTTTTCCTAAATGGAACGCACTATTTTTTATTACACATTCGGATAGGATCTTGTAAAAGAACAAGATTGATATAAAATACTTATGGGTTTTGGTAATTAGTTGTTGAGTCGTTGGGTATTTTATCTAAAAAACATCAGGTTGACAGCCTAGGTACCTATCTTAATAGTTGAAGTAGCGAGTTTTACTTCAAAAAGTTTCATCATACTGTTTTAGCCTAAATTAGCCTAATTCATCCATTTTTCATTTTTTTAACGATTAATGCGCAAATATACTTCAAAAACGCAAAATGTACTTTCTCGAAAAAAAAAAAAAATTAAACACCCTGTATATTTTTGCACAATCCAATACCCTAATATAAGGTTGTTACCGCTTTATTCAAACGTTTTCTGTGTGATAGCTGTTTGTTAAAAAAATGGATTTTCTTATATTCCAACAAGTCATATCAACCATGAAAACAAAAAACCAGTAAATGATTATTTATTTATCCAGAAACCAAGTAAGTCAATGTTTTGTGTAATTACGTTGTTACAGATTGATATTATAATATAAAATTAATTTTTTAACATGGAAAGTAAACAATTAAAATTTAAACTGTTTGTACTACTAACTAAAGAAAATTTTCAAAAATGCCCCTTTGATGTCGAACACACAGTTGAAGACTTCGAATACAGAGAATATGAACCAGAGATATAAGAAGAGTTTCTAAATGTAGTGAACACACGCTAGAAAGTGTGAAACAAACATTCGTTTGAAGATTTCGATTGTGTGGTCAGCAGCAAGGGGGCATTTTTGAACATTTTCTATAGACGAACGAATTGTTTGAATTTTAGTTATGTTTACTTATAGTCATCATTTTCAGAGATCTCAAAAAAATAGTTTTATATTATAATAATAATCTGTAATAATGAATTACAACACAAAAGCATTGACTTACTTGATTTCTTGATAAAAGCCTGATTTATAGACAGATTGTCAATAATCCTTGACTTTGAAATAAGACTGCATAAAGCGCCATCTATCACAACCAGAATCGACCACTGCGGAGTGCGCAGAGCTGCTATTAATTGAAACTGTTAGGGATCTCAGTTCAAATTTAATAGCCCAGTCACCACGTGACCGCTAGATGGCTGACGATTTTGGCTGAGAATTAGATGTGGTCTATTTGCCATTGAATAAACTAAACATCGTCCGACCGACCAAAAGACAGCCAACCATGAACAGCTGTTTCGGGTTTCTTGGCTACCCATCAGCATGGTCTAAGGCTTGGTCTCTCGTCTGTGGACAACGAACGAAAGAATCGTAACTATTCTCTATTCAGGAGGTACGGAACTTTTATCTGTGGATTAAAATTGGGACACCCTATATAATTTACATTACAATTACAGATATACATATATTTCGTAGTTTTCTTTGAATAGTTTTTGTTAAGGAGCAAAGTTGGAACACGCTGTATATCTCGCATTTATATCCTTGAAGCTATCTGATTATCTCAGCAAATTGACAATCAGCAAGAATTCAGAAGTAGGTTAAGTCAGATTAAGATATGTTAGACGCACGTACCTTGTTCTCTAGATATTGTAGGCTTATACCAATATTTGGACGTATCTCTGACAAATTTCACATTAGCAGCAGATACTTCATGTGGCGATTCGTTGCTTGAAGTCAGAGAACTTCTACGAGACGTATCGTAATAAACCTGGAAACAAAAATAGGAAAAAATACAGTATTCCGTTAGCAACATCAGGTACTTGTCAGTGTTAATCCGTAACTAACCTTGAAGTCAAGCATTGTTTCATTCAGATTACATTATTTTAAGCTCTTCAGCGGTAGTTTACCACCTAGACACCACACGCATTTTGACCATACTCGATATTGACTCCTAAATTGTTTTGTTATCGTCGATCAGACTGCTGCTCATTTGCTGTCAAGAACTTGATTGTCTAGTAAAACCGGTGCAATTATTGCAGATAATGTTTTTTTCCGTCTAATTAGACTACTTCGAGTTATGTTAGATGCTGTGTCAATTATTGAACAAAATTCAAGAGATTTTAGGCCCGATTTTACAAAGACTCGCGGAAATCAAAATGTGCGCCTATTGCACAAATTGAACTAATGAGAAGGCGTTTTTGAAGCAATGAATGAATATGGCCGATTTCTTGTAGAATGTCTCTCAAACTAGCGAAAAATTATAGGATTTGTGTAAGATGGACCCCTAATTTTAGTCACAAAAACCTATGTTTTACATTTGGCACAAAACTTGCGACCAATGAAAAAGAAGGATTTGCGATACAGTCGCAAATTTCACCAATCAAAACGAAGAATTTGTACCCTGCTCGAAACATGGATCAAACCTAATAGATTGATATGAGCATTTTATTGAAAATAAGAGTGTCACTACTTATCTTGTGACGTGGTCATTGTCGTCTAGACCAGTTAGGTGAAAAATTAGAGCTTCCTCCTTTTGTTTGGTACTTCGACAAAATTAAGCAAGGAGGACTCTATACTTTTTTAATCTCTCTAGCTTTCAATGGTCTTTGCCATCATCATCAGGAGCTGCAATAACATTGAGAAAAATAGCAACAATTGTGCAAAATGAATTTAAATTAACTTACAGTAGTATGCGAGGATGTTGCTAAATGTTATTTACGTTAAAGATGAGGGAAACACCCAGTAACCTGGTGAAAACCGGATACATGGTACAATAGTAAAAAATTATACAAACTACACACAGCTGTATGCCAAGAACAAATTAAAAACAGATTTCTTGATAAAGAAAAACACCGTGATTAACCAGCTGCAGAGGGTATCAAAAAAAAAGTAAAGGAAATGGAAAAACATGGTGCTGGTGTCACGGACTCGAATGAAAAAATATATTTTTGTAATCAGGTGATTTATGAAGTATTGATTCAATATGGGAATGAGGGGCTCATATTAAACAAATCGTATAATTCTTCTCTGGTTGGGAGACATTTTACAAGAAACCGAATATATTCATTAGATCTGTGTTACCTCAAAAACTCTTTCTCATTGGTCGAGTTTGTGCCCTAGGCGCAATTTTGGGTCCCTGATTAGTAAAATCGGCCTTCAGTTTACTATAAAACGCTCTTCTGAAATTTGTGTGATATTGAATGACAAAAAGTTTGATTTCACGCACCGTGGGTGATGAAGGTCCGTTGTAACTGGGACTCTTCGGACTATGCTGGTACGTCTCTGAGATGTCCCTGTGGCCTGAGGTCGGAGTGGCGGAGATGCTACGATGCGTAACGTGACTGTACTCTGTGATCGAGCCATTCGTGAAGTCCGAGGGAGAAGTAGGTCGGTCCTTTCTGTAGTTCAAGTATAGGATGTTATTCTCTGTACACCTTTTTCGACTGAGTAGAAATGGTTCAAGCATGATTCTTTTGTTAAAAAACAGTGATATCAATGATTTTAACGTTTTTAATTTTGTACTACACTATGAAATGAAAAATTGACATAAAAATATTAAGTATGCATTTTTTGCTTTAAGGATGCAGCCATAGTGAGATTTCCTAAGTATCATGGAACTAGTAGTTTGATCATATTTCTTGTGAAGCAGATGTCTTGAAAACTCTTCAAATTTTTGATTTTACAGAGCAATAGTAAGCATGTTTTCCTAGTAACACATACACAAAAGCCTCAAAATAACATTAATATTAAGTTTCGAAATACTTTCGAATCACAAGGTACGATGTTTTGCGTCAGTATCATGGAAACGGAAAGAGATACAAAGTCGATTAAATGGGAGTATTTGCGGAGATGATAGATAGGCAGATACATTTATTGTTTTGTAGATCATAAAAATGACATAACACTCGTCCGAAGAGGAAGTTCATAGCACATACAGTGCTTTTCTTTAATGTCCCCCTCCACTTTGATTTTTTGAACGGATCAAATCAAATAATTAAAACTTGAGGTAATGAAATTGATGCGTAGATACCATATTTTAGAGTAAAATTGACAGATGAAAATGTCAAGAAGGCCGCTGGGCGCCATCTTGGAAAAAAAATTATATGAAAACGGGGGTCTTGTGGCACATCATTTTGACGCTCCTGACGAGTACTTTATAACCCTAGAATACAAAGCCAATACCTTTACCCACTACAAAATGGTGGTACATTTAATAACTACCTGAATACATTGACATTTAACTTGATAATTTGAATAAATACGTTGAGTTCAGTTTAGAAGATGCTGAAAATGGATATTTCTGCAAATATTTGTTATTCTCAGCCGTATATATGATATTGATGCAGGTTCAGTTTCGTACACCTTTTGCTCCAAATAGCCCTATAAAAAAGTCTAAAGGTGTCAAATCTGGCGAACGAGTTGGCCATTCCACAGGACCTCGACGGCCAATCCAACGACCGGGGAAATTGTTATCTAAATAATTCCTAACTTTTCTGGAGTAGTGTGGTGGAGCACCATCTTGCTGGAATACAATATCAGTATCGAGTTCATTAGGATTCGCTTCGACGATTTCGGTGATTAGAGGGTCAATAGTCAATATGATTTCCCAATATCCCAGCACAAACGTTAATTCTTTGTGGATATTGAGTATAAGTTTCCCGGAAGACGTGAGGATTGGTGTCACTCCAATAACGACAATTTTGTGTATGCACATTACCGTTGAGAAAAAATATACTATCATCACTAAAATAAATATTTTGAATATGGGTAGGATGCCGTGCAATGGTTTCCGTCATAGTCTCGCAGCATTCTTTTGTTCGATCAGGGTCATCTTCAGTTAGCTGATGTACCATTTGAATTTTTTATGGATGATACTGATTCTTTTTCAAAAGTCTCCATACAGTAGAAGGACGAACCTCACATACATTCGCGATGGAGGAAGTAGACTGTTGGGGATTTACTAGCATCTCACCAATTATTTGAACTTGCTTTTCTTCCGGGATGGTCGGATGATCTGGGGATTTTTGTTGTTTACACAACCAGTAGCTGTAAATTTAGATACAAGTTCCCTTAAATATTTTCTACAGATAGGACGATGCGGGAAACGATAATTAAAAATCCTTTCGGTCTCGTGAAAGTTACGCGTCGCACCATAAATAAAAATCGCTTCGATTTTTTCTTCCACTGGACGAGAATTGACCATTTTAAAAATAGTTCAAATGGTATCTAGCACTAAAACCGAAAACTAAATAAGAATATTTTAACTGTACAATGATGTTTTATTTTCCTGTAAAAAACAACAAGTTTTTATCGCTGTTGCTGTGGATGCGGCAGGGAATTACAATTATTTGTAGAGATATGCATGTTAGTGGGTTTGTGTTCAAGTACCTATTATATGTACCACCATTTTGTAGTAGGTAAAGGTATTGACTTTATATTCTAGGGTTCTAAAGTACTCGTCAGGAGCTTCAAGATGATGAAACAAGATCTCCGTTTTCATATAATTTTTTCCCAAGATGGCTCCCAGCCGACATGTTGACATTTTCATCTGTGAGTTTTACTCTAAAATTTGGTATCCAAGCATCAATTTCATCGCCTCAAGTTTTAATTTTTTGAATTGTACCGTTCAAAAAATCAAAGGGGAGGGGACATTAAAGAAAAGCACTGTATAATTAAACGTAAAGCAAAACAAACAAGTATTTTCAATTCAATACAAGAGGGAACATCTTTAAATTATTTACAAAACAGAAAAGTATACATACATACATTCAGATACAAAAGTTGTAAAAAATGTTATATAATTTGATTTTCGTTAGTTACACGGAAGAAGCTGACATTTTCCAAAATCGTTTCTCCTATACAAGACGGCATAACTAGAATTTCAATATGACGGTTCGTCTCTTGTTATCTATTGTTTCTTATAGATAAACACCATATTGGGATTTTGCAAAGGTGAATAGACTTTTTAAGTCTGATTCCAGAAATGAATAATATGCCATACATTCACATTGTTATACCTAAATTATTTCAGAAAGATTTTCATAGTTGAAAAGAGTTTACCACACGTTTATCCGATTAAATATCCAATGCTACAATTTCTGAGAAGCGTGTATTAAAAGACATTTTTTGCATGTCACTTCAGCCATAAATTAGTAGTATTTGAATAAAAGATGCGTGCATCGGTTTAGATATGGGCAATTTGAAATGTGCTTAGGAGGCTGCAACATCGTAGAGACTTTTCCGTACTTCAAAATGTTTCTATCATTATTTATTTATTACTTAAACAGTCTATTCTGCTTTGCAAAAATCGAATAAGGCGTCTATGCATAAGACAACAAAGTTAGTGATTGGAGACAAAGGATGAAATTCTAATGATGGCATCTTGTAGATTGAAATTTTTATCTTTATAAAAACGCTTTTGGGAAAATTGAGCTTTATTTCGTCCATCTTTGGAAATATGCAGAATTGAATTGAATCCGCAATTTTGCCCCCATTCGACAGACTTCCTATCTCTTACCATATCCGAGATCCCAATGAATCGAATTTGAAACACTCGGTATAGAGCATTAAGTTACTGGAACATTTGATATTTGAACTGTACAGTTATAATACAAACATAAATGATGGTATGTACATGTTATACGATCATCCAGTTTTGATATATTAAATAGTTATTGACAGTTGTACGAAAACAGTGCTAATGTTTATGATCATAAATCAGGTTTTGTACTACTACAGGTGCGCATTTTTATTCACTGTGCGAATTAATTGCAATAAAGTGTGCAGGTGTTTACTTCATAAATATTCTGTCAAGGAGATACCTTAAGACGCATACTGACGTAGTTGTGGACAGTTAATGAAGCGAACATATTTCAAAGGAAACATGTAAACATAGCATAATTTGCAGTAAATACGTCACACTACATGCGCAAAATGAAATTAGTGCAAGCATGCATTCACAATGGAGACATCAAGTGTTATAGTAACATCTGTCTAAAAAAATAAATATCTTAGTGAGGCAACCCCACAAAAAGGTCGAGATCGGTGAGACAGACCATGATTTCCCTACGTATTTTTTGACGCTGAATCAGAAAACATAGACGTCTGGAATTTATCCACGATCTAACAACTACCCCTAGAAGAGGTGAAAATTGAGTTTGGGAAGCCAGATGCCAAAATCCACCCTCGGGCCCAAAAACTAACCCCACCACCAAGCACAATCGTGCTTCTTCGCTGATGATCGTTCCTAGATTTGGATTTTTACCGCGCCTGATTGCAAATATTCTAGTAAATCTTGTTTATTGTTATACAGAGGAGTTTCTAATAAATTTGTTATTTACGGGAATTAAACATGTAAAGTGGAAATTTGAAATGTCTGAATATGATGAAATATTATTATTAGAAAAGTCATACTACCAAGATATTTCGAAGAATTCCTGATAATTTTTATAAATTACAATAAGGCAGTTATTAGTATTTGGATATCTATTGAGGTAAACCTTACTGTTCATTAAAAGTCTATATTTTCTTTGTAAGTAAGTGTTGATTTTTCAGTACTGACTGTCTTAAAAAAGACGTAAAAATGACGTCTTGTTGTCGTCATAAAAATGGCGTCAATGACGTTTGCGACCAAAAGTGACCGAATAATGACGTCGTATTGGAGTCATCATGTTCACTGGGTTCGCATCCAGCGTTGAAGAGCACATATAAGTACCGGGGTTGAGAGAGGCTATGGGTAGTTTCTGGTCCCGAGGGCGAATTATAGGGGTGTAAAAATTTCGTTGACCCCAAATAATTCGGATTGGGCAACGGATAATACATTCTCCAGGATCTGACATCCCGAACTCAATTTTAACCTTAACCTTTTTTTTGCGGGGCTGTGTAATCGGCATTGAACCAATGTACTGGATACTTAAACATAAATTAATGTAGGTGTTACTAACATAGGATGGTAAACATGTTGTGTAAAGGAACTGGATTTTGTACACACAAGTAGAGAGATTTGGGATTATCGGAAACAAAAACAAATAATTTAATTCATGTTCATGTTGGACTTACTTATTATGCTAACCTAAGTAAATACGCTAATAGTAGTGATCATAAATTAACACATGCGCTAGTGACTGGTTACATGACATTTATAACATTCAGGATTATCATTACCTTTCTGGAGAAAGTGACCACTTCAAATTTTTAGTCGATGAGGGAAAACTCAGACGGCTACAAAGTTCAACAGACATTAATATATGCACACTTAACTGACATACAGTTTCATACTCCACATTTTCATTCAATAATATGACAGGCAACTTGTTAAAGTTGGATTATTTGACTTCTAATATAGGACATAACTATTTTAAATTTAAGCTTGTAAAGCAACTCGCACATACTGAATTTGTCTGTTTCAAAATTAAGGTTTTCAGTAAGAGAAAGTGTCTACCATTTTGAATCGAGCACTCAAATTTTTTCATAGAATCTCTTTCCAATATTAGGGATCTTATAAGGGGGTGGCGCTTGTGCATTTAGATAAGGAGGAAATATTTTTTTGCAATAGCCATGAATAAGTTGCGCAATAATAGCTTGCGATGATATATGCCACACAAAATTAAACTCAATACAACAGCTTCTCACTTTTTCATAATATTACAAAGGCGTGGGTGTATACTATGCTCAAATGAGGATAGGCTTTGCATTCAGCCACGATTTCAAAAACTTATAAGATTTCATGCTTTATCATGAAGCATGATGATACAGTGGGTGAGTAAAGCTGTAGGCTCAAGAAACATATTTCTAAATTCCACAGGCCGACAAAAGTGAGCCGACGCTTTTACCCAGATATCAGAGTAAACTTTCCCTAAGGTTTTAGTGGCCCTGAATCCGAATACAAATATTTCAATTGGCTCTAGTTTCCGAGATATCCTAACTTAAAAGTGCAAAAATAGCGATTTTTGCCTATATTTGAGGTTATGTAGCATGGCGAATTATTTTTTTGGCAAAAAAACTATAGATATCATCTAAAAATATAAGCATCGTTCTTTCAAATGCCGCTGAGCTGCATAAATATATATCACTTAGGAAATTTCACTATTTTTATTTCTACTATATTTGATACTCTACACTTTATGGTTACTTGTGCCTCAAAGTTGTGGTTTGGGTAAGTTTGAGATATTTTATCGATTTATTGTTGAGGATTTATGGGTGCTTTAGTTGGCAGACCTTATTTCATAAAATTACATCAAATTTTTGGTGTATTACAATCCAAACCACAACTTTGAGGCACAAGTAACTATAAAGTGTAGAGTATCAAATGCAGTGGAATTAAAAAAAGTAAAATTTAAAGTGACGTATATCAGCGAAAAAAAAAGAAAAATATTTCTGCAGCTCAGCGGCATTTGAAAGGTCAAGACTTGTACTTTGAAATAATGTCTCCGGTTATTTGAAAAAAAAATTCGCCATGCTACATACATAACCTCAAATATAGGCAAAAATTCCTATTTTTGCAATTTTATACTCCGGTTTCTGGGTAAAAATCTTGTCGGCCTGTATTATTATTTAGGCCCGGATTTTCAATCGATGGTTAACTTTTAAATAAGGTAACTATAACTTGGAAGTTGACTATCAGTTTGTCACGTGCCAAAATCACGTAACCTTTTTTTTCCTATTCATCACTCATCAGTAATTTGAATTTCTCCTCATTGATAATAGAGTGCCCATTCCTAGGACAAACCCCTTTTCAATGATTTTGTTTTTGCTAATTTAATAGTTTATTGATTGTGTAATTTCACTCGTATTATATCTTTCTTTCTCAGCGATTCAGTATGGTGTTGACGATCAGCAAAAAACTCTGCAGTTTTTCTCCGTTAGTTGGCTTCCTATAAAACATATCTTCTTCAAAGCCACTCAAGATTCCTTCCTCTAGAACGTTACGTACTCTGTGATTCGCTTTTCAGCTTCCGTTGAGGTCGTGGTGCAGGGGTCTTTTTGTCGTTCTCCGGACTCTGGGATATTAGGTCATAAGCGCCCATTGAGAGACTAGCACCCTTTTCTTATTGTTGTGTAACTTAAGTTTAATTGTTTTGGGTGCTACGTCTTCCATTTTTTTATGGGATTTTGATCCTCAGCGAAACAGAAGAAAATCCTCGTCTTTTCTCCCCCTCTTTGCAGTTTTGCAAATTGGAAGCCATCCCTTTGAAAAAAACCCTGATGTGAACAGGTTTTTTTTTCTTGTTACCATCATAATTTTTGGGACCGAGGCAAGCAGCCCCTGCCCAGTGACGTGCCCACCACTGGCTTCCTTTTTTTTTGTTCTTTTTGACCTGGGATACATCTCGGCTGCGCCTAGCCGTAACTGGGAGAAGACCTCCACCCAGATAAGCGTAGTTTAGGCGTAAAAAAATTATGTAAAGCGTATACTATGGTAAACGCCAACTATACGTAATTTTATTTTGCGACAGTTCTTTTTTTGGTAATATCCTTTCTCGCAGTGGTGGAGCAGATGTGAGCTTTGTTCTTTTTAATCAATATATTGTAATCCATTTGATATCTTGTTTATTTGGCTCTCTCTCTCTTTCTCTGTGTGTACTGTTACTTAAAACAACAAGTTCCGACTAATATCTCGGGGAGTTGTGGCTTAATTCGTCCTAAGTCACTGGCGCTCTCAACCCGCCCCTACTCTCCGCTTTATTGAGCTAGGGCCTAAATGTGCACGCCACTAGACAACTGTTTTGCTTGGACCAACCGTTAGATAGCATTTATCATTGTGTTTTATTAATTAACCAAAAAAAGGCGTGGCAAGTTGCCTGTGAATTTGTTTTTCAAGTTCTGGTTAACTATCTACAATCCATTGATACAGCAACGCTGCTTTTAGGCCTGAATTATCGAGTTCTATATGTTCCGTGATGTTCGGTATTTGTGTCTCATGGCAACTTGTGTCATTGTCAAGCACATTAGGCTAGACATTATACCGTTTGACCACAACGTATCCCATACGTGCTTTTCAGGTTGACGTTAGCTACTACTTTAGGAGAAACTTGTTATTGAAAAACGCTTTTTGAGAGTTAACTTCTGGTTAGCAGTCAAGCAGTTAACTTGCGAATGAAAAACTGGGCCTTAGGTAGATACAGGTAGAACAAAATTTTATGGTATCCTAAAATACTCGTATATAAATAACGTTAAAGATTGAGTCCAGCAAATTATAACTTATTTTCAGGGGTAATTAATGATAAAAACAGCTTACCGCTGGGTATTCGGACTCTTGGGAGGCAACCTCTCGGACGGCAAGTCGAACTGTACTGTTGGCGTTGGGGTGGGGGTATTGTTCATGTAGGGTGTCCTGGCAACTGGGAACGCTGGAGTTTGGGGTCTAGGAGACGAACTGCTGTCAACTTCGCTGAGCGACTGTGCTTGCCACACGTGACCTTCTTCTCGATACTGGTAACAAGATAAAATATTTCTGTTTTGCAGAATAAGTTGAAACTCAAGAAGTTCAACACGCCAGTTTAGAAAGACAATATGTTTCCTGTTAGAATTATTTGTCTTCCAATATATTTTACTCTCCAAGGAGACATTATTAAGTTTACCTCTGTTAGAGTAAATTTTTCAGATGCAAAAGAAAAAATGCTTATGCGCTGTAAATTCAACCCCTCCCTTTTAATTTTAACCATGATCTATTAGAAATTTTTTTTTTACAAAAGTTGTAGGGTAAAATGAAGTTTTTTAGGCAATGCATTTTTCTATATATAGCGTGTCTCAGAAAAATGATATCAAAAGTTGTATTTTTTTGAATGGAACACCCTCTATATTTTTAGTGGAAATGATAGTGTTTTCTAATTTAAAGAATATATAGTTTTAAGCGTATTTTCATTATTCTAGTCAAAAGCCAGATAACATGAGAGGCTAGATGCGAACTGGTTTGATCTCAGATAATAAATGTGATTACTTTGGCCAAAATTCAAGTTTTTAATCAAAGTAATGCACATAACTACAACAAACTATATCTAATTGGAGTCAGAAAAAACCGTCTATCATTTCCACTCAAATTATACGGGGTGTTCCGCGTGGAAAAATGCAGCTTAATTCGATAGCACTCTTCCGAGAGATAATAAAGGTATCAAACGTAAAACTTTATATTAGACCCTACAACTTTTAAATAAAACATTTTTTTTATATAAAAGGTCATACAGAAAAATTAGAGGGGGTCAATTTATAGCGGAATACCTTGTACATACCCTACCGGAGTGATAATGTAGAAGAATAGTATATCATTGTATAATCATTTGAATTATGGCATAATTTTGGTCTACATTATCTATTCTATAAGAACGATGCAGAATTTTAATCCAGGTATGCATAAAGACGTGGGTAACTCAATTTAGTTGGTTTAGTTCAGTTGGAAAACAATTTTTGCATTGGATTCATTCTTCAATTTGAAAAGTCAAAAACTAGTTGCGACTTTTATGTGGGAAATTGAAAGTTGACGAGTATTTAAATTAAAAATTGATGGCTGGTTCTACATATCTCAGTAGATTTGAAAAACTATGCTAAAGGCAAATGTGATAGTTGCAGTAAAAAGTGGAAACAGTGTATTGAAAGACTGATAACGGTTCAGTTGTTGTGATTTTTAAAAATGTAGCACGAACATTATTAAAACATGTAAACAAATATGATGGGCTGTAAATGATAAAGAAGTCAGTTGAGTGCAAACAAATGTACTACAGAATCTAAAGCTCAAGCGTTTAGGAACACACAACATGCAAAATGATAAAAGTAAACTAGCCAGCTGGCAAGTAAAACCAAATCTAGTAAGAAAATAGTATTATATAATCTAAAGTTTGTATATTCAATCCTGTGTGTTCAATTTCCATGACATTAAATACTTTTTATGAATATCATTATTTTTTGATTAATTTATTCGTGGACGAAATATTTACTAATAGTTATATTGCCAATAAATATTTATTCGGATAACTTATTGGATTAATGCTCAACTATGGTTGCAAACAATATTTATACAATTTATAACAGAACTAGTACTACAAAATGTTGTGCTACTATATTGTCAAGTTTTGCGTGTCACTGACTATTAAAAAATATAGACCTCTTGATTCATTCATAAAATCAAAAATTAGTTGCTGCGACCTTTTTTAATATTGTTTAGTGGAGGATTTGAGAGAAATGGCACAGTCGGCAATTTTTCGGTACAGCATATAAATTAAGTGAGGTTAATTTGTTTTGTTGGATACAGTAAAACAGAATACAGACTTATTAATAGGTGCTGAATACCATTTATAGATAGAAAGATTTTTCTGAGATTTATTTGTCTCTTTTGAGAGACATGCAACATGACAAAGGAGGAGAGTTTTCGGCCTAAATTCAATTTTTATGAAAATGTTCAAAACGGGTTCGTGTAGTATCTACTAAAGTCGATTCCACCCTAAACGGATCATCCCTAGCCTCCTAGTGTCCGCCAACGACCCCTTAAAATATTAAAAATACCATCACCTAATAAAATAAGCATGTTTGGAAACAGTCACTGGCAAACTAAGATTTTCTTGATAGCGAGCTACTAACTAAGTTGAGGGGTGGACTTACTACACAGGACAAAGACACGTTTTTTTTTACTTGACGTGTGACGTATGATATCCTGATGTATTTTTGTCTTCTGAACACGAATCAGTGGTTCAGTCTTCCGAAAATTGCTAAAAACCTTCATAAAAATGTAGATATTTCAAGAGTGATTGGCTCTACATATGCTATATATGATTTCGGAGTATTTTTGTCTCCTGAATACGAATTTGTGGTCATTTTAGTTCCATCACGCTTCCGTCTTCAGGAAATCACTAAACGTCTTCAGAAAAATGAAGATTTGAAGGATGATTGGCTCAGCACATGCTACATTATATGATTTCCGGAGTCCTTTTGTTTCCTGAACACAAATCTTGGTCAGCTTTGCTTCACCTTCCTTGGATCTTCAGAGTATCTCAGTTTTTTGGTTGATGCGGCGGACTTTGAAAACTCAGATGAAGGGGATGCAGAAAATGGAGAAGATGTAGAGGGAGAGTGAAAAATGAGAAAAAAAAATGTAGGTACTCCACTAAAAAGCAAGGAGACTCACTTTAAACAAACCCCGCAAAGGAAACGGTTATCTAACCAGTTGTTTCTGGGTTAACTATCAGTGCGTACGGTTTAAATGCATAAGGTGCTGTCGATATTTTACGGAGGATGACGTTTTGAACAGAAAACCAAAATTTCTTCCGAGATTATCATTATTACTCAGCGGATTCGGATCAGAATTGAAAAATAAACATTGTTTCATTTTTCATCAGTTTCATGAGCAAAGATTTTGAAAATTATATTATATTATTTAGCATTGTGCCATTAATGATGCTTGGAATGTTTGCTTACTTGGAATTATGCAATTAGTTTTGGGGTAATTTTGAATTAGAGACCTGGAGTTTTCAGATTCCAAAAGCTTTAAAAACTTAAATGTCATATGAGTTGTATAAGGCTTTCACAGTCATCATTTGTAGCACCAAATGTTTTTGGGATATCTTCGAGATTGCAGAGCTTCTGAAGTGCTTTTTATAGGCGCTTTATCACAGGATTGTGATAAGTAGCCAACAACACTTTGTAAGTCATATGTCGCATGTGTAGATCCAACGATTCCTTAAAAGTCTTCATTTTTCTGAACACTGAAGAAGGGCTGAGCAAAACTGACCGAGGATTCGTATTCAGAAGACAACAATACATCGGAAATCATATGACACCTGTAAAGTTGAGATACCCGTTTTTATAGGCCTGTGTAGTAAATCCACCGTTTGCCTTTTTACCCCCCGCTACCTCCTCAAAGTGGGCAAAAGACAAAAAGTGATAAATAACTGTGAGAATAGTTAAAATATAGTTATTAGTACGTTATTAAAAAAATAATTATTAGTTTGCCAATGACGGATATTCCCAAAAATGCTATTATTACTTGATGGCATTTCGACTATTTTAAGGGGTGATTGGAGAACACAAATGGGAGTGCAGGTGGAACGAACTTAGAGTTTTTAGTAGATACTACGGGAACTGTACATGTACTGAATATTTTCATCCTAATTAAAGTTAGGCTGAAAACTGGACTTATTAACCCTTCTCTCTCTTCTGAGGAGATATCTGCAATAACACGAATGTAAGTAGATAGGTCTATATTCATTAGTAGTCGGTGGTGAGTGTTAACAAATGTCATTCTGAAATCTTTGTGCAAGAACGGGATACAATGAGACAGCGTGCCGTTGTTAGTAGATGTATACCTGCCATGCGGCGCAAGTGGTGCTGTTAGGACTGTTACTAGAGTGATCAGAGCCGCTGCCTGATAGGTTAGCAATAAGATCGTTGAGTGCGTTTAGTCGGTGCGCGCTGTCTTGCTGGTGGTGCTGGTCGGTAGACGTTGAGGAGGGAGGCGAGTCCTCAGAGGAGGAGGTGATACCCACCGTGGTCAGCCCTCCATTGGTTGTGCCTGAAACTTTGTAGTGGTCCTCCACAGTTGACAGGAGACCAGAGTCTGGAGGGGTGCGAAGTGCGTGGCCTAGAGGATTGGCTGCTAGGAGTTGGGCTGCCGTTTGGTGATCGCGGTTCTGAAATGATAATGTTTGTGCTGTGCAATGATTTGAGTGATCCTAAGTTATACTTTAGTATAGATGGTGTTCTTATAAATGGAACTTTCCTTTATACAGCGTGTATACCTCTTTCAGAATAAGCAGATTTTCCTAGTAAGAGACACACCAAAACGGATAGTTGAGTTCATTGCCTTAAGCAAAGGGTTAGATGTATCACGCGCCAGTATCCAATACGGATGCCGTATGCTGTGTGGTGGATAAACTGTGCTGTTTGTTTGTAAATCGGATTTGAAAAAAAACGAAAAGGAATATTCCTAAAGCTAAAGCGAACCTGTCAATTCGATATTGCTTTACAGTGAGTATCTTCGAGATGCTGCTGACGTTTCGCGAGTGTTTTTAAATAGTTTACCCGGGCGCTTCTATCCCGCACCGCGTATGTTTATACAGAGTGTAGCAGCCTTTCGGAATAGCTCTAATTTAACTCCGATGGCCCTCTGTCCCGGACAGCACATCAATTGTTACCTGGGTCCCTATGTTCAAACTGCAAGTGCGACAAGACCAGGAACTGGACTCCCTTGGCCCATTAGATCACCCAAGGATATTCAGACAGTTCTTTGAGGAGAATTCATCATTATCATTTCCATCCTTACAAGATGAACGTCTTCTGGACCTTGTTTCTGAGGATGCTGTTGTGTTTTTCAGTGATGCAGCCTCTTTTCATTTGTGGAGATCCGTCAACAACAACACATGTGCTTCTATGTTGAGACCAATCCTCAAGTATTGCATCAAAAGACGTTGCATTTACCTAAAGTCATAGAGAGGTATGCAATTCCCTCACTTGGAATTATTGATCGCTGGTTCTTCGAGGCAAATGGAAGTCACAGTAACAGTGATTTCGAACCGGTATGTAAATATCGTCTCAATTAGGGGCGATTAGGAGCGGCTTTCCCGATTTGTCTCCTTATAATTTTTTCTACGGAGCTTTTTTGAATCCCGTGTTTATGTGAACCGTCCAGGGATCCTACCAGATTTGAAGACAGGAAGAAATACACAACATAACACCTGCTACGCTGACAAGAGTAATGATAAAACGCCATGAATCGGTTTGCTCAGTGTATGGAGAATGGAGGACTTCACCGATCTGATTTGATCTATGCAAAACCAAACTTTAGGCATGAACAGATATTTCAAGCTGGGGAATGCATTTCTTCTGTTTACGAATCGAACGAACAACCTTAAAAGTATTTTCAAGCAACATAGGAAATTTCTTATCAAATTAGCACTTTTCTAAATTTTTTTCACAATTTCGCTGGCGTGACCCCGCATATTAGCTGTTATTTCAAACTTTCTGAAAAGGAGAGTTCCAACATTCTGAACACCTGGTATTTACTGTGTTATTGAAGGTTATAAGTGTTATATTTATGATTATATGTAACTAAAGGTGAAGAAATAACTGAGTGCGACGAACGTGTTTATGTACTTGTGAAGTTTTATGGTTGGAATAAATATCGAAAATTCGAATTTATTTATTTTTATTTTGATCGCGTCACTATTTAGTATAGCTCAATCGACAATATAATTAGTTGATAGTATACATAAACATTTATAATAAACTGAAAACTGCGAATGAGGTTCTATCTCAAAAGCTAAATCAAAGAAAGTGCATCGAGATCACACAATTTTATGGTAAATTCCGGCAACACACTACTGGAAGAGGTTAGTAATTCTAGTATAGCGTTACCTGTGAATTGAAGTCATGTGCCCTTTTGACACTCATGAACGGCCTTTCTTTCGTACCGCTATAATTAGACTTTAGAGTACTGTAACTGGAAGTTGAACCTAATGTGCCAGTTTTTTGGGTGGTGTTGATATGTAAAGGGATGGTGTAATCATCATCATCGTCAGCAAAAGCTGTTGTGTCACTGGTATATCCATCTAGCCTGAAAACAAAGTATTCTTAGGATATATTGCTTTCAAGAACAAAACTGAATATTTTGTAATTTCATCACGACGTATAAAACTTTGGATCAAACTTAATTTTGTTGTCCTAACATATCACTCGTCAACACTATCTTGACACGTTATCAAAATTCACATACTTTTCTGAAGGACAGGAATGTGTTCAATTCAAGTTTGATTAAAGTCGTTTCTTCGTATATACTAGAAAAAGTTGAAGCTAGGATGCTTACCTATGACTAGCCGTAGGTCTCATATGTCTACTTTGTACACGTTTCAATTCTGATAGCAGCCGAGTTTCGTGAGGCTGCCGTTCTTCTCTGAGCTGCAATTCTCGACGCTCTTTCAGTTTCTGTTGCTGCCGTTGAAGCCATGTTAAGTTGCTTCCAGTTGCGTACCTGAAAAGAAGAGCAATATATTAGAAAAGTGCAGTAATTCAAAAAGTCACCTATTAGCAGCACTGTTGCAACCAAGAACAGCAACGGGGCCTTTCGGATGTTAAATGTACTAATTTCTGTCTGACTATGTGTATACCATTTGTCTCTGAACCCTTTGTAACCCAGATTTTTATATAATTGTACACAATATCGCTATTTTGCGGAGGATAAAGTTTTGAACAGAAATAAAAACTTTCTTCCGAGATTATCATCATTACTCTGCGAAGTCGAATCAGGATTAAACATTGTTTCATTTTTCAACAGTTTCATGCGCAAGGATTTTGAAAATTAGATGTGAATATTTAGCATTGTGCCATTAATGATGCTTGGAATGTTTGCTTACTTGGAATTAGAGACCTGCATTTTTCAGTTGCAGTTCAGACTTAAATGTTATAGGAACTGTATAAGGCATTCACGGCCATAATTTGTATCACCAAATGTTTTTGGGCTATCTTCAAGATTGCAGAGCTTCTGAAGTGCTTCTGAAGATGTCAACCGCTCGTGTTATGAATAGCAGACAATGACGTAATAGCCCACAAATATTTGGTACTTTAAATTTCATGATTCCAAAAGATCGAAAGTTGCAAAATACCTCCGAATGTTCAAATCTAAACTGGCACAATTTGGTGGGAGATACAGCGTCAGTCTACTTGACATTATTTTGTAATGTCCTTTAATTAACTATAAATTTCTAGTTTATTTGTGTCTCAGTTACCAGCGTCTATTTGTAGATTTGTAGATAGATGTGTTGGTTGAAAATACTTATGATTATTACTATTATAATTCCAAAGATAAAAGAAAAAATAACGCCTTTTTCTATATTCCAGTTAGTCTTGCAGCATAATCAATCTATGTATAACTATAACACAACCACGATTTCACCGGAGATCCATAAATGGACTTGATTGATCGATTGTGCACAACTTGTTTTTATCACCATTCCATCGTTCTTTATCAACGTGAGAATTCTCGAACATACCGAACACCTGTTCGCGATGACAGCAGTAACATATACATGGTACTATTAAATATCAAAATTATCAATGGTGCCTTTCAAGGACTTTTATATAGTTTATGATCGTAAAGGTGCGAACCTGCAGATTAGCTGTGCAATTCATGGAAGGAGGCTATAGTCAACACGTCTCGGAAATCTACAGTGTGGAATAGCGGCATTAGAGCTTATAAAAAACATTGTATAACTTATTAATTTAAGGGCTGAAAGAAACGATTTAGAATGCCAGATATGTCATGGTTATGGTTTATCTGTTTGCCTTGATTTAACTTTTGTTCAATTTTTCTTTAGTATACAGTGCTTCAAAAAAGGTCTCCCCCTACTTATTTTTTGAATGGGTCAGGTTTATATACTGAAATTCGGGATGATGAAATTGATGCAAGAATACTATATTTAGGTGGCATCTTGGAGTATTTTTTAAATGGAATGGGAGGTCATTTTGAAACTTCTTATGAGTACTTTATTATATAAAATCAACATCTTTCAAAATGGCGCACGAGCAGGCTGTCAGAGTTAAGAGTTTTTGTACATTGAACCGCTTGGAACTCAACAGCTAATCATGAAAAAGTATGTTGTCAACGTTTTTCGTTTGGACGGGTCTATCTGAATGTGCAATGAAATTGGGGGCATTCCGTTGAAAAACATAGCGCCAAGTAGTTGACTCTGTTTCGCTGTCATCAAATCATAAAGGATTATATTTAGCACAAGTTGGCCCCTCTGAGAAAAAAGTTAGCTATGAACTGTATAAGCCTTTTCTGTACAATTTTGGGGTTCTTTAGAATTTGGGTCACTGAGTATTGCATTAAATAACGTTTTGATGATTGGTTGTGATTTATTATTGAAAACGCCGGACAGCCTGCCAGTGAGGAAAAGTGAGAAACGTGGTAGTAAATTTTAAAAGAAAAGAAAGTCTAGAATAATATATATATATATATATATATATATACCTATACATACCGCATAAACAAACGCCAATATGAACGACAATTAAGTTTGAAAAAAAGAGCAAACAGAAAACGTGGTGGTAAATTTAAAAGCCTAGAATCATATATGAATCCATATAACGTACATTATGCATCATATGAAAAAAAAAAATATAAATAAAATATTGAAATGCAAACAAAATAAGATTGAAATTCCGATGCAGCAGTAAGAATAATTCTACTTTATACATACAAGGTAAGAATCACGCAAAACTGCTTTGAACTTACGAATTTCATATGATTTGAGGTACTGGGGGATAGGATTGTATCCCTTATATATATTATACGTAAATGATCTTTCATAAAATTTAGTTCGGTGGAATGGAGCGGTAATGTTTTGTTTCGAACGAATATTTACGGAATGGATGTCTTTTCTGAATGTTATTTTCTCGTAGAGGTAATGAGGCAGTCCGAGAGTTAAAATTTCATGATAAAAGCATATTGTGAATATCTCAAAACGGGAACCGTAAAGGAAGAGATCAGTATGTCGTAAAGATGAATATTCTTGTCTGTTCAGAATCGCATATTGTAAGAACGTTCTTTAGCAGGATATTCTTTAAAGGAATGTGAACTGCGTGTGCTGAGTACATGCTTTATTAGTTTATATATTTTAGTATCCTTAACGTACAATCCAAGAATGTGAATATAGCTTTTCATGTTTACTGGGAAAAATACCGATGAACTTCACGTGACCGCTATTTCATTAAAAAAATAAGAATAGCACAGATGATATGCATTCTTTTATATTTTCGGCAGAACTTGCATACAGCCGGTTCCGTTTTTCAAGTATCGTATATTTTAACAAGATCTTTGTGAACCTTTTTGCCTATATCATCTTTGGTTGGCTTTTCCAGTATTCCGAGTATTCTCTACAGTCGCTTTTTATGCCAACGCCTGTAAACATTCTATATGGCCGAAAATTCTTGTATTTCTGCACGGAATAAAATACCCGATCTGCCTTCGCGAACAGTAAGAAAAAAGACGCAGCGTAGGCCGAATTGAAGGCAAACCCACATCGCCTTGTCCTTGACTTGCGTCCGATATTGTCTGTCGATGTTTACTCGCGGCTATTTCCATGTGCCGATTGTTTAAAATTCGCAGTACGAGCTTTTATTCGCGCCGATCTCGTTTGAGATCTCCACCATAAACATTCCAACCTTGAGAGAATATACAACATTTATAATGTTTATGCCTAATTGTACAGTATGTATTTTACTGATGTTATTATGAACAGGTGCATGAGTCGGAGTGGCGATCCAGTGTTAAAGAATCTATTGTGAAATACGTTCAGTTGCATGTTTATTTATCTATCTAGCCTCCGCGCATTGATTTGAAAACGGCAATGTTACTTTCTATGCGATTTTGAGTTTTTCAATATATTCCTTGACGAGGATTGAAAGCAGTGCTTCGGTGATGAAAGTACCGACACGTCAAAGTTGGATGAGGATAAAAAATATTAGGGGTGCACAGAATATTTTATTTTTCAAAATGCCGAGTACCGGGCAGTTGGAAAAATTCGAAAACCCAATACCCGAAAACTCGGCCGGGTACTCGGTCAAGTGATGATCTCTGGGTTATTGAGGTTTGAGTCTAGATGGCGGAGAATTTTAAATGGAATGAGGGGTCGTGGGCTACCTCATTTTGAAGTTTCTTATGAGTACAACAACAATTCAAAATATCTATCTTTCAAAATAGCAATCTGGCAGTCTGCAAAAGTTGAGCATTTTTGTACATTAAGTTTGCTACTCGTATAAAACAAACAATAATCAAAACGCTACAGAGTGCTATATAAAAGGATCTACCCGAATATGCAATAAAACATTCCGTTAAAATCTTTCATTTTTTTTAAATGGAATGTCATATTTTTTGCACATTTAGATAAACCCTGCTAAAAGAAAAATAGTGATGTAACATTCTACACTCAACTTTGACAGCCTGCAAGTTCGGCAATTTGAAAGATACTGATTTTACATTCTAGTACTTATATGTACTTGAAGTACTTATAAGGAGCTTCTCGCCAGCCACGATCTTGATACATTCAACTATTATTGGTATGTTAAAATATAGCATTTATTTATTCGTCAATTACATCATCCCAAATTTCAACTTCCTCCCTGGACCCCTTAAAAAAATAAGTAGGGCGGCGACCTGGAACTAACTGGAAGAAAAATATCAGAACCTCACGGAACCTTTGTTTTATATAACTTTGGTATTTGTAGTCATCTCAAGACATATTGTAAAAACTATTTATTGCATCAATGATGCCAGGTTTTGTTTATTTTATGTCATAGTTATGGGAATCAAAAGCGATAGTTACTTCTCATGGAAAATTGAGATTTTTTTAGACTTATTTCTATGTTGTACATTGTACAGTGGTCTCGTCGTATTACAAGTCGTGACAAATCTTCGGTTGGTGAGACAAAGATGTTTTCACTAAGCACAATTGTTTATAAAGTGTCTTATATTGTAGAGGGAAATATGAATTGGCAATGAACAAGCATGGATTTATATTTATGTTTTTTTTTACTAAAACAATATATGTTTTGGGATATGACCACCAAGCACACCATATTTTTTACTTTACTGACTCTAAAAATTTTGTATTTTTATCCAGTTTAAGTTGCACATTTTGAACTCAAGCATATTTGGTTTAATGCCAACATTGCATATCTACTGAAATGAATGGCTTATTTTTCGGTACTTTCATAATGCATTAAAAACCTAACAAAGTAGTCCGTAGATAGCCAAATGTCATTCCCATGGTAGCCATGATAACTCAACTCAGTTGTTGTAAAACGTGTGTTATCAATTTGTAGGACATATACAACCAATCTTGCGTGGGAAATAAAGAAAAAATACTGCAGTTATTGCGTAGGATACATTATGGGATATATGCGAACCCTCTTTATTTTACCTTTATTCTCCGGATGATGTCACAGCAGCAAATTGTCGATTCCACTGAACAATTTAATAGCCGAATCGAAAGCTATCATATACGTATGCTACCGCCTACTAGATGTAATATGTGACGTGAAAATTGCTGTGTTGACCCTACCTACACAAGATGTTCACCCACCGTTTCAAATTGTCTTCGTCTCATCTTAATCTATTTTTCTGTCGTAAATTACAATTATATGCATATAGACCGGTTCGTCTACAGCTGTCTAATAAGGAATGACACGCATTGATATGTTGTTAATTTGAACATTGACTCCAGTTTTACGGAATGTGTTGAACTTTTGGGTGCTTCAGTGGCAATTATCTTCTGACACTAAACTAAATCGGGTAATCTCACGCGTAGGGCCCTAAAGGCTAATTAACTAGGTGTCAACAGGTTTGCAAATAATTTTTTCTTGAAGTTGAAAAAATTAGTCGCGGGATTTATAACTGTATGGAAACAGAAGTTATTCGTAAAACCTTTAAGTTAGCACCTAGCTTATTAGCTTTTAGTGACTTACACGGGCAACTACATGATCCATTTCAGTATTAAAAGAGAGTCGCCAGTTTGAAATTCAAATATTTCCTAACCCTGCTTTAGTGAGTTTGATATTGAAGCAAAAAACTATATGTTATAGAGTTTAGTATCGTACGCAACTGTATGTAACCTTTCGAGCCATTTAGGGGTGTTATGACACATCATTTTCTTCAATGGCTGAATGAGGAGAAGTTTGATAGTCCAAGTTTTCCAGACTTTTGATAAAAGAGGGCAAGGGTGTATTCTCAGGGAGAGGGTTTTAGGGCTCTTTAGATATTTTGCGACCTAAGCGTTTTCTGTCGATTATATAGTGTTTTCAAAGCGAAGTCTACGAAGGTGCATTTTTTTCTAGTACATGAAATATTGAAAAGTTATATTTTTTTCTTTACTCAAGACCATTATAATGTTTTCCTTTTAAAGACAGTATTACCAAGTTCCATCAACATCTACATGTACTCGTAAAAAACATTTTTGTTAAAAAGCTTACTTGGAAAAATAAGTACAAAAATTATATTCCATCACCATTTTCAGAAAAACAACAAAGAATGGCTGTTTAGTGCGTCGAGTATCCGTACTTTAATCTTGTTTTTCCTCATACATACTCATTTCCGTCCCTTTGTGAAATCTAAGTCACTCCAGGCATTTTTTTCTGGATACGCCAGGGGGTTCAGTACGTTTTATATCTTCGTCATCTTTGACATACAGTGATGAGATAAACACCTTTTTTTACTATAATTGTTGTTTTTGTAATCTCACACTTAATAATAATGCAAGTGGAGGATACCCAGTCTCTTGTAAGAGATGACCCCGAATGAACATAGTTCACGTGTTCTTGTGAATCATCCCTTACGCGTTGTAGAAAAAAATAGATGCTGCGTGTCATTTAGTATCAGAGAGTGGAAAAATGTTTTCTTATTTTTTACATGATGCTTTGTCAAAAATCTTGGGTTGAATTTCTAAAAACCTCAAAACCCGAGCCCGATAATGAAAACAAATGTGAAAATCTTTTCCAGTGGAAAGTACTCGTACATATGTACCTACAACAATTGTTTATTACCCACGAACAGGTTTTACGACAAGGTCCTAAAAACTTCATCCAGTAACAGAAAACATCTTCGTTTCTAATGAAGGATCTGAGTCTCAACTAATTGAGTAACTCTAATAATTGGTGATTTTTTTGCTAGTATCTTTTTTAGGGCAACACTGTTTTTGACAGATGACGCGTGAATCGTATCTTGTGTCATTGTCAAACTTGTTCAGTTTGGTCTATAATTTAACCATGAATCGACTTACGAACGAACAACGCTTGCAAATTATTGAATTTTACTATCAAAATTCATGCTCGGTTAAGAGAGTACATCGAGCACTGCTTCCAATTTATGGGCAATTTGGTCGGCCTACTGAGGGAGCTATTCGGAAGCTTGTGACTAAATTTCGTACCCAGTTTACATTATTGGACATTAAACCACCAACACGCAGACGTAGAGTGAGGACTGAAGAAAATATTGCAGCTGTATCCGCCAGTGTTAGTGATGACCGTGAAATGTCGATTCGCCGCCGTTCGCAGCAATTGGGCCTCTGTTACTCCACTACGTGGAAAATTTTGCGGCAGGATTTGGGTGTAAAACCTTATAAGATACAGCTGGTGCAAGAATTGAAGCCACACGACCTCCCACAACGTTTCCAAAGTTGGAGGAAGATCCACATTTTTATCGAAGCGACGAAGCTCATTTCTGGTTGAATGGGTACGTTAACAAGCAAAATTGCCGCATCTGGAGTGACAACCAGCCAGAACCATTGCAAGAGCTACCAACGCATCCCGAAAAAATCACTATTTGGTGTGTATTATGGGCCGGTGGCATCATCGGGCCGTACTTCTTCAATGGCCGGAAAGTAACTGTGAATGGCGAGCGCTACCGTGCGATGATAACAAACTTTTTTTGGCTAAAATGGAAGAGCTGGACTTGGCTGACATGTGGTTTCAACAAGACGGTGCCACATGCCACACCGCACACGGAACAATGGCCCTATTGAGAGGCGAGTTCGGTAAACAGTTTATCTCACGTTTGGGGCCCGTCAATTGGCCGCCTAGATCGTGTGATTTAACGCCGTTGGACTATTTCTTGTGGCTCCATGTTAAGGCTAATATCTACAGGGATAAACCAGCAACGATTGATGCACTGGAAGCCAATATTGAAGCATTTATTCGTGAGATACCGGCCGATATGTTGGAGAGAGTGTGCCAAAATTGGACCTTGCGCATGGGCCATCTAAAGCGGAGCCGCGGCCAACATTTACATGAAATAATCTTTAAACATTAAATTATATCGACCGTTCTATCGACTCAAATAAAGATTTGAAGGTTTTTTCAAATTTTTTGTGTTTTTTTTGAAAATCAAATCCTATACCTCTTAAAAAATTACCCGTTACTATGCACTTTAACGTAAAAATCGCTAAGCGCCAGGGGACCCAACCGGGGCATAGCTCGTTCTTGATATGACTTAAAAAATAGTGGAGTTATGAAGTAACAAGGGATGCATGATCTGCGTAGGGAACAGAGGTGAGGGTACTCGCGAGTCTTAACATATTCTTTCCGTGCGTGAAAACACGACTGTCATGTTTTCTAACAAAACCCGAATGAAAATTTGTTTTTGTTTAATCCGTGTACCAAGTCAAAAAGCCTTGGTGTTTCCTCTTAAACTTACACACTTCTGTTTTTCTTTACTCTTCTCCGTTTCCCTGCAATATTTTACAAAGTGTTTTTATTAAATATATCAATGGTGACTCGTACTCTGTAATGGTTTTCAAGAACAACTGCATAAAATGAAAATCTGGTCGGAATGCTGATCGGCAATCTTGTCCGCCGCAGCAGGTTCATTTTTGGCGTGAAAGGTCCTCTCATTTAATAACAAGATATCCTAATCGGACTTCGACTTTGAAGCTGACCGAAATACTTCTGTACAAATAATGAACTTAATTGCTGAAAAAAGACATTTTACACAATCGTACTTCTATATAGACTCCGTCAATAAAAGGCATAACTCGCAACGGCTTTCTAATATAACGAAACCGCATTTAGCAGATTTCATAGAGCAGTCAATTTAGATGTTCTCGGATACGCTATAAGGTATTTAGAAAATGAATTTTTATAGTTGCTGAGGTTAATTAGCGGATACGAAACACACAATATTGTTTGAATTATTTTGAAATATACTTGAATAAGCTAAAATAGAAAACTTAACGAATAGAAATAAATGAGCGACTTACTTTCTGTTCAAAATCGTAAGAAACCAAAAAATATAATAATTTGTTTCACAATTGGCAATGCTTCAAGGAAAACTGGATAAAGGAAAAGTTGTATTACTCATATAGCTAACGCACCTTTTAATAGGAAATTTGTTGTCATACTACCTCAATCAGTAGTATGATAAAATTTCATAAAAAGCCATCGCCGAGAGCCTGTTTTAAAGTAAGAACTAATTGAGCATCGTGCTAACGCATCCTGTCACGTGATGTCCATTCAACCTCAGACATTCATAGCCAGTTTTTCAGTGCTATTACGTTTAACGTCTCTGTCGGTGTTGCTTGCTGCTTTCTTTGTCATTATATCACTCAGTAAACCCGCCCGATTGTGAGAGCACTCAGCAGTTCTGTTTTTGAACGCAAAAAGTACGTCCTCCTATAAATGCTGACAGGTGCTGTGAAACATTGTTGAAGCTTAAGCTCGCTATTCAAAACCGCCAGCGGGGTCTGATCTCTAGCAGCGTAAGTCTGCTTCAGGGCAACGCGTGGCCTCACTTTGCGATAAGACGTAGACACAACTGGACAAATTTCGTTGGGAACTACAGGATCATCCACCATACCGCCCTGACTTAGCATCATCACACTTTCATCTTTTTCCAAAACTTAAAGGAAATTCTTGGTGAGAAGTGCTCAGAAAATGATGACATCATATAAGAAACAGTTACCAACGGTGAGGCTCCAGCGTTATTTTGATGAAGGGATTCAGACGATGGTGTCATGCATGGATAAATGTTTAAATATTTATGGTGACTATGTTTAAAAATAAAAAAATGTTCATATTTTAATTCGTGATACAATTTACAATTTCACAAAATTCTCCGACTCCATTATAAAACGGTGCTTACATAAAAAATATTAACCTAGTATTAATTTTGATCCAATAATCGCGTATACGGATTCCGCTGCCTTACAAATCGTGTATCTAATTATACCATACTATTAATATTATACGGTTATAGAGACACCGTCCTCAATATTCAGTTTCCTATTTTCCAAAAAAGGAATTCTGCTCGGCAAGCAGCAGCGGCCGATATGGAAGTCGAAACTTTTCTACATGCATCTGCGTTCTTTTGTTTGTCAAGAGGTTGGTGGTCATACAGACACTGCCGCCTGAGAACTCAGTTGAAATATGGATGCTATGTCGTGGACTCCACGAGATTCTCGGTATTCCTTTCTTTGATGATGCGTCCGATTGGATGTCTCGATTTGCATGGTACTTCCTTAGCTGGCAAACTATAAAGTTATGCCACGTCAGTTCAAAGCTTTTCAGAATATTACAGAACCATCCGAATTCGAGCTACCAATAACTTTATAAAAGCTGTAGAACTAATTTAATTGCAGATATTCTCATGTCGATGATAAATGTTGATTTAATAATGCAGGTTCGTCATTTCTATCAAATTGTCATTAATATCTGGAACATTACAGTCCAGGGAGCATTTTCGATCTGCTTGGAAATTCTGATTCGTTTTTTTGCATAATCTTATTAAAAAAGGACTACTTTTATTGTTGCCAAGCTCAGATTTGTATCAAAATTTGTTTAAACATTTTTTTTAAGCAAATTCTAAAAATTGTTTTTTGCTCCGGTTAAAGTGCTTTTAGGTTTTTTAGGACTTTCAGAACACAAAAGATGCTTTAGAACACTTCTTCTAAAGTTGCTTTTTCAATAAATAAGCGTTTTAATATTTGAAAAAGTGTGAAGAACAAAAATTTGAATGTTGTCAAATATTCGATGCGAGATGCGCACATACGCTATTACGTGATTTTCGAAAATCACAATCGCTGGTGGTTAGATTTTGATTAAAGCTTGTTTGTTTCTTGAGTGGCGATAATGTTTTGGTAAATACTCAGAACAGCCCTTTTGGGACGACCGAAATGACAATGACATTTTGTTTTCATATACAGAAATAGTAAGTATTGGATTGAAATTAAATAGGTTCAAGTGAAATTATACCCCAAGAAATCAACTTCCTACTTGTATAAGTGTCTTAATCAGTGATATTTTTTTTAGGTCAATGATTTGGTGTGACTCAATTGTTGATATTTCTCTATTATAAAAATGGCATAGATTTTTTCTCTATTATACAGTCCTTCCAAAAAAGTGTCCCTCCCATATTTATTTTTCGAACGAGACAAGTAAGCATGCTGATAGTATTCGGCACAAAACATATGAAATGTGATCAGCGGTCAAATTTAATGAAAATTCATACAGTGATGTTGGGCTGATGAAATATTTCAATGTGCGCAGGGTGTCTCAAAGATTGGTGCCTTGACCCCTGTAGATACGCCTGCATATATTCTGTTTCCAAACGTGTATAATATGTCATACATTGATACAGAAAAACCTTAGTTCTTTCAAAACTCATCGGATGAAAAACGAAAATGAAAATAATTGCAATGTCGAGTCAAAAAAAAAACAATTTGGGGAAAATTATATCGTTAAGTAGGTACACGTAACAACAGCAACTAAGGCAGATCTTTGACACCCTGCATCACAAGTAGAAAGCATTTCGGGGCTTTGCGCCTATTGAATCATCTGATCAGCACAATATGAACTATCACTATAAAAATTTTCATTAAATTTGACCGCTAATCAAATTCCATATGTTTTGTGCCTGATACTTTGGGGTGATGTTATTTTTTAAGTGGATTCTTCTAACCTGGCTCAACTTAGTTTATATGAAGTTATTACTATTCATATTTGTTCTAATTCATGAGGTTCTTAAGCAGCGGTGTACAAAACGCTACAAGCAAAGGATCTGCGGTACATCGACATTTACATAATTTTATGTACAGCCATGAACGAAAAAGGCGGTGCGCTGTGGGTCGGTTTTGATAATTTCGAATTTTTATGCATGCTATAAAATAGGGAATATAGTATCTTTCACGAAGGAGAACGTAAACAGGAGGCAAATATCATTTTTGTATTGGATCGAGTCACGACCAAACATGAATGACTTCTGCAGCTGTAACTTGCAACGATATGTCTACATCTAAAGGCGAAAAAATGTTCGAAGCTTTGGACATTGAAACCACATGAGCTTTCCTAGATATTCAGAGATTATTATGGATATCATGGAGTTATGAGAGACAAACTTACGTTTCATGGAACTCAGGTGACCTAGTATTGTTCCTAAATTGACCAGGTGGTGAAAGACTTTCGGTATCCGAATAAGTTCCTATTGGGTCTTTGTAAATTTTCTCTCGGTTCCTTTGGATGGTACCTTCTGTCAAACTTCTTTTCAGAGGATCGTACCGTTTCGTTTCTTCTCTGTAGTACTCATCTCTGCTGCAAATAAAAAATGAGTGATATTCCAAATGCAATACAGTCGGAATGCTATTCAGACACATGTGAGTTGTGGATATTTGACAAAGCCATACCACTCATTTCCGTAAATCTACATGCCTGTGAATACCTAACCTGTTTTGCAATTAAGTTACTGATGTGATGCATTTTTTCGGTGTTTTTTTTTACTACTTCTTGGATGACTTTGAGCATGAATTTAGTGCTAAAAATTATTTAGACGTTGTAGGCCAAAAAATAGGGTGAGTATATGGAAATCCTTCAATTATTACAACAGTTATTTTTTTTTGGTGATTTTGATGTACAAGGAGGAAAAGTTAAAAAATAGCATTTTAATGTGAATCCATATTTCTACTACCTCGTGTTAGTATCTAAAATGATGACTTGTGATATTTTCATTATGAAGAAAGGTTAAGTCACTCAGTCTACCAGTCTGTCTATTGGCGATTTTGCCTTTGCGTAATTTCAGTAACCGTTAGAGCGATTTAATAGGAGATGAGATATAGTAGATAATGCAAGGGAAACTGGTCAATATACAGACTGATGGAAGTAAGTGACAGTGATGATGAATGCATTAGAAATTATCCAAAGGTATTACATTATCCATACTCACGAGTGACAGTAAATGATTCACATTAAAAAGGTATTCTATCCCGTCTTGAAAACGTGGACAACGTACGTCGCGTACAGGGTATGCCGTGATATATTTTTTTAACTTTCCCTTCTTATGCTTCAAGAACTATTAAGCTGTCAAAAGACCTAAGAGATCTTTTTCATAACAAATTTTATTTTCTTCAAAAACATAGTAGTCTTTATTCTTTTAGGCTCTTAGTTTAGCCATTATCGGCGTAAATATCATTTCATGTACTTTTACCCTAAAATTTCGCGTAACATACATAATTGTTTCTATTACTTATTTTACAAAGATTCCATGTTTTTTTTTTAGATTTTCGGTAAAACACGTTTATGAAAATGTTGCCCTATGATGGAATATGGATATGATTCCCGTGAGCCTTTAACCAGTAGCATGTTGAGCGAAGAGGAAAAGGAAGCCCAAAACAAGGACTTTTGCAGATTTAAGGAGAAATATGTTCGTAAAACTAGCAGACCTGACACGAATTTAGATGTCTTCAGTTCGATACAAATTTTCTCAGACCTTCCGCTGCCATCTTAACGTAGAATTCAATTTCACAAAAGTGGAAGCTTAAATGGAAAAATAAAAAGCATTTAGTAGTGTCTTCCGTTTAAACATCCTGGCTTAATTAGGAAATCCTATATACGTTTTTCATAAATTACAAAGTACCATGCAACATATTTAATTGTCTTTCAAATTGGCTGCCGACAAAATAACTGTCCAAAATACCATATATTCAAGTTTTAAGGTTACATAAAATCAACTAAATCAAATAGTATTTATATATACATATTTTCAAATAACGTGTTAGCGTCAGAAGTTCTCGTTGTATGACAATTTTCGGATTTTAATTATTTTATTGAATTTACCCTAAAAACTGTGGAGTAAGCTTGAAAGTCGTTTTACTGGAGCATATAACGAATAAGGTAGATCATAAAGCCCTTTAAATCTAGTCTTGTCGGCTTTCCAGAACTTTAGGGGTTTTAGAATTCCGGGCCCGGCCCCACTGTGTGCTCACCATAAGTCACCAGCGCCCACATGTGGACCTTGAGAAACACTGTTCTATGCGGTCGGCATACTAATTTTACCAAAACGTTAGATAAAGGTTATATCTCTACATGGCCAATGTATTATTGTTGTTTCTGAGGAGCATACTTTAACTTTCACTTCAAAATCCATAAACAATAAATACGATGTCTGTAAATTAAGTGATGAAACTGGCAACGTATCGTTTGATCTGGCAACACTGGAGGCGCCGGGCTTGTAGGGGAGACTGGTGAACAGGTGATCTGCCTTCAGTACAAGTTTGAACTAGATTGAGTCATTTGATTGTCAGTAGCGATTTTTTTTTCGTGAAACAGTTTTTTCTATTGTGTTCTAAAAATGAGAGGCATCAATTTCAATCAACGGTGTGATATCAGGTTTTGCCTCAAATTTGGGCACAGCGGAACGGAACTCTTTTTTAACAGTCCCACGGAGATAGTGTTTTGTCAAGATCCCAGGTCTTTCGGCGGTTTTAGACATTTTCAGAAGGAAGAGAGTCGATTGAAGATGAACCACGAAGCGGAAGGCCTTCCTCTTCAAGAACCGATGAAAATATCGACTGAATCCGGGATCTTGTGCAGATCATCGGTTGACAGTCAGAATGATCGGAGAAAAGTTAAATTTGGCTCACACCACCATTCATCAGATCAAGAGCTGCTGGGTATTGTATAACGATAATGCTCCTTGTCACACAGCAATGTCTATAAACGAGTTTTTAGCCAGTAAAAACATTCCTGTGGCTCCTCAGCCTCCTGATCCGCCCGACTTGTGTGCTTGCGACTTTTTTCTCTTTCCAAACTGAAAAATCACCTCAATGGAACTCATTTTGATGCAATCGAAAACATTCAAACGGCTGTAACGGACCAGCTGAAGGCTATTCCAGTATCGGAGTTTCAGCACTGGTATGAGGAGTGGAAGAACCATCTCCAGCGCTGAGTGGCTTCAGACGGAAGTTATTTTGAGGGTGACAATATAAAATTGTAATTATATTTGGATAAAAAGTTAAAAAAAATCAGTCATTTACAGATCGTATAGTATAGGGCTAAAAATATGTACATGGTAAACATTGGCAGCAGCGGTGGCCGCAGTAGTCGACTCTTCGGTCTCCTGATCAGCCGCCGTGCGCTGTGCGGGTTCGAATCCCATCCCAGGAGAAAATGTTCTCTTGGCTATTGGATGTTGTAATTTTCCGTAGGTGGTAGACGGTCTCTGACTGTCGAACGCGGAGGTATCACCCGGCGGATCTCGAGGGCGGGGCCAGAATGTGTGCATGTTGCATGCACAGGTGTTCCCTCGCCAGAGTCCTGTATCTCCCCATAGCCCCACGGTACCCCATGGGTGTTTAGGCCTTAGGCCTTCGTGGTAGTTGGAGTATAAAAAAAAATTGACTCACCTAAGGTTCTTCTTGGGTTTGGCGTTAAGAGCACTGCTGGTGAAAATATCATCGATGGGGTCGTATTTGGCAGGAGAAGACGAATACGAATGAGAATTGTTGTGGTAGGGGGATTTCGAGTAGCCGTAGTTGTTGTACGAGTTGGACTTCGAGTTGAAGTCTGGACACACCTGGGCTTGCACTTTTTGCAGCGTATCACCATGGCTGCGGTTCACGGTCGCTTTTCGAACCAGGCTGGGACTGCTTAGCTTCTTCGAATCGCCGATCATGGTGGCGTTGACACCGTAACTAAAACAAAATCCATCCATAATCCAATGATACATGTACAATTAAAGCATCTGCCTTCCTTCAAGACGAATGTTAAAAGGATGGGCAGCGACGTATTCAATTTTCCTTTAAGCTTTGATCCTCATTTTCAGCTATTAGAACGAATTTCCCTGAACCGAAAGTTGTTCAATAGGTAGCATACGAGATACTGGGATTTCAAGGTTGGACCTTCATTTTAGACATAAAATTGTCTTTATACTTCCCACGTCTTCATTATGAATTTATAAATTGCAAAATTTATAAGATTCTGATTAATTTTAGATTAGTGGCTCGAATTTTGGATATATTTTTTCCTCATGACATTCACTTCTTATGACTCAAAATGAAGACAACAGCACGGCTATTATGTGAGAATATTAAAACACAACAAGTGTAGAACAGCTTTTGCTAAGGTAACATCTTGTAGAAAAACCTATGTTATGTCAAAAAAAAAACCGACGCAATGTCAAAAAAAAACAACTAATTGTCACTTTTCAAGATACGTAATACCCGTGCAGGTCGTTCCGAGTTATAGAGGTGCCAAGGATCAGCGGACAGAGACCGACCGGAGAAAATGACTAACATGGTTTTGCATCATTTGTGTAACATCACATACAGGGTGCAAAGTTAGGAAGTCAGGTGATAGAGGGGATAATCTATACATCTGAATATACAAATGTCAACCAACTGCGCCAGAAAATTGATGAAGCAAAAATTAAAATTATGGAAAACGCAAATTTATTTTAAAGACTAAAGGACAATTTTATTAGAAGGTGTCGCTCGTGTATCGAAAATAATAGAGGCCATTTCAAACATATTTTTTAAAAATTAATTAAATTAAATTATCTTCCACATTTGTCGGTAATTCGCCATAAAGAGCGGCTAAACACAATAGGTTCTGTACTTGTAGGTGGTAAGGATTCTATTGCGTTTCTTACGTTTATCGCATCACAACAACGAATGTGACATGACACACTCATCGTAACAAGCTGAAATTTCCAGGGTTTAGTCTACATGGATTGAAATAGTTTTTACAATAAAATAACCATTGCTAAAACTAACCATTTAGCTTATTTAGAAACAAATCACAGCCCTAAACCTAACGGTTTAGTTGTAATTACGATTGAAAGTTCATTATCCCGTTTTTTAGAAATTTCACAAAATTGCAAATATCTCCTGAACTATAAAATTTCGGACCACAAATATAGGGGTTCATTCGATAGGTTTTTAGGTAATCTATCACCTGACTTCCGTTGATACACTACTAACTTTACACCCTGTATATATCTGATTGATACAAATTTTTCGCGACTACAATACAAAACGGCTTAACACAACCAAAAAGTTATACTCTTAATAGAAATAAAAAATCGTTGTAGGTTATGTATAGGATACTGACAGCAGGATTCCATCTAGTTAGCTGGCAGATGTGCCACTTTCGCGTATCAAGTAACAAATATATGAGTTCAGAGTGAGATCACAGCTTTCGCCTTGCTGAGGAAATAAAGGATCAGGATCTATAAGCGGGGTTTTAGGCCCTAAAAGCAACTCACATTTCAAGTTGATCGCATCTATGAAATTCTTGCATTTGAATGTCTTAGAACATATGTATTTTAAACGGTCAAAAACATTTTCTTTTTAATTTAGTACTTTATTATTTCTCAAAAGCACAAAGTTCTGAATATTGGCATTTTTGTCCAGTTCGTCAGTATGAGATAATCACCCTGTATAGATTGTGAAATTCTAATTTTACTAAAATATATGGTGAAGAATGCGGCAACGAAAATTAGAAGGAAAAATAAATAATACGAAGAAAATATTTCTGATGAGTCATTGTGGTCTATTACCACACTTCTCGGAAAATAATACTAATAGGAAATCAGTCAGGTTGAACATAAATAAGATGCATAATAATTCTTGTGAGACCATAAACCTGTACCTTCTGTGCGGTTTACTCAACCGTGGTTGAACTACTGTATTATGATGATATATTTTAGTACTTTCGTTTAGTTGCTCCTTGGATTTGACATATAAATCTTATAAATGATCATGTAGCTACCACGAAATGAACAACAAATCTTCATTCCGTGTGATTTATATTTTTTATTTTTTATATTCAGAGAAAAAATGTCTTCATGTGGGTTGAGTCTACTTTCCACGTCTTAGTTATCTGATGGTTGATTTTTTAATGCTTGTAGTAACACAGTTTTAGTCATAGTAATGTTCTCGATACATTTTGTAGAAGATTTTCCACCAGGTCTACAATTCATTTTAAGTGGTTAGATTGTTTTCAGTTAAAAATCTTGATTACTTTTCATATGAAACAATCTTCTGAGAATAAAACTTATTTACTACTGATAATCAATAACGATAAAACGAGGCGAAAAAATTAATTTAGTTTATCGAACACATCAAAGATATATGATTTCAGTTTGATCAAAAAGATTTGACATATCTGTTATCGACACCTTCACGTATGATGAGGTAATGAATATTAAGGATAATGGTCAGTTGATTTGGATGCTTCGAAGGCACCTGCTTTGTTTATGTTATGTCAAGTGGCTGCTAAGGTAGGTACTCGATACTTATTAGCCCTAAACGAAGAGCCTAGCAGCTGCCGCTAGTGACGGGATGTGTTTATGCCAAATCAAGGCCTCGGTGATCTGGACTCCGACCAGCCGAAATGAACGGCTCGTTGGCAGAACTCGTCCATTCATCGAAATCGGAGGGGCGCTAGGATGCTTTTTGTTCGTCAAGGTACAGTACTCAGTTTTGAAAGCATTAAACTCTACAAGACTGTGACCTCCAGGTCTCTCGTCAGATAGAAAGTCGCTGCTAGTCTTTTTTTCTTTAGCTCACAAGTCCGCGCCTATTTATTATTGATGTTTTCAATAGCTTGAATTATTGGGGTATTTTTCGGCTAACCAATTCTGGTATATTAACTGAATTGAGAAAGATTTACTGTGGAATTAACGTGATTGGCATCGAAGGCTCCTAAGAATGTGTTGTTTACATCTAGATTATAGCTCCAACCATCTAGATGGTGCAGAATGCGAAGTTTTACTCATTCCACCTTCACTATTGAATGGAATTCATTCAATTCATAAAATATACGAAAAATACATTACAGAACTTTAACGTTGCGAAATATTTTTAGGATCATCCAAACTGATCTGAAGACTGCGTTATATAAATAGTTTTTATATGTGTAAAGCTGGCAGGGACTTCAGTGGGTGGCTTATATTAACTGTAATTTATTTTTAAAACAACACTACCACATTTTTATTCGCTTTGCCATTTGTTTATTATGAATAACTTAAAATCCTACACATGGGGAACGATAAAATGAATGAGATTGATAGAGAGCATTTGAAAGCACAACTATCGTCGGAACTGTGTTGCCATTTGGTAGTTGATTGGATTCACGTCTATCAGTATAATTATGAGAATTTCGTTTCAAAATTAGAAAATTGATTAGAAATCATGGATCGGAACAAATAATTCTTGCAGTTTTGAAAAGAAGAGCTACTCCTTGATGTGTCCAGATGAACTAAAAAATCAAAATAATAATAAACTTCAACTTAGGAATTTCTATTTCACGAGCTACAGGCTCGATAAACTTTGGTAGATTCGTCTATATAGCACAATTGAAGATTCATTCTTTTTTAGTCGCTGCAGTCGGGTTTTTTGCATTTCCAAAAATGCAAATATCAACTAAGATACCCTGTCGCTTCTAAATTATTGATCTTACAGTAAAATGTTTATAACGTAATCTGTTGTATATTTACTGTAGATTGTTAATGTATAATTATGAAGATTGCATTAATATACTAAGTGACATATAAATCCGAACACCCAGTTTAAATGGTTTTATTTTAATAAAATTTTGTATAAGTACTTAATGAAGCATAATAAGTAAATGATAAAAATTTCAAAATGATTGCACTGCTTTAAAGCCCTTTGACCTTTAATAATGTGTGGATGCACCCTGATGTGCTACGCATTCTCCAACGCGCCTAGGCATGCTTCTGATCAGGTGGTCAATGTCCTCCTGTGGTATCTCATTCCAGGCAACCACCAACTCCTCTCGAAGTGCTTCTAGAGTCTGAGGAGGACGTTGCAAATTGAGCAATCTCCTACCCATAATATCCCACACGTGCTCAATTGGGGATAAGTCGGGAGATCTTGGTGGCCATGGTAACAATGTGATATCATTATGTTGAAAGAAGTCTATTGTGACTCTTGCAACATGTGGTCGGGCATTATCTTGTTGGAAAGTTGGATCTGCCAGGGTGTCAAGATAGGGTAAAAGATGGGGTTCTAGAACTTCGTGGATATAACGCTGCGCGTTCATGTTACCTCTGATGAAGATTAAAGGTGACCTGGAACCATAAGCTATAGCACCCCAAACCATAACTCCAACAGTGTGATGAACATGTCTTTCAAAAAAAAACTGTGGATTCCTCCTTTCACCACGTCGCCTTCTAACCCTGGCACGACCATCGTGCATGCCTAAACAAAATCGAGACTCGTCACTAAAGACAATACTGTTCCATTCCTGATCCCAGAGTGACCGTTGTCTGCACCACTCAAGGTGATTACGTCGGTGTTCTCGAGTTACAGGGAGGACCCAGTGTGGCCGGTAGAAAACAAGCCAAAACTTCTCATTCGTCGGTAAACACTTCGCATGCCAATAGGTCTTCCGTGTTCTGCAAACCATTCATTTGCAATGGACCTGGTAGTGGATAAACGGTCCCTTAAGGACAATAATCTTAGGCGGCGATCTTCACGGTCTGTTGTTCTACGGCGGCGTCCAGTGCCCCTTGCTCTTTGCGTACGGCCTTCTCGAAGCCATGCCTGACAACACCTAACATCTAACTGCAATTGCCCGAAAAGAAAGTCCAGCTTCCCGAAGTCCCACTATACGGCCCCTATCAAACTGACTAAGTTGACGAAATCGTACAGGTCTCCGTACTCTAGGCATCGTAACCGATCGTAAAGGATGTCAAGAACCAAAATCCGTCAACGTTGATTCTTTACTGCGGCTGAAATATTCATTTTTAGAGCGTTAGTGAATTAAAAAAAAGCAGTATAAAAACCGGAATGCCCAACTGATAAGGCTGAACATTTTTTCACTTGTTATTTACAGTAAGATAAATACATTCACCAACTTTTATTAAAATAAAACCATTTAAACTGGGTGTTCGGATTTATATGTCCCTTAGTATAGTTTACGAGATGCATGCAAAGCGTGATAGAAGGAGCCTTTCCCTCCACTCCCACCGTCGGCTTACCTCCTACAATTAAGGATTGTCAGTAGTTTTATCAGGAGACCTCAAAGAATAACGCTACCAATTTTAAAAACTACTCTAATTATTTGTGTCGGTTTCCTTAATTTTATTTGGCTAAATGAGAAAAAATCATTACAGCGGCTATCATAGCAATATGCAGGCCGGTGTCTAGATAAACCTGGAGTAGAGTAGTGTGATTCAGCAAGCACCCAAACTTTAGGAGTCGTGATTACGTTGCACTCAGGCTGACATTGACTTTGACCTTGATGTGGTCATTTTCCGTTGATTGAAACAATTTACATCCTATTCAAATTTTCTTTTTCTTGACGGGTCAAATGCGAAAAACGCTACTCAAGTTACCTTAGCACAGTCAGAAACTGAAAAATGTTGAAATCTTGATTCTTTGAATTAGGGTTGTTTTAGTTGTCCTCATGATCGTAAGTTTACATTTTTTTAAAATTCGTAATTGTTAAGTTTATATTTCTGGGCAAAATAAAAACCACTCTTAGGGCATTCAGAATTTTATTGTAACTTACTACTACTGAGGTGATCATTAAAGTGATCCATTACGTACAAGTTTTGGGATTCAGTACATGAGTGCTTTACATGTGTTAAGTTATTCATTTATAGAAGATAGACATATTACATAATATATTGACATAGATTTATTGCTTGTTTTACTAGTTACCGACAAAGGCGATAGACCTTGAATTATACGATTTTGCATGAGATAACATTGTAATTCTGCTGTTGTGAGATTTATGCAATTTTTTGCGATATTTCCACTTGACTGAAATATAAATAACGAATAGTAAGATGTATAGACATATGTTTAACCAGCGGGTATGGTATTAAGTGGGCATTACCATAGAATGAAAAGGCAATGGTTAACGTTGTATTTGATTTAGTCATTTATGTCACTCCAATGAATTATGACTGTGTTAGAAAAGGTTATTTTATTGGTACGATAAGCGGGAGGAGTGGCTTATTCGTATGGTTGCCGTTTAATAGAGATAGCCTATGCAATACCATAGAGATAGTCCCAGAAAAAAATTTCTGGGACAACGTAGTTAAAACCCTAACAAAAACTCGAAAGTTATTCAGATAGTGTTATGCTAAAACATGTATTAAGTATAAAAACACATACTAATCAGTCACCATTATACCACACCGATTTGAAATTAACATGGGGCCTTCGGTTGTGGTCATACTTTCCAACAGACTTCATAGGTTATTAGGGTTGAGAATGCCGAGATGCGAAGTCAAAATGCGACAAAGATCTTAAAATGACACAGGTAATGCCATCTTAGGAAGTAGGATCTTGACTGGGGTGGCGAGGCTTTCGGAAAGAAGAAATATGGGTATCTAATGCACAGAAGCCAAAGAAAGGTCATACGGCATGTGATCTACGCTTATAGAAAGATATCTACAGATTTATTGTTGTATAAGGAGGGTGAAGGCGGACTTTGTTAGATGGCAGGAGAGGTGGACTGATTCCGAATGTTAAAACCAGGATTGACAAGGAAGCGGTGCGGGTAGCGTGCTACGCTGCACAACTTCCCACAGGACATGGTTGCTTCGATAGCTACCTAAAAAGGGTAGGAAAGAAGAGTACGCGAGTTGCGTATATTGGAACGAAGATGAGAATAGTCCTGCTCATCTACCCGAGTCTAGTAGATGGGTTGACTGCCAGAGACAATAGAATAGACGCTCGGCGAGATGCTCACTGAGTACACCTACGCCAGGCCTGTAAGAGAAGCCAAATGGGTTGACATTCAATCATTAGGGAGGCAGATGATGCTGAGCCACCGGATAGTAAAAACAAACCAAGGAAGCATTAATCGATTTATACTTGCTGGCTTGTATATATACATAAAGAATCTATATATACCACTATGAGAATTGGATAACTTTTACCTTTGATATGAACAAAACACAACGCTGCAAGCGTTATCGTGGTGAATTGTGTAGCGAACGACTGAGAGATTCTAGTGAGACGCATTCTGGAGAATCTCACACTTCGGTCAGAAAACGCCGACAGGACAGTACTGTCGAGACTTTTGCTATAAAAGCATTCACCTGTCTAAAAAAACATAGGCGACTTCACTTCACAATAAAGATTCGTGAGCAGCTGATGGAAAGTAAACGTATGTATGTTCACAAGTACATACCCAATTATTCACAAATAAGTCAGTCGTGCAGCAAAAAAGCTCATTTGTATGGCAGTCCGCCTTTTCAGAGAAAGCCGATACTAATAAGGATACCAGTCGGCATCAGAGGCAAACAGCCTTCATTACGAGATCACGCATTGTCAGATATCGAACAATAAACAGGGACCAGTTCAAGCGTAATCACATCTTATATTTTTTGTAGTTGAATCACATAAGACGACGTTGGATGATGAGAGAACTAATCTGGCAAGGCTAGAACTTAAAGCTCTTGCATAGGCGCCAATGTTACCAGGTCTACTGATTTTTCGGTATATTTACCGATATTAGTCGTATTCTACCGAACTACCTATTTTAATGCAAAATCTACCGAAAAATTTTCCAAATTCTTAAATGCTACATACCTGATATAATTCATCGAAACATAAGAATTGAGAAAACCCTAGTCGAATTGCTAGATTTTTATATTGATCCTAAGGCAACATGTTAAGATCTATTAATTGTTATTTGAAAATTGTAGATCTGATCATTATTTCAGGAGCTCATATTTAGTGAGCCAAGTTACTAGAATATATTGTACACTATATTGAGATACATAAAACTTCGCGTAAGTGAAAAACCTAGTAACTTCTAGGCATTTTGATGCAAATCATGTATATTTAACTTCGTTCTGAATTCGTTTCTGAACAGCAAAGCTTTAATAGACATTACTTAAAAATTGGCCCTCGTACATTCGTATGTTGTTTGGGAGGGTTTATGGTTATTTCTTACGCCATTAGCAAAATGGCGAATGACAATTGAAATGCTAGGTTCCGCCATTGGTTTCGCCTCCCAATCAATATTTTATGATATACCAGATGCTTCAGACGCGACCCTCACTATTGGGATCTCGGAAACGATAAGAGATAAGAAGTCGCCTAAATGGGGCAAAGTTGCGTATTTATGTAATTAACAAAATGCCGCTTAGAAAGTTTCGAAATTAAAAATACTTCCGGCGAGAGACGGAAAAAACAGAATTCTGCCAAAATCGTTTTAATTTCTTCCTGATGTTATTTATAGTGAGATTTCAAAATAAATTGCACATTAATATTACCACTCATTCTTCTCTACCAGATGACATGATTAAAATTTCTAAATTGTCCTTCAGGATCAATTTGATTTCCGATGCCATATTGGATTTTTGCATAAATAATCGAGTTTTTAATTCTAAAAACGAAAATGTATAAACATGTAATACAATGACTTTGTCAAACCTTAGTTACTTAAAAAAATTCTAGGTAGGCCTTGAAATTATATCATTCATTTGATATAGGACTTCATAATAAATTGCATGTTGCAATTGCCACTTTTTCTCATCTATAAAAGACGGCGTAGTCCAATTTTCAATTCAACGTTTCTTCTTTCAGTTTCCATCGCCAACTTTTCCATGTGGACGCTATATTGGAATTTTGTACATTTGAATGGACTTTTCAGTCTTAAGTTCAGTAATGTGTTTCCTTAGTTGGCCATGAATTTGTTGTTGGAAAGAAAATTATTAGGAAATAAAAAGGTAATATAAAGGTAATAATAAATAAAAATAATAATCATAAATTGTGAGTTATTTTGTAGGCAAAGCCTGGCTCTTTTCTGTACATTGTTCACTGCTCACTTCATTTCCCTTTTTCTCAGTATTCAAAACTCTGTTACTATGTACAATTTGAGGTCTGGTCTGGTATACGAGACAAATGACTATCTGATAATTTAGGGGCCTACCTAGGCAATTCTGTTTTTCTGAAATAACCAAGAAATAACTAAGGTCTGACAATGTCAATGTGTGACATATACATTCGTGGAATCATTTTTCTATTCATCTGAGAAAAAATTAAATATGACGTAGGTAAGAAAAATAAAAGTTGATGCTGGAGAACAAGAGACAAAACGTCATCTTGAAATTATAATTATACCATCTTGTAGAGCAGAAATAGTGCCAATGTCAATGTGCATATTTTGTTTGAAATCCCACTACAAAGTCAGGAAAAAATTAAAACTATTTTGGGAAAAATTCTCCTACAGAAGTACCGTTGAACTTTCTAAGCGGCATTTTATGACGGAACTGTACCGTTTCCGAGACTTCAATGGTGAGGATCAAATTTGAAACACCCGGTAGACATGTAATAACAATCATAACTGTAATATCATGATATTTGAGAATATCTGCTTCTACTTATTTTATGAATGTTTCAACTTGTCAACTATGAGGCTGCCGATATTTGTGAACACTGGTACAGTAATTATTGTTGTTTATGTCATAACTTATATACTAAGCTTTTTATGTCTAATCATCCATATAATTTCATAAGGAGTGTCATCGTTATAAATTGGCAGTGCAAGATATTTAACCCAAATGCGCAACATAAATAAATGGCTGCTGCGCCTTTTTTAAACGAAGTGATATTAAGCCGGCCACCAAATGTTGAAGAGGCGAGTGGGTCATCAATACAATTCTAATAAAAATGAGACTGCGAACTAAGGACTATGGCAAACGAAGTATATGGAAACGACTATGGGGGAGTATTGCAAAGTATTCTACTGCCGTATTTACGAGTAGGGAACAGGCAGTAACGTTCATTTACTACGTTTTTGAAATTTTGACGCCAATACTATCATAATAATACTCTTATGATTGATCACGTTATTTAACAAAAATATTTCTTTTTTTCACTTTTGTCAAATATTTCGTATTCAATACATTTCCTAAGCATAAAAGCAGTAAATCAATTTATCAAACTAAAAAGCACTAGTTTTCAAACTGTACCGATTTTAACCTCACAATGATACTGCCGTTTTACCCTTTTTATAACCTATTATGATAGTGACTTTAGCTCCGGAAAAATGGTTTTGAAAAATATTTTTCGTTTAACTTAATGCTGTTTTTGGTTTATTTATATAATTGTTTTTGTTAAATTATATAATGATTGATGAATTGAATTATTAGATGTTGAAAAGGTTTCTTTTGTGCTATTTATGTGAAATTTTTCAATATGAATGAATGATAGAATAAAATAAAATTCTGCATTACTGCGTTTTTTCTTTGAAAGAATAATGTAACTAGATTATGAAAACTACAAAAAAACAGTATTTTTTTTGCGGAGTATCAAAGCAGTAAATCAAATGTTACTGCTTTTTGATTTACGACAATTCAAGACAGAATGTCATTTATTTTAGACCTCCACAACATTTATCTAATTCAAATAACTCTCTATAATCTCATGTAACTTTACAATACCATTCACTTTTATTGTGTTGTGAATAATATTATTTATTTAGTTCGATATATTCAGAATTTTTTACTCAATTTTCTCTGACTTTGATTTTTACTCTTTACTGCCTTTTACCTAGGTATGGCAGTCTAGGCGTTTAACTCGTATGACTGCATTTGAGACACTGCGCGAATCTTTGTAATAATTACATAACTCAGATTTTTTTGTGTTTTTTCTTTTGAGACGATTTGATGCAGGCGCTGATTTATTAGTTATTTTTGGTTATCATGGACGATTTTAACGATTTGTGTATTTTATAGAGAGCGATTATATTAGACGTTTGTTTTGTACCTTGCACCTTTTTGACAGTGCGGATTTTTCTCAACCTGGTACAGAATTAGCTTTTGATATTCGTAATGGTAGTCAAACTTATGCACTGAGAACACGAAGAATGCTTATTCTTCAATTTCCAAAATTCAAGTGATCCCCGAGAAGTGCAGTTTCCCCTAATTACTAAAAATATATACTGTCAACTTTAAAATTTTTCAAGGATGTATGGTCAATCCAGTAGGCAGTCGTTCGCAGTTTTTGAGCATTAGAACTAATGCGCAACTTCTGTAATATTTTTCTGTAGAGTAATTGAAGTCATTCCTACCAGACTATTTTGCTTTGCCTTTGGATTGCATACATGCCAAGAGAGCCAATTTAAACAATACACGGTGTTCCGTACTTAAATGGGCATAGTAAGTAAAATGGTAAGCTGTATAGACCGAGACCACTTGATATCTGATAAACAGTGCGATTTGTCAAGGGTCATAGTCAAGGTCACGTTCAAGGTCAGCATTAGATGAGCTTTTCAAGCTTTGCAACTTTACTACAGATGTTTCTTTATCAAATGTATTTCGCAAGACAAATATCTTGCCAAAGTTGGCCTGTGCTTACTTTTTGGACACCCTCAAATACCCACAAAGATTAGGGTTAAGGTCATGGGCAAAGGCATACAAAGTAAATTTTACCACTTTCTTCATTTCCGGTGTGAAAAATAGAGGTATCATTTAATAAAACTGCCTTGAACATCAAATGGCCTTGAAGGTCATAGTCAAGGTCACGTTCAAAATAATAATAATAAACAGTCTTTTATTTTCAAAGAAAATTCAGTATAATAAAAGAAATATATAGTACCAGTGGAGAAGTATAGCTGACAGCTACTCTACTCAACCACTGGAGGGGAGCACCCAAGTAAGCGAATACTTGAAACTGTTGTTAAATAATATGTAATTACATATGTCAAAATAAATGAGGTAGACAGAAAAGTACACATATGATGAATAGAGCAACTCAGGCATTCACAGTGAAACATACATGTACAGATTATGCTTTTAACTTTTAAAAACTATACAGAGCATACAAGGAAAGGAACAACACATTCATGCTAAACAGATCTAGCCACACTTTTGATATCAATGTTGATATTATATGTATAAAAGAGTTGGGTGAATCTTTTCAATACTTACAACTTTGTTTTACATTATTTTTCTCTACGAAGCGTATTTTTAGAAATACTGTGATCTATTCATTACTTTTTGAATATCATGTAAATTTTAGGGGGTAACCTATATCCTCACTCGGGTTTCAATCAAACAGACATTCACATTTAGGTATATAGATCGCTACATTGTACGAGATACTTTTTTAATAAGTAGAAGAGTATATAAGGTTTATTATTCTTTTTCATCCTGCCGAAAAAATGTATTTGTTTTTTTATGTAAAATGGATTATTAAGTTGCTAAATGTATGCTACTGCCCAGATGTGGGAATGCAAAACATAGTTTAGTTATGACTAGCAATGGATGGATATATTATACAATAACACAGAAAGCAGATGAACAATATAGAATCAGAACAGTAGTCTTTCGAAAACTTTACTGTTCAGAAACGCATTCATAACTACCTAAGTATCAGAATTCTTAAGACTCTGAACTTTCAGTTTTAGGATTTTTTTTTAAATCTGAAATTTTCAAAATTTTTGACATCTTCAAGGTTTTCTAACCTTTCAAATTTCCGTGATTCACAAAACGTTCAAAATAAAAGTTAGGTCTTATCTCAGTACGTGAAATACGTATTACTCTTCGAATTTTGGTAAATAATGACTAACAGTTTCATATTCTTAGAGTAACCATTTTCAGATTACCAAACTCTTCAAAATTTTGTAAAGTCTCACATTTTTTTTTTCAAAAACGCAAAATGTTAGAAATTGCTAGTTTTCAAAATGTTCAATATTTAAAGTTTTCAAAATTTCCATTTAAATAAAATCAAAATACTCGAAGGTTTTTAGAAATACCAAAACTTTGGATACTTTCAGAATTTTTAAAATGACCGATGTTTCCAAAATTCGGAGCGGCTAACTGTGACACCCCTAATGGTAATGTGGTATGGTTCGAATGCTATGGCCGGATTTAAGAGTTTGCATCCATGCCATTGCAAACAATCAATTTGGCAATCGGATTCTCAAGGACTGACAGACTGGCCTGGTTCAATGATGCTACCAAGTTCCACTATACTCGTATAATCTACGTTAGTTAAAATCTGTTCTGGTAAGCGATTCATATATGATGATTATATTTATCTCCTAAACATAAAATGTATCGGACATTTTTAGGTATATCTACTTCAGTTTTATTTATAATCATTTTGGATATACCTTCATTAAATCTTCAGAGTCAGTGACATAGCCTTTGTATTTCTTCTAATTCAGCGTAAACAAAAAAGGAAGTTCATCGTGATGTTAGAGAAATACAAAGGCTAAGTCACTGACTCCGAAGATTTTAATGCAGGTAAATCCAAATTGGATCATAAATAAAACTGAAGTAGATATACCTAAAAATGTTCAATATATTTTAAGTTTAGGAGATAAATATAATTTACCATATATTATGCATCACATACCAATAGATGCTATTAAGTATGATGTTTGTAGTGGTTAAAATTTGCATGAAAATGAATGACAGTTGCACGTGTTACGAGTCAAATGAGCAAGCAAGTGGTACCACCCACCTGAACGGCTGACTGGTCTGCCTAGCATGGTACGGTATCCCTTGTTCGTCCTCCCCGCTCGCTGCTGCGTGATTCTGCGAGCCGTACCGCGCTTGGTGCTGCCTGCTAGCCGTCGTCTGCACGTCGGGGATCGACTGGACGGTCAGCAGCATATCTGAGAGCAGTTCGTCCAGCTCGCGGTGCTGTTCTTCGGTGGTGGTACCCGAGGCGGCTGAGGGGGACGGGTGAGAGGAACCTGCTGAGGATGAGGCTGGAGGCGGGGATGAGGATGATAGGGTGGCTGTGGTTGCGGTTGTGCCTAAGGCGCCGCCGGAGCCTGGTTTGGCCTGGTGGTGGCCTGGAATCAAAAAAGAGACAATACCGTAATTATGCTCACAGAACCCCAAATAAATAAAAATGAACGTTCCTCAGGTTTCTATCCTAATATTAACCCGTGCCCTCAAGCGAAACAAATTTTGGATGTGAATAATATAGGGCTACAGATAATGCACGGATACAACCATACAAAAAATAAAAAACCATTTCTCGACCTGTATACAGGGTGTTCCTAAATAAAATGGTAATCTCGCGGATGGACATAGAAAGAACACAGAACAGCAATGCAACAAGTATCCATGAACATGTGGTGCGGGGGTCTCCAATGGAGATACACGGTAAACGTTCACCTACTGGAATGTAAGAGAAGGGAAGCGAAACTCTTACGCTGGAGCGACCCGAATACAAGTGACGTATCACGTTTGACACGTGCAAATGACAAATGTCGTCGTGGTTCCCTTCGCATGCAAAATTATACTACTGAAAATTTGTCTTTCTTCAATAACTTCGGAACGATAATAATTCCCATTTTAAGTTAAGAAACACTTCATAAATCAGTTGGTTTAGCTAAAATAACATATTTTTTCATTTGCGACACAAAATTGGCTCCCAATGGCACAAAATACACCAATGAGAAAGAAGCATTTGTCTCAAACTCGAAGCACAGACCAAACTGATACAATATCTAGATTTTGACATAACAGCAACTAAATGAACATTTTATTAAAAATAACAGTGTCACTATTTACCAGAGAGAGAGATAACATTGAGAAATAGGATATATTTTTACAAATGCCTCAATATGTCCATTGAGGTTAGCTATTTCCCTATATACGTTTGTAACAGGTCAGACAAAATTATGGTTTTGAAGACAAATTAAATTTTCAGAACGCTTTTTTTTAATAAATATCGAGTACAAATTAAATTTACTTGACTACCGAGCGAGAAACCGTTGTTCTTTCAAACTACTTATATGCTCAACACGTGTTTAGACCTAATCTTCCTGGCTTAGCACAATAATACCAATACCGCCATCTACCATCACCCTGGCAAGGTAGTCGCACGGTAGTAAGTAAATTGAATATTTCCTCGTTGTTTGTTTCTGTAATTTTATTTATGTCTTCCAAGAGTTTATTAAGCAGAATTTTGGACAGCAAGGACAAATATCAATGATCTAGTTTGACTGACCTGTTATAAACCTATAAAAATAAAAAATAGGCTTTTGTAGCTAACCTCAATGGACATGTTGACACATTTGCAAAAATATATTCGTTTTTCTCTCGCGGGTACATACGTATGGCCGCTCGTATCTATTTGTCATTGGTTTTAATATAGGCGGTGAGCAGCGACCATGACTGAGCCAGATACGATCGGTATTAGGAGATTTCCCCCCAATTTCCGGGGAGTTTTACTCCTTGATGGGAATTTTTGTGGCGCGTAATTTTCTGAGGAACGTATTTGAGGAAAAATAAAACCTTTGTTTTTTTTTAAGGGATATTTTATTTGATGTTTAACCACGTCACTGGTAAACAACAATTTCAATTCTTTTAGCTCATATACCCTGTTCTTATGAAATTTACGCCACGACAAAATAAAGACGGGCTCTCGATCGCGCTTGTATTGATCAGTATACCGGGTGAGAGATAATAGTAAGACAATATAATATCTACCTAGCAACCCGGTACGACAATATTCACAACATGAATGCTAGAATTTATTCATCTTGCAGCTCGCAGCCGATATCCGACATTGTGATAAGTATAAATGGATCGTCACCTGTAACCTGTTGCCTCCCACCCGCCACCCATCGCCTGAGCATAACTGCGGCCTAAGATCCGCACACACATAGACACCTTGGATCCACCGAATTACCAGTGGTGTACGATGAGTTATGCTATCATCTTTCGTTGATGTTTAGTTCGATATCATAGAATCCAAATACGCAGAACGTGCTCAATTTATCTCTGTGGTCTAGACATACCTGCAGATGAAATGCCGCTATCCATGGATACTGTCAACGAGCTGGATACAGCTCCAGGGGATAGCTCCGGCTTCTTGGCGATGGTTGCATACAGACTGCCATCCAAAGGCCCGTACGTGTGGTTACACTCCTCTGAAAAAAAAATATTATTACAATATGAAAACAGATAGGAAGGAAACGGAAATTTTCGCGTTTAGTTACAGAATATAACCTGATTAACATTATCGATTTTGTATTCATCATCATTCATTTAAATTGACTGATCTTCTATTTTCGGCTTTGGATACAATTTGACTTGATCGATACCTTTCGAAAGGTCGACAGTTCGATACATGTAAAGTTGACTGAGTTACAAGCCTAACTGTGCACAAATGCTAACCGCGTTTTATTGTAGATTGATCAAATTACTGAAAGTGAGCTTGCCGTCGGAAATACGACACAAAAATAAGAAACCGTATAGGAACACGATTTATTTTACAAAATATGGATATAAGGCGTTACTTATTTTGTATAACTATTTGAAGAAAGCATAGAATTTCCTTTTCTTCTCGGTTGCAATGTAATAGGTTAAGGATGCACTTTCCTCTTTTCTACTTTTTAGAAGGTATCATCCATTAATTATTCCTGAGCCAGCTCAGTTTTCTACATGTCTCTGTGATAAGCGGTAAAACCTTTTACTTCCCACGCCACTGGCATGGAAATACCTATTGTAATTGTGAAAAATTTTGTATGTTGTATGACACGTACATATTGAAAAACCATAACACTCATTTTCGTCGCTCTGTCGTCTGCTTGTCCTATCTGTCGGTCTATCCGCTAGTCCGTCAACAAATTGAACCGCTCGGATTTTGATAAAATTTTTATTGGGCTAAGGAGGAAAAAGCTTTGTAGTTTTTGTAAATCAGTTCTGGGGCGGCTATTTATGACGGTAGTACATTTATAGGCTTTCAACCCTGGCAATTCTATGCATCTATTATTAGTACATATTTCACACATCATAGATTTCCTCGTACATCGAAATATTTTCAACAGACGTGTATCCTACACCTAATGGTATCAAATCTTATCTGAGCATGACCGCTTATAGATCACCGCCAGCGCTGACTTTTTGGCATGTGTGAGTGTGACTGCTGTGGTAATTTCAGTATCGTTGCCAGACGGTCGATACTTTCAGTAGGGCAGGGAAGACATTTCTCTCGTGACCTATTAGGTCGGGACTATGGACTAGTTGTATGAGCATGTTTGAGTGACTTGATCCATTTATTTATTTTTTTGTTATACATGTACGTAGCAAGCTTATTCTTTAAAAGGGCTAATTTGTGCGGGACATAATTCATTATGAACTGATGACAACATTGAGTGGGAAGTGCAGAGTCAACCTACTTTACGCCATTTTTTTGTTTATTTTGACTATGGTATAACATTGAAGCAAGTGGTATCTTGGTATCAGCTTATGCCTTTTTGTTTAGAGTTTGGCCTGTTATTCGCAAGACCCAAATGTTATCGGTGCCTTCAAGAGCGACAATGGATCAACAGCCAAAAAATATCCTAAATAAAATCAACAAAATATTACTATTTTTAATGTGCTAAAACCGGAATGAAACTTATTTTTTCAATATTAGTTCAAGTTTTAGAGATACGGTAATTATATGTGTTCCTGCTGTGACAGTGTTAATATACTGTAATTCACAAGAATGCACGTGCTACATTTTTATATTCGGCAAGGAAAGATGATGTAATCGGCATGATTGTGTTACGTTATACATACGTGTACATTATATTGTTTTATATTAGCCATTTTTTCCTCAGTTGGCTGACAGCGTTCATGCAAGATGTCTCGAAAGTGTGTAAACGATCCAGATCAGTTTTATTACGTGTGTGGTGATGTGACTTTTGCGTCTCAGAGACGGTCTATTACTCCACTAATAACAAAGGCATATCAGCTTTATTTCGGTTGTAAACTAGGTGATCAAGACAAACAGTGGGCACCCCACATCTGCTGTAATACATGTGCTTCAAGTCTGAGGAGCTGGTTAAATGGCAAAAAACGGTCTATGCGCTTTGCTGTCCCAATGGTTTGGAGAGAGCCTACAAATCATATTAATGATTGTTACTTTTGCATGGTACCTTGTGTTGGACAAGCCACAGGTATGTCCAAAAAAAAAATCGGTTATTAACTACCCAAACATACCATCTGCGATGAGACCTGTGCCTCACAGTGACGAAAATCCTATTCCAAAACCCCCAGAATCCTACACTTGCGAATCAGAAAACGAATCAGATCATGGCGATCGAGTGATTCGTCAGGAAGAAGATATGCCATCAACGTCAAGAGATCCTGATTTTATACCGAGCACGTCATGCCACCAACCGCACAAAATAACACAGTCAGAATTAAAATGTAAGGCAGAGTTACTTGGATCGAGACTGCAGCAGTGGAACTCGTTAGAAGACGATGTTTCGGTATGTGTTTTTCGTAAACGCCACAAAGACTTAGAACGATTTTTCAATAAGGAGAATAACTTGGTTTTCTGCAGTAACATTAACGGCTTACTGGCGGCTTTAAATATAAACTATAACCCAGAAGAATGGAGATTGTTTATAGACAGTTCAACATTGAGTTTAAAGGCAGTGTTATTGCATATTGGACATATTTTATCATCTCTTCCTGTAGGGTATGCAGTTCACATGAAAGAATCATATGACAATATGAAGTACCTATTGACAAGCATAAAATACGATGAGCACCAATGGCATATTTGTGGCGATTTGAAAGTTGTTGCACTTTTACTTGGGCTGCAGCTAGGCTACACAAAGTTTTGCTGTTTTTTGTGTGAATGGGACAGTCGGGCAAAGGCACTTTATTACACCAGACAAAACTGGCCTGTTCGTCAATTCCTAGAGCCAGGTCAAAAAAATTTACAGCATATGCCATTAGTAGATTCGAAAAAAATTTTATTACCACCACTGCATATCAAGTTGGGCCTAATGAAAAACTTTGTCAAGGCATTAGATAAAGATGGGTCAGCTTTTCAATACCTGCGTCAGAAATTTCCAAGACTAAGTGAGGCAAAGGTTAAAGAAGGTATTTTTGTTGGGCCACAGATTCGAAATATTTTGAAAGATACACAGTTTGAAAACACTTTAACAGGTATTGAAAAAACTGCTTGGAATGATTTCCGTCTGGTGGTCACTAATTTTTTGGGAAATAGAAAAGCTGACAACTATAACACCCTTGTCAAAAATGTGCTGTCATCGTATCAAAAGATGGGCTGTAATATGTCTCTTAAGATACATTTCCTACACTCACACCTGGACTTTTTTCCTGACAATTGCGGAGACGTAAGTGATGAGCACGGCGAACGTTTTCATCAGGATATTTCAACAATGGAAAAAAGGTACCAGGGAAAGTGGAATCCTTCCATGCTTGCAGACTACTGTTGGACTCTTGGTAGAGATGCTCCAGAAACGATCCATAAAAAAACAGCAAAAAAACAGCGCATATAGTGATTCTTATAAGTATATGAATCTTGTTACTTTTTTAATATATCCTTAAAAATAAAAAGTTTTTTTTCTAAACCGCAACTAATTTTTTTATTTCATTATCATTTTTGGATTCAGCGCCCCAAAATTAACAAAGAAGTGCATTTTTCCCACAAGATACAATTAAAAAATCAAAATTTGTTGCCCAGTGCTATTGGAGTAAGCATATGAAATATCTCAAACATATTTTGCATGCGAGTTCAACCCTGTATCACACGAAATCTTCCCAGAAGGTTCACTAGTCTGGTTAGTATCACTCAGCACGACGGCCCTTAAGTCTGTTTATGTTATACATTCCACTCCTCCTCTGGGCACTTGTTCACAGGATAAGCTTTCTTAAAAACGCAGGCGGGTGTCGCATCTCAGATCAAATAGTGCACGGACAGGTGAGCAATCACATCCTTCATTCTGCTGCACTGCATGGATTTATAACTATAATACTTTTATATTCATATATTTCCATTAATGGCTTACGGACTCAATAATTGCGCATAAGGAAATTAACTGGCTTATACGGGTGTGCCACCTCCATTCTCTGGGGGGTTGTTAAAAGAGTTTTGAAGTCCGACTGCTAGGTTCAAGTGTTAAGTTAATTACTGCTTGGTTTCCTCTATCAGTAGAAATATCGGAGCGCTTTAGATGTTGATACGGAGGCTTTTGACCGACGTAGCATCCTAGGTCTGAATGACCGCTTAACTGTCTTCTCTTGGCAATCGCTGGAGTCTGAATGTATCTCATCGCAGGACGTGTGTAGGGATTGTTACTCTAAAGATTGTGACCTTGCTCGATTACCTCTGATTAAGAGATAACGTCGGAGCCTTTGGATATTGACATAACGGCCATTGGCCAACGTGATATCCTGGATCCTGAACTGCTTTTCGTAACAATCATTAAACTCAGCATATCTGTCCATGCACCTGGGCATCAACATAGGCAGCTGTGTGCTTAAATCCTATTTTGAACACATATTCTGCTGTGTGCTTAAATCGCCTAAGTGAAGGACTGTGTATCCCAGAGGGACTGTGTGTTTCTAGAACTCTGTGCTCCAGGGGCTGTGTGCCCCCGCTCTTATTGTCTGCGGACAAGTATATGACAATTCACAAATAAATAATGATGAACTGGTACCACTGCGGATAATTAATAATAATTATAGTTAGTAGTATAGTAGTAATCCTAAGGTGGTAGAGTTGCGCATGTCATGAGTCGGTTGAATATGGGAGGTACTCAAATCATTTTTCTAAAAATAGGTGTTGGCCACAACAATTCGATCATTTCGCCCTTATCGCTTGCCAAATGAAGATAACTCGTTGTCGTTCCGTCAGCAAGTGAATGGCTTTAATATTATCCTGACATAGTTGCTCATGTAGAATTTTTAACGAACTGCCATTGTAGTAAAAATGACACGGTACAGGGTGGTACTTTGGAACCTTCTAAGGTAGCAGCGGTGGCCGCAGTGGTAGACGCTTCGTCTCCTGATCAGTCGCCGTGCGCTGCGAGGGTTCAAATCCGGTCCCAAGAGAAATCTTTCTCTTGTCTATATGGATGTTGTGATTTTCCGTAGGTAGTAGACGGTCTCTGACTGTCGTATGCGGAGGTACCACCCGGCGGGTCTCGTAGGCGGGGCCAGAATGTGTGCATGCTGCATGCACAAGTGTTCCCCCGCTAGAGTCCGTGTGGCGCCCCCCCCCCTCTTTCCGCTGTATCCCGCTATAGCCACAGGGTATCCCATGGGAGTTTAGGCCTTCGAGGTAGCTGGAGTATATAAAAAAGATGGATTTGTTGTTTTCACGTTTATCGTTATATTCTATTATTATTATCTCGTCTTGTATCTTACATTGGTTTGAAGTTGTTTATATTCAGTATCTGCTTTGTTTATCAAGGGAAAAGTAGGAAGACGAGGGTCTTGGAACTCTTTCTGGGCGACCACGTGGCGAGGACAGTTAGTAGGAACTCGGCATAGCTTCGAATTTTGTTAATTCAGCCATTTTAACGGTTTGTAACATCAACCTGTATAGTACGCGTAAAGCAAAACACACCAAATATCCCCCTGTAGACTGGATAAACGATCTCGGAGCTTTCATAAGAGTCTGTTTCGAGGCATTATCAGTGTAATCTTCCAGCTAAATCATGCCGGCGCAAAATTCGGTAAAAATTTATCAGACTTGTTAGCTACCACGGCGCTGCAAAAACGGCAACCCATCATTTTAAACGGCTTAATTTATAAGGTGAGCAGCAGGGAGATCGCACCTGGCCCATTCATTTTTTATCCCCCTGTGTATCAGACTGCGTCTGATGCCGACATCGTACCGCCAACAGCAAGACTCATAACCTTATTCGTACACAGTGGAGAGATAAGTCGAGAGAGTACCAAACAGGCTGCCTAATTTGATCGCCGGCATAAAACAGCCGTAAAAGTCAGATGCTGTTTCGGATAGCAGGCGGACAGGAGACACCGATGGATTGTTAAGCCGAGCTTATACAGGGTGATGTCAAGTTGACTCGCCCACTGGTTTTTTTTTTGTTTATACTCCAACTACCACGAAGGCCTAAGGCCTAAGCACCCATTGGGTACCGAGGGGCTATAGGGGGATACATGGGAAAAGGGGGGACGCCACACGGACTCTGGCGAGGGAACACGTGTGCATGCAACATGCACACATTCTGGCTCCGCCTACGAGAACCGCCGGGTGGTACCTCCGCGTTCGACAGTCAGAGACCATCTACCACCTACGGACAATCACAACATCCATAGCCAAGAGAAAAATTTCTCCTGGAACGGGACTCGAACCCGCACAGCGCACGGCGGCTGATCAGGAGACCGAAGAGTCTACTACTGCGGCCACCGCTGCTGCCTAAAACAAACACACAACATCCATGGCGAAGGCGAGTTGCGAACTCGCGGCCCGGCCGGCCGGCTGATCAGTAGCACGACACTCTGACCCACGCGGCCAACCGTGGTGGACTCTGTTTATATTGGTTTGTGGACATATACCGTATTTCAAAAATCCCCATACAAAAAAGCCAGGAGCCGTTAAATCCAGTGACCTTGGTGGCCAGCTGACATCACCAAATCGCGAAATTAAACGTCCCGGAAATATTGTTCGCAAAAGATTCATTGTTTCCCTAGCTGACAGTCAAATTGCTCCGTCCTGCTGGAATCACATGTTTTGCAGGTTAAATTGTTGCATTTGAGGAGAAAGTCTTGAACCATATCACGGTAGCGCTCGCCAGTGACAGTAAGAGAATTACCTGCAACGTCTTCAAAGTAGTCAGGTCCAATGACACCTCCATACCAAACACCGCACCAAACTGTGACTCGACGAGAACCTAGAGGTCGTTGACGGATGACACGAGAGTTCTCTAATGCCCAGTTATGACAATTCTGTTTATTAACAAATGCGTGCCCTGCCCCCTGAATTTTGTATGGCCGCAAATGCAAGTCTTTTTTAAAATAGTGCACAATACCCAGTTCTTCAGAACGATGTCTGGTAGACATCTCAGGGCGCTCCACTACAGTTTCACGAACTCTCTCGATATTTTCCGTAGTACAAACAGTTCGAACACTGAAAAGTCTTTAACTTCACCTGTTTGTACAAATCTCCGCACCAACTGACGAATGGTGTTGACACTGGGCACATTATTTCGACCAAATCTTGTCGTAGCTTCCAAATCGTTGAAACAATCGACTCATACAATGTTTTAACAATACGGATGCGTTGTAGGATCGTGTAGCGCTCCATGATGAATTGGACACATTTGCTTTGAACAACTACTACGGTGCCACCTACTGAAATGCGTGTATCAAAAATGGTGCGAAGTTTAAATCAGACAGTTATACAGGGTTATCCAAATTAAGTGTCCACCATTGGTAACTTTGTTATTAGTAAAAATACAAAGTTGTTTAAATTAGCAAACTAGTAGCATTTTTAACGCTGGTAAAAATGAGAAATAAAAAAAACAATTGAGAGTCGTTATTTTGATTTTTTTCAGTAAAATAACATTTTTTTAAATGGAAACCCCTGTATATTATATTTTTTTCTGTTAAAGCATCAAATTTTAAACAAAAAAGTTCATAATGACTTTTCCGCTAAAGTCAAAAATAAAGTCAAAATAACGATAAATATTTTTAATTATTTGCAGTATTATAATATTAAGACGGCTATGAAAACAACATGGCGTTCGCGATTTGACAGCATTAAGATAAGCGACAAATTGTTAAACTGGACATACTCGCAACTAGAAGGCTTTGGAAAGCAATGATAAAATCAAATAATGTCAAACATTAGTGTAAATACTTGTTTATAAGCTTTATTGTGTCATTAATTTAAAGAAAAATGTTCTCCCATGAAGAAAAGTGTGATATGTTAGAATGCTATTTAGTGTGCAGAAAATCCTCCTTGAGAGCAAGAACTACAGTGAATTATATCCCGCTCGCATTCAACCGTATGAACGATATTTTCTGAGACTTTATCGAAAATTTAGGGGCAACGAAAATGTTTTTGCTAAAACAAGGGCAAAAAAAGAATTCATAATAAGCGAGGCCACGGAAATTGCAGTTATTGGATATTTTGAAGCTTATCGTGAGAATTCAATAGCAGATATTCTCAAGGACTCTAATTTCAGTTATCGTACTGTTCAAAGGATTTTAAAAAAATACAAATTTATTCCGTATAAGTACCGACCAGTTCAAACGCTTTTGGCAGGGGATCCAGAGAGAAGACTTGTTTTTTGCCATTGGTATCTTAGCTTCTGTCGCCAAAATGTAAATAACTTTCGTTACCTTTTATGGACAGACGAATCAAATTTTTCAAATTCTGGATTGTTTAATAGAAAAAACCACCATTATTGGTCAAGAGAAAATCTTTTGTTAGTACATCCAAGAGGCCCACAAGTCCGTTTCAGTTTCAACGTTTGGTGCGGTATAATTGGTTCAAAAATTGTTGGCCCGTTCTTTTATGAGGGAACCCTAACTGGTGAAAGATATGTGGAATTTATGTCAGAAATTCTGACTAATTTCTTAGACGAATTGGATCTTATAAGTAGACATCATCTGCATTTTCAGCAAGATGGCGCACCTGCCCACAACTCCAGAGGTACTTATCATTTTCTAAGTACTACTTTTAATGATCAGTGGATAGGAACAAATGGCCCAATACAGTGGCCTCCCAGATCACCAGATCTAAACCCACTTGATTACTTCTTGTGGGGTTACTTAAAGAACCAAATTTACAAGCGAAGGTACGATAACCTTGACGCGTTAAAGACTGCAGTTAGAGAAAAGATAACCCAGATAGATGGTAGGACCATACTTAAGACAGTTCGAGCAGTTGAAAAACGTGCCCAAAAATGTATTGAAGAACAAGGTGGTGTTTTCGAGCATCTTCTTTAAAAAAAATTGTTATTGTATTTTGTAAGATTATAAGTTGATGTTGAAAATAAAGTTTGTCGATACAATTTAATTGTTTCAGATTGGAGGCCATAACTTCAACAATTTGTAACCTAGGAGAAAAGTTATTGTAAGCTTTTTTGTTTAAAATTTGATGCTTTAACAGAAAAAAATATAATATACAGGGGTTTCCATTTAAAAAAATGTTATTTTACTGAAAAAAATCAAAATAACGACTCTCAATTGTTTTTTTTTATTTCTCATTTTTACCAGCGTTAAAAATGCTACTAGTTTGCTAATTCAAACAACTTTGTGTTTTCACTAATAACAAAGTTACTAATGGTGGACACTTAATTTGGATAACCCTGTATATTGGCCACCCTGTATATAACGACTAATTTCGGTCAATGCTCACTAGGTTTCGAAATTGTTTATAATATAAATTAATTTTTTATACCTAAGAAGTAAAATGCATGTAAGTGTATAGGCTTTTTCACAAGGGTCACAACAAAACTATCGGTATACATTACGAGTATATCCGTTTCCCTCACACATACACAAGCAAGCTATCTCCTACATTGGTACTTGTCACTGTCAGCATGATAACTCACTTCTCTTCGGCGTGCGTTTTGAGTTTACCTGTTGTTGATGTTTGATACAAAACGTAGCAATACGTGAAAATATAAATAGTTGTGTGTGTGTCGGTTGTGCTAAATTTCTTAAGGTCCTTCCAGAAACCAAATGAACACAAAGGTTCATCTATTGTCCAATTTTTATGTGCAAGAGCGAATGCAGTTGGGTACCACCAAACACAGACATCGGTACAGCCAGGCGGTCGGTTCCCTTATTTCGTATGACTGATACGTAACAGCCAACAACCGTGAAAGACGTAGGTATATCACTCAATTTGCAACCTTTATTTTATATAGTTTATTTTATATGATGGCTTTGGCTTATATATAAATAACGAAAAATAAAAATATATTGCTTCTGTATACATTAAAAATATGTACTTCTTAGGAAAGGGGTGAAATACGAGGAGGATAGGGGACGTAGGATAAAACTTTTTTACGAAGTATTATTATCATTATGAGATATATAGTGCACATGACGCATGAATTTTGGACATTGGATTTGACATCGCTGGCTGGCTGGCTGATTGTATGATCTACCTTGGTCAAAATCGGCTTCGCTGATTTGTCTGTCTCGGTGTTTTTGAGAAATTTCTTGAGCGCCTGATCCAGGCGTGTTGCAACACTGTCCTTTTGTAGCATCTTCCAAAGTATGTCATATGGGATTCAGTAGGGCTATGATTCGAACGCGATTGTACAGGGTGGCGCCGATTTGTAACTGACTGGTGAATCTTGAAGATTTTTGAAATGCAATAAAATTCGTCCATTAAATTTTCCATCATTTTGTTGGTAGGTTTCGAGAGGAATATTTTCAATCGCCTCCGTAGTATTGTTCTTCAGCCGCTCTACAGTATTTGGTTTGTTGTCATAAACCGTATTTTTCTAAAATCTCCATAAAAAAAGCTAAATCCGGCGACTTTGGTGAAAATCACAAAATCGAGAAATTAAACGTCTCGGAAATATTGTTCGCAAAGATTCATTGTTTCCCTAGCTGTGTGGCAAGTTGCTTCGTCGTGATGCAACCACGTGTTTTGCAGGTTAAATTGTTAGATTTGAGCAGCCAGAAAGTTTTGCATCATATCACGGTAGCCCTCGCCAGTGATAGTAAGAGAATTTCCTGCAGCGTCATCAAAGAAGTAAGGTGCAGTGACACCTCCATACCAAACACCGCACCAAACTGTGACTCGACGACGATGTAGTGGTCGGTGATGGATGACACGATTATTCTCTAATGCCCAGATACGATAATTCTGCTTATTAACAAATTCGTTCATACTGAAGTGGGCTTCATCGCTCATTATCAGTTGTCAGTAAAAATTGTTATTTTGGGTATTAAGCTGCAATATTGCATGACTGTATTGTCGGCGACTTTCATGGTCACTAAGCTGTAGTTCTTGGGTTATCTGAATTTTGTATGGCCGCAAATGCAAGTTTTTTTTTAAAGTAGTGCATAGTGACGGACGAAGAATACCCAGTTCTTGAGAACTATGTTTGGTAGACGTCTCAGGGCGCTCTCCACTACACTTTCGATATTTTCTGGAGTGCGAACAGTTCGAACACGGCCTTGGAAAGTCTAACTTCACATGTTTGTTCAAATTTCCGCACCAACTGACGAATGATGTTGACACTGGTCACATTATTTCAAACGAAATCTTGTCGTAGCTTCCGAATCGTTGCAACAATCGACTCATTATTTAAGTAAAACGTTTTAACAATACGGACGCGTTGTGGGATCGTGTAGCGCTCTATGATGAATTGGACAGATGTGCTTCAAACAGCTGCTACGGCACCACCCTGTATATCTTCAATTGTCAGTGACAGGTGCTTTGCGTCTAATTTTTGGTTTCGTTTTTCGGTGGTCTCACCCCGACACTTTAACGATCCTGACTATACCTACTTGCACATCATAAGATTATGATTTTTTATTCACTTTTAGCAGTCACTATTTACGAATCACCTTGTAACTTGTATAATAAGTCTGCGAGCAAAGCAAGGCTAGCCTTCGTTATATCAGGTCATCACGTGCTTGGCCACTCTGACAGCCTCAGGGTTGCAAGAAAAATAAAAAATTGCTACAGAACCGTACTGAAAAAGGTTTTTCCTTCTTCCTACAATTATTTTTATTTCCTAGTAATGTTCTCCTCCTCAGCAGCAAGTCCAGTAAATTAGTGAAAGTTACAATATAGTAACATTCATCTGATATTATATAGATAACCAAAAAGTAAAAACAAGCTGCCATTATTTCAATGCTTTCAGATTTGTGAAGACGTACAGGGTCATGAGGAGTCATAATAGATATAATCAAATATCATGATATGTTATGAGATATACTATGGGAAATAGAGCATTAAACTTTTAAAAACTGTTGACGTAGTCTGTAAAATTTTCATAAAATTATTGTAATGCCGCAAGGCGAATATTTGGGAGTTTTACTAGACACATAAGCAATTGTTATCACTCACGAACTGCTACAAAGATCTGTACGCGTCTACTACTCGTATAAAACTACCGAGCCTGATGAATAGCCATCCCGCTTAGTGCAAAGAACATCACGAAGTCAATTCATTCACTAAAAATATACGTCGATAGAGGACTAGGACTTGCGAATATCGATCAAGTCCAGATAACATCAACGACACTCTATATAAGGACCTCAGGATGTAATAGCAAATTACCATCCGCTTAATCGTCCTAAAAATTATTATACCTACGTCAGAATGGAGACAGACACACTGTGAGTGGAACAACGAGGGCTATACGTAGTCATGCCATAAGTTCTGTCCCTCGTTTTCAAACAAGTGTAGACCTGTTAATACTTGTCCGATTGTTTACATTGTGGTGTCAGTTGATTAAGCGCTTTTCGGGTAATTACATATACCTCAGTTTGTATTGATCTCTCGAAGCATAACGATGGAGTGGGGCAAGGCAGAGAACCGTATTGCAGTGATAGCTTTACATAAGTGTAATCACAGTGCTAGTCAGATTTTTGAACTCTTACGCGGCCTTCAAATATCGCGTAAATTTGTGTCTAGGACCATTCAGCGGTACAATGAGACGTCCTCTGTTGATGACAGGCCAAGAAGCGGAAGACCTCGTCAAGTAAGGACTCCAGCAGCCATCAAAGCCGTAAAAGCCAGGATTCAAAGGAATCCACTCCGGAAGCAGAAGATCCTATCCAGGGAAATGAAGATTCCTGTCCGGACGATGTCGCGCATCATTAAACAAGACCTAGGGCTAGGGGCTTACCGGAGACGTACGGGCCAGCGACTTACGGCCACCTTGCGACACATCAGGGCGACAAGATCCAAGAAGCTCTTGGAGAGGTACGCAGCTGGGGGATTCCGAAAGATTTTGTTCACGGATGAGAAAATCTTCACCATAGAAGAAAAATTCAACCGACAAAATGACAAAGTGTATGCAAGGAGTTCACAGGAGGCTTCGGAGATCATTCCGAGAGTTGAGAGAGGCCACCACCCTGCGTCAGTCATGGTTTGGTGGGGGGTGTCCTACGAAGGGGTCACTCAGCTCCATTTCTGTAAACAGGGCGTGAAAACAAAAGCGGCAAACTATCAGAGCGACATACTGGATCCTATCGTCAAGCCTTTAAGTGGTACATTGTTTGCCAACCAACACTGGGTCTACCAGCAGGATTCCGCCCCCGCTCACAAGGCTAAGAGTACGCAGCGCTGGCTGGAAAGCAATGTGCCAGAGTTCATTGCTGCGGAAGATTGGCCCTCAGGGAGTCCGGACCTCAATCCTTTAGACTACAAGTTGTGGGACCTGCTAGAGCAGTTGGCCTGCTCCAAAGCCCACCGTAATATCGAGTCCCTGAAAGCGGATTTGATCCGATCAGCGGCAGCTATTCCTTTGGAAGCTGTGCGTGCAGTGATAGATGAGTGGCCCGCGAGATTGAAGCAGTGTGTGAAGGCCAAGGGGGGACATTTTGAATAAAACTGTTTGATTATGAATTCTAAAAATGTTGTCGAATAAATAATATCTTTCATATAAATATATCTTATCTTGTTTCATTTTTATCATGAGATTATCATGGGACAGAACTTATGGCACGACTACGTAGAGTGCCAGCTAAGGAGTTTAGGAACCCATGAATAGCCATGAGAGGCGGATTCTATATAACGAGGAATGACCATGCGAAAAAAATCGCCTGTGTTCTTGTTCGCCCACGCAAAGACCGGCAATGGGTCGCCGTACACCAGTGGCGGAGGTAAATGTTGTGCGGTTAAGCTACGGTCACACCTATCGACCAATTTATATTAAACGGATGTGCGCATATAACCGAACGAAATACTTAGTGACCGACTAAACTGTTTTAAGAACTTTTGACTCAATACCGTTTAGAAACATATACAGGGTGTCCTAGAAGTCGACGTCAAGCCGAAACCGAGTGATAGGCAAAGTCATAACAGTTATCAGAAAAATATTTAAAAAAATTTTATGTATGTGTTTTGAAAATTATAGGTCTTTGAAAAGAATATAGAAATTTCACACCCTAGGGCAGTCTGTCAACTCCTATTACTACAAATATTAACTTTTTTTGGATTTTATTTTTACAATGTAATGATGAATAATGCATCTTCAAACTGGTGTCTCAACCTTACTGACAACTTTTCTCGTTCAGGAAAAATTGCCACTTATTTCCCAACCAAGTATTCCAAAGTAAAACTTTGCTCAACTTTAACTGGCTGTACTGGAAAAAAATGTACTACGAGAGTTCGGCAAGTAACCTGAAAAGTTGGCGCATTTAATAAGGATTCCAAAATGGTATAACACTTAGAAGATTACTCGTTAACTTATGCACAATTTTTATTTGAAGAAAAACTGATGAAAATTTTTCAAAATTTCCTAATTAAACAGCGATTATGAAAACGCAGAACGACCCATAAGGATAACTGTTTGCACAAGAGTGGGCGTCAAAATGCTGCTGATGATGATTTACCTTTACAGCAAATGCTCAAACTGTTTTCCTTCAGCCGCAATACACGCTCGACATCTTCTTAAAAAAGATCGGGTTATTAAACGAGCGAATCCACGGTTATTAACAAACTCAGCTGCTTCCAATAGTCTTTGCCGTAGTTCAGCTACATTTTGAATCGGCTTGAAATACACTTTTTCTTTTACAGTTCCCCAGTAAAAAAAAATCTAACGGATTCAAATCTGGTGACCGGGCTGGCCACGGTATTGTACCAGACCGCCCTATCCATCTGCCTGGAAAGTTTTGATCGAGATACTCTCTCACTGAGAGTGCATAGTGCGCTGGGCAGCCATCATGCTGAAACCACATGTCCCTGTAAATACTCAGTGGTACGTCCTCCAATAAATTTTCTAAATGATTATTTTACCATTTAAAATTCCTGTCCAATGGTTTATCTTGAAGCGATATTGAGATTTATCTTCTCTCATCAAATATGGGTTTGCTACGTGCCACTCGTGTAAGTTATGCAGGTTCATGTACCCATCTTTCTTAAATGTGGTCTCATCTGACCATAAAAGTTTTTCAAAGAACCGTGGATCTTCCCTGTGTCTTTCTAACATTGTGCGAGAAAAATCAAAACTTTCCAGGCAGATGGATAAGGCGGTCTGGTACAATACCGTGGCCAGCCCGATCACCTGATTTGAATCCTTTACATTTTTTTACTGGGGAACTGTAAAAGAAAAAGTGCATTTCAAGCCGATTCAAAATGTAGCTGAGCTACGGCAAAGACTAGTGGAAGCAGCTGAGTTTGTTAATAACCGTGGATTCGCTCGTTTAATAACCCGATCTTTTTTAAGAGGATGTCGAGCGTGTATTGCGGCTGAAGGAAAACAGTTTTAGCATTTGCTGTAAAGGTAAATCATCACCAGCAGCATGTTGACGCCCACTGTTGTGCAAACAGTTATCCTTAAGGGTCCTTGTGCGTTTTCATAATCGCTGTTTAATTAGGAAATTTAAAAAAAATTTCATCATTTTTTTTTCAAATAAAAATTGTGCATAAGTTAACGAGTAATCTTCTAAGTGTTATAGCATTTTGGAATCGCTATTAAATGCACCAACTTTTAAGGTTACTTGCCAAACTCTCGTAGTACATTTTTTCCAGTACAGCCAGTTAAAGTTGAGCAAAGTTTTACTTTGGAATACTTGGTTGGGAAATAAGTGGCAATTTTTCCTGAACGAGAAAAGTTGGCAGTAAGGTTGAGACACCAGTTTGAAGATGCATTATTCATCATTACATTGTGAAAGTAAAATCCAAAAAAAGTTAATATTTGTAGTAACAGGAGTTGACAGACTGCCATAGGGTGTGAAATTTCTATATTTTTTTCAAAGACCTATAATTTTCAAAACACATACATAAAATTTTTTTAAATATTTTTCTGATAGCTGTTATGACTTTGCCTATCACCCGGTTTCGGCTTGACGTCGACTTCTGGGACACCCTGTATAAAAGCTTCCAGTACTAAAAGACAACTATTGTTGCAAACCGAAAAATACCCGGATAATTCAAGTTAAGTTACTTATTGATAAAGATACACGGACTTATTTTACTATGTATTAGTAGGAGATCCCAATAAGGGATTTTGGAGATTCACTCGGAAAATTAAGACGCTTCCCACGATATATAAGCAATTTATACAAGGGGTACGTCTGGAGCAGCCGATCGGAATAGCAACGTGTTAACGAATGAAGATAACGACCTGCAGTTTTCACTAGCAATACCATTGCGTTTGAAGTTTTCGAAAAAAAACATCATTTCTAATTTTGAGGTCATAGTTACGCCCCTCAGTGGCCGTTTTAGGAAGCTGAAAATAATTTCCAGTAGTTTCTCTTGGCCAATTTTGGGGTGACACCCACCCGGTGACTCAACTTTAAGAACAATGTACAAACAAAAATTAAATCGCTAGCAAAGCTGTCTTCTTCGGTGATTCCTCCACAAGCACTAGCTCAGCTCTATGTATAATTCGGGGATTCCCCCAAAATCAGAATACTACGATATTTCAACAGAAAGACGACTTCGTCGTAAAAAGCGGGTGGTTGGTGAGATGGCCAGTGATGCAGGACTCGCACCGAAAGAAGAACTTTAAAAAGACATGTTAGAATGACTTGATCGATTCAGAGTTGAACTCCAGACAAGATCGAAGTCTCTTCAAGACCTAGCTTTAGCATTGTTCGAGATCATGCAAACAAATACTTTGCTTCTGGCGAATACTGAAGAAGTGAAATCAGATACATCCAAATTTACTGATTCTTATGATGAGGTCTCAGAAACAGAGTTACTTTTGGAGATACCAAGACTCTGAAGACAGTTAAAAGCCGCTAATGTTACAGTTTCTGATAGAGTGTCTCTAGATTTTTTTAAGTTTATTGTAGAATGGGATTTTCCAGAATCTTTTCCAAATCCTATGATTGCACTAAAATTGTTCATGACGGTTTGCGTGCCCGTAGCTTCATGTAAAAGAAGTTTCAGTAAACTAAAATTAATAAAAAGCTATTTGTGGGCAACAATTACCCAACCGCGGCAATCTTGGTATATCAGCCATCGAACACGAGGCAATACAAAATATAAATTTTCATGAAGTTATTTCTGAGTTTGCTGCTGTCAAAGCTAAAAAGAAGAGATTTTAATTGTAAGATAAAAATCCTTTTTCTGTCTTAGTTTTTATTGGGTTTTGTTATTAGTTCAGTATTTTAAATATAAATATTAAATGATCCATGACGTTTAAAATCATAGAAATTGTACTGCTTTTGACTTTCGATGGGGTAACACCACCAACTTGCGCACAGGGTGCCACCCAAGGTAGCTACGCCAAAGCTCGTACCTCTCACCCTTATACAGGGTGGCCCATAAGGGTGTTGGCAATTTAAATCTTAAATTTCTCGGAAACGCGGGGCGCGGGTTGGGGGAGGGAGGGATAAGCTGTTAGCCGCGCCGTTGCTTGGTAATTTAGTCGCCATGGAGCCGTACACGGGAGCGCAGCGTGCATTTTGCGTCCGAGCGTATTATGAAAACAATAAATCGGTTATTTCTGCACGACGCTTGTATCGACATGAACACGGTTTACGCGATTTAAGAGAAGAGACAGTAGCAATAACAGCTCGTGGTTTCTGCCAGATCAGCGAAATCCGCAACAGTCAACACCGTAAGAGAAGTCAGGCTTTGGACATCAAAAGAACGAGCTTGCCTCGAATTTTGAAGCGTGATTTGCATTTGAAGGCTTATAAGATTCAACTAGTCCAAGAATTAAAACCAGATGATGCCAATAACCGAATTAACTTTGTCAATTTGATTCCTCGACCGATTCAACAGTTTTAACAACGTGATGCTTAGTGATGATGCCACCTCAATGGCCATGTTAAAAAACAAAATTGTCGGTTCTGGCCCGAAACTAATCCACGACGCTTGCATGAACGTCCACTTCATAGCCCTATACTAGTCATGTGGGCTGCAATTACGTCAACCGGTATTATTGGACCGTACTTTTTTGAGGACGAATGAGGGCAAGCGATGACAGTTAAAGCTATTGCAATATGATAACAGACTTTTTGGTGCCAGCTTTGCAAGAACTCCAAGGCAACACCTCTAGAATGTGGTTTCAACAAGATGAGGCCACATGTGATACAGCTAGGGTATCGGTAGAGCTGCGGAAAACTCATTTCGAAAATGAATGGCCACCACGTAGCTTCGATCTTTCTCCATGCGATTATTTCCTATGAGGCTACCTCAAATCTGTGGTCTACGAGAATAATCCAACTAATTTAGAGCAACTGAAGAGGAATATTGTTCAGGAAAGTAACAAAATACCAAGAACAACTTTTCAGCGAGTTTTCCAAAATCTGCAGCTTCGGTTTCAAGAGCCGGAGGAAGTAATTTGAACAACATCATTTTTAAGTCTTAAACATTTCTATCTTTCTACTTTTTAAAAATACATTTATTTATATTGCGTTGTTATTTTTTAATTGAACATTGAAATTGCCAACACCTTTATGACCCACCCTGTATATTTTAACATTTATTATATCACCATCGTTTGCAATTTATGTCCAGAATATCAAGATTAAGTGAGATGTTAATTCGTAAAGCTGAGAACCCTTGCTGAGAGTGCTTGATATTAAAAATTGCAATGCAGAAACCCGATCTGTGCCGAATAATTGTTTATAACTTCCAAGGTCAATTCCGAAAATATAGTGGCCTGTTGCACGGCATGGCGATTTCGTCACGGTTTACAAAAATTATTCTCGTTCAAGGCCGTCATATGGATCAGATTTTTGACCAGCGAACGGCGGTTAAATAAACGGAAACGTTGCAAATATTTACGCGATGACTGCAAAGATTGTGGATTTTATGTCTTGTAATAACAAATTACATCGTGGGACGAGGTATGGCTAAGTGCGTTAAGGCTCGGTCACACGGGCGGTTCAATTGCATAGAGTACTACGTATCTGGACCCAAACACACCCGCAACATTTGGTTTTCTAGGATATCCGTAGTGAGAATTTAACAGTATAACCCACATTTTTGAACAGTCAATAGTTAATAAATAAAATAAAAAATATATTTTTACAAGATTTTATTTTGTTGTTCATGAAATGAACTAATAATTTAAAAATATTTTTTCTGGTTAGAAATATTTAAACGATAATCAAGCTCCTTCATTTCAATTTTTCTAATAAATGCATGTTACGTTTTGACAGTGAAAAAATTACTTTTAAATTTTTAGTTTAATTTATAAACAGCTAAATAAAAGCTGAAACATGTGTTCTTTTATTTTATTTATCATTTTTTTCTTTGCATTTATGATGTCAAATAACTAGTCATAACGGTTCATTTCTATATAACTTTCATGTGTTTTATTAATAGAACCCCATAAAACTTACTTTATTTGCAGTATAAGAATCGATATTTTGCGGCGATCGCCATAATATGGCGATCGCCAGAATTTAACATAACGTTATTTACTTATCGTGTTTTTATTTAATATGTATTAAATGGTGACCACTGAAATTTTAAGTCACCATGTAGCAGCGGTTTCCATGCTAGATCTAGAATGAAGTCACTTTGCTTAATATGCATCAAGCCGATTCATTTGATTCCCATAGTATAGGGAGTGACTATTGAAATTATCGCCATTTTGCGATGGCTGCCATATTGGATTTAGAATAGCATCGCGTTGCCTGTAATTTTTCTCTCATAAAGACCTTTAATTTGATACCTATATTATAGGGGTGACTATGATAATTATAAACGCCGTCTTAGGCCGGCCGCCATATTGGATCAAGAATGATATCATTTCGAAGACTACATATTCAGAGGTAGACGCAACATGCAACGAACATATTGGTGCATTTTATATCTTACTTACATAACGCTTATTGTTAGCCCATAGGATTTTTGGTCGGTCATTAAATTGATGACTGCAAATAATTTTATGACTAACAAAATTGACACGTGGGACCAAAAATGATTAAGTGCGTTAAGACTAGGTCACACGAGATGCTGAGCTGTAATTTCAAAGGATGCATATTTAGCGCGTGTCGTTCTTGATAGGCCATCATTTGTATGGGTTCGGGGAGATTAAAGATTATCAAACGACCATTTATTTCATTGCTTCCAGCTATCGGATAATGATTGGTTGCTACCGCGAATATATTTTATTTCTGATGCAACCGACGATGTTTTCGGGGTTTGTATCGACATGTCTTATATTAGTAGCAATTTATTTGAGTTGGGCATGTGTTATTCTTATGGGTATGATAATAGTATTCGATATAGGCGTTGCAAGATAAAATATAATTTTGATCCTCCAAGACAATAGACATGTGGAAGATAAATAATGAGAAGTTTGAGATGATAGTGGCCCGTATTATGTAAAGTAATCGCTATGAGAGCTCTGTTCGCCATAATTCGCACTAGGTAGTAGTTAGTCGGATAGCTCACGCCACGCCTACTCGCGGTGAACGTCACCTATTAAGGAATGGCACATCGACTGTCAGTTGCCTAAACTGCTAGAACTTACAGCGCAGGCCATAGAAGCTATGAATGCCCTCCGCTAGTGCCATCTCTGCAGCAGGTGTTACATTAAGTGAGACACGTTACAGGACAGGCAACACACACAGCTACTACAAGTGAAGGATAGCTACGTAGTACTCAGCAGAAATAGAGGCGATCACCAATAATAGATTACGTCTAATAATCGACATTCATTTGGGAAAATCTATGGCTCTCATTTCCATGGATTGCCTATTTGAACATTTTCTGTTATCTTCGAGTTTCAATAAATCACCTATTGTAGTGAGATTTTAGAAACTGTGAAAGTTCCTTGTCGAATACTAAGCATGGTCGGCAGACTTTTACGAAAAAAAGCAAACAAAACATCCATTTCCAGACTTCATTTTGTATTTGCATTTGGTCATTTATAAGCAAGGCCTACATTTTTTTTAAAGTCAAAATGTTGATTTTTAGTTGTGACATTTTATGGGGTGATGATACTTTAGGGCGTGCCATTTTATGGAATTATGTGAGAGTCTCATATAAATTACTTGGCAGTCATACATTAATTTATTACATAGATATTTCATAGTACATAAACTCTTTCCGAAGGTGGTTCGTGGAAAATTATGTTGCAGTTATTTATGATTTGTTTCAGACATTTTTAGGCGCCAGACAAATTGGCTGTGCTCATTATGTTAGCCTGACAATTCCCTTGTGCACATCAAGAAACTGCATAGAAAGAACTTGCAGTATCTTTCATGAGTATAATACTGTACTACAGATCTAGGACACTTATTTCGAGACTCATTCCTCAGTAAATCATTTCCTGGTACTCATAACAAATAAACAGTTCGTGGAATTGCATAGGTTTATGTATTGTAGAAGGAATTGCTCTACCAAGAAAAATTATTATTTTGCAGACCTTTTATTAAATTATGTTATACACGTTTCATCTAGACGTAAACGATAGTTAAACCAAAAAGTAGCTATATTTGGTCAGAGATTTGGTGTTGTCAGATAGACAATCCTTTCTGGATGAATTCATAGTTATAAACAAACAGCATTTGGAAAACCGAAATAGGTACATTTTTAGAACAATTACATAGTTATCGATTTGATATGAGCATCTTCAAGATTATATTGATACTCCGCCGGTTTGATCAGAATGTCGCCATTGTCCTAGATGTTTCTTTCCATCAGAGTTTCATAATATGTTTGTTTATATAATACAAAAGCCGTCTGGTTAAACACAGTTGAAGACCCAGATAGCCCCAAATGTTGCAAACTTGAGAACAGGTGAACAAAATCGTGTTTTTGAATCGAACAGCGTCAACTTCAATCAGTGTTTACAAACAAAACATGTGACAGGGCCATGCTTGAAATTCCTTACCAAGTGAATAGTGAGTATTTATCTTCAGTAGTATTTGTATTGTAAACGTGGTTGACCCTGAAAAATAAGTTCCCTGTATTTCGGACATCAGGTATATGTAGCGTTTTATAAACATTTTATGTCAGTTTGGCAGCGCCGCCTCGGTTAATGATCCAAGAGCCGACCGCAACGTTTTGGTTACATCGCGTACTGATATATGTTGAAAACTAGTCAAGTCTTAAGAATTTAGCTTGCTAAGGTCAATGAAAACAACCGACGGATTATAAAGACATCTCAAGAAGTGTTTTCTCTTGATATAACTACTCTTTGGTTGAACCATAGTATAAACCATCACGGTATAATTACTTTCAATCCAAATGTGGCTATTTTATGTGGATACCTTGTTAAACTGTTAAACGTGCTTAGGTGCAGATGTACTTTTCTCTCATTTTAAACTAACAATGCAAAGCATAGCATAGAGGCGAGGCTTTATAGCAGTTATTTTGATTGCTCTTAAGCTAAGTTGACCCTCAGAATATAATATGAGGACTCCAGGAAATACTTATTTGGTTGAAAAGGGCTCCAAAGTTCATTTGACAATATGTAACATAATTTTGAATTGTTGACCAGTATAAATAAGCACAGTGATCAGAGACAACCGCGAGTTGCATTTTAGAAATTGTACTAAACCAACTGTTATAAATAAATGTTTGGTGGTACGCTATACGGGATATGAAGCTTTTTTTCTAAAAACAGATTTTATTTTCCTATTAACCCAATAATCCCCGCGGTAGTCAATTAATTTGACGACCGGCAGCGGCCGGAACAACAAAACAACCTGGCACAAATACGAAATTTAGATTTCGATTCGTCCGTGAATGTTTTGAAACGTGAGAATGTTCGATAGTACTGCGTTCTCACTGGTCATAAAATATTCTGTGTTTATATAATACGTTAGCGGGTTTGTTGAAAAATCCGCTTGTCAAAGAAAGGTGCACCTGTGGTTTGTGGGTGGCAGAAAAAGCAGCGAAATGCTTGATTTCATTTGAGAATGGCCGAGAAAAATTGAGTTTGCGATTTGGAAGTAGGTCGCAAAATGTTGTTTTAATGCTGATGCTTGCACGTGAAGGTTATCATCTATCATGTATAGTGAAAATAACCTAAATTTATTCAGCGTACTTTTACAAGACAAGAACAAAAGGTAATAGCCTTACATTTTTAGAAAATCAGTTTGACGAAATTTTTTTATCTCACTAAAGAGTCTAGCACTACAACTTCAGAAGTTCAAAGAATAAGGAAAATGTTGAAATATCTTGACATTTATTTTGATTTGACGTTTACCATATTTTTAAAATAGGTATTTCTCTCTTTGTAGGTTTTTTTCGCAATTTCAAGTAATGTTTCATCGTAATCAAATAATTGTATAAAGGGTCAGTATTCTTAAAAATCCCAAAAGTTCCATTTCCAACGCTTTGCAAATTCTTTATTATCATTTTAGGGCGTAACCACAAATGATTTTTACAGTAGTCAAAAATTCTAAAACTTGGAATACCTCACCCTAAGTTCAATAAAGGGCCTTAAGAATTTCCTTGTATCTAAAATAAACAAGGGCATTGATTTCCATTTTTTCAACGATATACTATTTTTTTAATAGTTTCTTGTGAAGGGCAGATGTTGGCATAGTCATAGTTATCGATCTCCATATTTTCTTTGAATTCCGAAAATATTTAACTCATGTGCGTGTAAAGGATAATGTGGGTTTCATCTCCAGCAGAGATGTGACTTATATGAAAAACAAGTATCTAAAATACAGATACATAGTACAAAATACGTATTTTCATCTTGTATCTAAAATGATTTTTAAAAAATTGTATCTTTATCTTTTATTTTCATACACTTCGTTTGGTGTCTTAGTATTGTAATTACTGTGTTTGTTAAAATACTTGGTTGGTAATATTTACGTATGCATTTCTTCACATAATGCATCCTTGGGACGAGAGTATGAAAAAGAACTTATCCGGACTGAAACACGAAGAATTAGTTGATCTGATAAAGAAGAACAGGAGATTTTAGACTATATTGGAAGTGATATAAAAAAGAAGTCGAATCTTAATTACATGTTCTTAGAGGACTAATTCCCTATTGCCAACGACGCAAATAGTGAAAACAACGGGCCTACTGGTAGCACCCCTGATTTGGAAACACTGCAATATATAAATAATAAAGATACCAGAATAATAAGTTTCCGTGCTTATCCTACAAAAAAAAATTACCAAATTCTGGGGATTATTTAAGTGGAGCGGTTCTTCTCTTTTGGGAGTATGATAATAATACCTCGTTGAAGTGAAATGAGTGATGAAGTCTTTGAGGAACATGGTTCTACTTGTCTCGATTAAAACCTTAAAAGTTTTGAGTTTATCGCATTTCTGTCATCAACCCGCATATAACTCGTAATAAAATAAAGCCAATGAAATGTCGTTTTCTCACAAAGATATTCCATATCCAAGTATTTGTCACTGGTCTTCCAGAAAAGTTTTGTGCTGGTATCTAAAATATTTATTCTGAAAGTATCTTGTGTTTTGTATTCCATTTCCATTTCGCGAATAATCAAGTAAAAAAACAACAATATTCCATGAATATTACCTGAGGTGTTCCCGAAGGACCTCCGTATGATTACGCCACAAATCCGTCCAAGCAGTGACACCGCATCACACTAGCACACCTACGACACTATTCCTGCTTCAGCACTAAAGTCGAGTTTATTGTGGAAAATGAAAGAAAAGCTGACCGACAGACGGCACACCGCGCTAGCCGTCATTAATGTGATTTTGGCCGCGTGGATTTTATTTTCGGCCACGAAAATAGCGCCGCGACGGAAATAACGCATCAGCCAGCACCGCCCGACGACGACGCTGCTGCTTGTTGCGTCCCGACGCCCCTCTAAGCCTCCAAGCCACAACGACTTCTCAGGTTCGCAGTGGAGTGCGCGATTTTGATAAAACAAGCGAGATCTTATCCGCGATATCTACTATATATAACGAATGATGATTATTATTTGTTCTCGAAAATAAGCCCCGCTCACTTTACTATTTTTTTGCCGTGTAGACGATGTTTCCAGTTTTATTTTTTGAACGAAAGCTATTAGAATACCCAAATGAAATGTGAAGAGCCGCTTTATGGAAAAAGTACTTTTTGAGTTTGGCGAAATATCTCGAAAATTCTAAACAAAAATAAAAGTGACCAGATACTTAATCTATAATCTATAATCAAATCGGACGCACTAGCTGTCTGTGACCTACCACCACAGAGTACTACCAGAGACCAAGAAGTAGTTTCGATCGTCAACTTGATTCCTATGCGTTCGGTAGAATTTCCGTTGTTGTCAACTGTTTCTATCATGTTTAGTACTTCTACTGTTGTTGGTGGTTATACTCAATATAACAAGCTCTTGAAATATTATGTTGCCTAAATGCATTTGAACAAATCATACATTTTTTGATTCTGTAATTTGACGTAAGGCATCCGTGAGCTCAGACTAAGGGCCGTATCGTCAGTCGTTCCTACAATTGTAGGACGCTTTATGGCCTCCTTGAGTTTCATAGTTTTTCCTGTCCTTCAGTAAGGCACTATATTTTGAAGTTATGTGACAAATATATATTTGTATCAAATTGTTCATGCTTTTGATTTTTGTCATCTGTTCTATCAGCCTGAAAATTCCTACAATTCAGAAAGAGAACATAATTGGGAGAGCACTGAGGCTGACACGGAACAGTAGAAATCTAGAAATACCCCAGCCTTTCTGCAGGAGAGAAAATACTGTGAAAATCAATCAACAATTGTAGGACATCTTTATGACCTCCTTGATTTTCATAGGTTTTTCTGTCCTTCAGTCAGGCAGGGGTATTTCTAGATTTATTCTGTCTAAGCGCTCTATTTTGAGATTATATTTTTTTGGAATTCTGAGAAATTTCAGGCTGATAAGCCTTGATGTTTATCATCTGTTTTAACAAAATTTCTTTGGGATTCTCTTAGCAGCCGCGGTGTCTCGGCATTTAGACTTCTGCCTGCGCGGCTGTTTCGGTATATAACAAAATAGGAGAGCGCTGACGCTGGCACGGAACAGTAAAAATCTAGAGATACCCCAGCCTTTCGGAAGGGAAGGACAGACTATGAAAATCAAGGAGACCATAAAGGCGTCCTACAACCGTAGGAACGTCTAACGATACGGCTTCGGACGCACATGGAATCTATAATTTGTGCTACCACAATATACAGGGTGTTACAATAGCATTCATATATAAATTTCATCACCCCCAGTCCGGCACGAGTATTATGTAAAAAATCTATAAAACGTCAAAAAAAACCTATAAGATGTCATCTTGCAGACTAGGTAGTTTTTAGGGTGCAAACAGTCATTCCACGTTTGCTCACTAGGATCGTTGTGAGCGTCCATCTACGGAGGAGTGGCTCAACTAAACGTACACGCATTGTTGGTTGCATATGTTTTGTGGAGCCGAGTGGTCTATAGTTTTCATCTTTGAGTCTCTGATAAGGAAATTGGTTATTTGGTTGAATAGCAAGCACGCATCTGGATGACTATGTGTATTGGCCATGTGTATAAAATCTGTGATATTTGCTGTGTGAGAAAATCATTACTGAACATGCTGCCGATGAAGTATATCTAGTAGCTGTGCCCGACGGGTCATTTATATGTTGTACTTTCGGAAGACAGGTTATGTTCAAAGTTATCAATTACGTTTTTTACGTGTTTTTGTTTTTAAAAGCTTTGATGAGAATTATGGAAAATCACCACCTCGCCCGCATTGTGTATAATTACTGTTAGCATGTAAATATATGACTTGTTATGCGACAGTGTACAGTGGATATAATTATTTATCTCTCTCTTTTTTCAAACTCGACAAATTTACATATGTAATTTCCAGAATGGATAAGAAAAAGCGGATGCGCAACTAATTTCTAGGTTTGACTCTCAAGAAAGTGTATTTGAGACAATAATCTAATGGAATTGTCATCAAAACATATTATTAGAACACAAATCCTCACTAAGCCGTTACCTCCAGTAATGCCATTTCTTAAGCAGATTTTACATCACATTGATAACTGAAGCTTCAAACGAGTTTACAAAAGTGTCCATCAGCTAGTGCTAAGTGAACATCTTGACGAAAAACCTACATAATGTAAAAAAATAGTATAATGTCAAAAAAATCGATATAACGTCACTTTTCAAGATACGTAATACCCGTGCGGATGACTAACTTGACCAGTTGCAAAGACTGAAACTTGTTTTATTAGATTAGTAGGACTTGATAAAAGATAACATGTATGTTAGACAAATTGCTGCATGAAGTAGAATGCAAAAAAATTCACTTAATAACTGCCTCTGACGCTTGGCATTTTGAAGGTTGTCAATTATCCACTGAAAACCACTAACGTCGTAATGTGTATGAGAAAGAAGCGCGAGAACCGTATAATACGTGTGCTAGAGATAGATGCACCGCGTGGCGTAGCAACCCGAGTACTAGGTCACGGATGCCATCAGCGCACTCTTTCTAACATACATATTGAACGCTTCTAGCGGTTCTCTCTCATTAGGATGTCAGCCAAATTTGAGCCTCACTGTATATGTCAAAAACGATGAACCAATCATTATTTAGTTTGATTTTCCACATTAAATAGCTTTGAGTTAGCGTGCTAATGTTGCGTCTCCCCACTTCTACGTTTCTTTCTATCAGTTCTTTCCAATAATGAATTTCTGATAGACTGAACGGTAATTTACAGTGGACCAGTTCAGTTCAGCTCGCAACAAGGCGACATTATATCGTTCATTTGACTGTAGTCTACAATTCCATGTTGGAAATAACCGCTTCCTTGTCCGATTTTTTCGAATGCGAAATCGGGTCCGGAATATTATGGACTCGCGTACGGAAAATTGAACAATTGTCAATAATGTCACTAGCCATACCATCTGAATAAAGCAAAATGCATCACCGAGTTTTTCCTGTAGTTTTGTTGTGAAAGTTCGTACAAATAATGAACTACAAATCATAAAATGGAAGAGTCCAATGAAGTGCAATCTATACATACAATCTAGAGTACAGTAAAATGAGAAGCACTAGCTAAATTCGGCAATTAGGTATCCAATTAAAATTCCAGCCTGTAACATATTCGCCATTCCTTCTTAGTAGATTGACTATTTCACGTTAGGAAAGGTAGAGCATCGATGCTCTTTGGTGGACACTTCCATTAAGCGGAAATTCTGATGGTTGCGCCCAACGAAGGATACAGACAGAAGTCAATTTTTTATATTTCTGTCATTAAATTTTGTAAAGAGCGGCACAAGCTTCATGAAGGTACATGTTTCCACGGGTAAGTATTACTATTATGTTGATACAACGCTGTTACTTTGGTAGGCATTGGTAGACAAATGAGTCAAAAGTGTGTAATTACACTATTCGGCGAGAAACAATGCAATGTAAACATATAGACTTGACCTCTTCCAACTTATTCAAATTCGTTGGTTGTACCGGAAGTCGTCCCTTCAGATGCTCTAAAAAATTTGAGATTTTCAATATTTGAGCTAGTTACCGTACGTGAGTTCACACAATTCGCCCTGCGGATTCCAAATTCAGAAGTGGGATTAATAAACCGTACGCGTGTAACCGGCGTTACTTTACACGTATGAATGGGGATGTAACGTTAATATAAAACATTTAAATCCCAGAAGTATAGACTTGCAAGGATAATATAGATGTTTGAGCGCTCTCAAGGTTTTCAACTTTGATTGCCTCTCTTTCGATGAATCCTAAGGCCCTCCCACAGACTGCAGACTTTCTATCGGTCGATAGTTTATTCGGCTTCTTAATCACATGAAGCCGTATGCACATTACAGCGATTCAGTATCGGCCGATAAAAAAGTTTGATGGGCTTCAAGATTCCCTTCAAACTAATCTGTCGGCCAAGTGTCGGCTACTTTTATACCCAGCAAAAACAAATTTACTGATTGTTTTCCTAATTTTTATAACCTATTTATATTATTTCCTGGAAGGAAAAAACGCAGTGATGTAGAATTTTATTTTAACATAGGTATACATATATATATATATATATATATATATATATATGAAGTCCACATAATTAGCACAAAAGTAAATCTTTTTAACATCTAATTATTCAATTTAATAACTATACTTATAATTACGTTTGGTAATTAGCTTCAACAAAAATAATTATATAAATAAACTAAAAACAACATGTTTTCTTATATGTTAAGTTAAAGGAAGAATATTTTTCAAAATTATTCTTCCGAAGCAATAGTAATTATTTAACAGGTTGTTAATGGTAAAAAGTACTTGTATCATACATCATAAAAGCAGTAGAGTTTCAAAACTACTGCTTTTTCACTTAATTAATAATTGATTTGCTGACGTTTTCTAGGAAATGTAATTAATATGAAACAATTAATAAAGAAAAGATCACTATTTTTATTAAAAAACGTGATCAGTGATATATTTTGTCAATGTAATCATAAAAAGAATGTGGTGGTGTAAAAATTTAAAAAAGGCAGTACCTAAATGAACTTTTCTGCCTGTTACCTTAGAATCGATTGACTCAGTTTTTCCATGGTCTGTTTTCGAGATAGAGAGCCTCGAAGTTGAGGTGTCCGTAACCAATTGTAGTATAATGAGGATATACATGGTGTGGAAGAAGATTGCTCAACTGTGGAAAGAGTATTGCCCACATAGATAAAATCTTTTTTAAAAACTGTTCAGAGATACCTGGGACTATACGGGTTGTTGATACCAATTTGCTTTTTTTATCAATACACACATGTTTCTAACCTGAAGATACATTGTCCACAAAGTCTGAATCAGACAAACATTTCAGCTGCACTGGGGGGTCTATTCAGAAGCTAGATTACTTTTATATTGACATATCAAAGAAATTCTCAAAATCGCTTCTGCCATTTTACACGATATTGTCGTCTACATGAATTTAAGAGACAAACAATTAAAGAATGTCAAACTTAGATAAAACATTATTAATAGCTGTGAAGATCACAAGAATCCATTACTTATATTGGTCTGTTCCGAAACTGAGGCAAATGAACTGCATGCATCATTAACATAAACCTCCGTCTAGAAAAATAAAAGAAAAGTCCATCAGCGGCAGCCACGTCTGCTTCCGCTTTCTGGCTCAGACCTACATTTGTCCGAAATAACCTGACACCTCTACATCCTACTAGGAAGCAGGCATGCCACAATAACAAAAATACCACTTTATGGAGTCGCTAGAACATGTTGGAGAATACTCTCTTGTCTCTTGTCGGCGCGGCGACATCGGTGTTTGTTGATTTAGCCAATGCGAAGTGCATCACACGGATATGACGCGTACGATACGACCAGTGGCGTATGTGTACGAAATTCGGAAAAGGGGTTTGCATTTTACCAATCTCAGTATAAATAGACTTGTCTCTGCGTTCAAGAAAGCTCATCCTGATAGAACAGTGGGTCATCGTTTTTGCTTTGAAATTTTGAAAAAGAAATTTCCCAAGTTAAGTTTTTGTAAGCCTAGAACAGATACCTGTGCTACCTGTGATTTGCTGTACATGCAAACAAAAGATCCCACAAAGGCAGATGCTAAAATTAAACTAGAACGCTACTACAGGAAAGCTGAAGCAGCTGTAGAAGCAATGAGAAAATACCATCAAAACTGTCAGAAAACGACGAGTGACATCATGACAATTTCAATCATGATCAATGAGGACTTTTTCAATTTTAAAGTTGCTTCTGAAAGGTCAACCAATACATCCAAGCTTCAAATTTCGAAAGCCCAGTGAATCAATATTAACCGAGAAAGTCCCGGATTCGTTAGCGCACAAGAAGTCCTGAACGAAATATAGCCTTAGCAAACAACGAAGATTTTGAAGAAAAATGTTACTATTGAAACTAACGCAGAAATGACTCTTCCAAACCTGAGCTGCCAAAGTAGAATTTCTGAAGAAAAAAAAGCAAGACACGCTGGCAATGATTTCTTATTTGAAGAAAGAAAATAGACAATTTTATTAAGAACTGTTATACTAATATTCATGGATAGCATATTCAGCAATATCTTATGGAATTGTCATTTGGGGATAATCAGCTGATCAGAAAGTTTTTCTGCTACAAAAAAGGATAATTAGGATAATATATGGCCTTGGTTATTTAGAATCCTGCCGTGACACCTTTAGAAATAAAATACTCTTGCATTTATAATTATGTTCAATCATAAATTTTATACCAAAAACTTTCTACAGTCCATGTGATATATCAGTATAAGGAAGGCAACTGTTCTATATTGCAGTTTTCTTTATGCTATTCTGTTCTGTTACTCAATTTGCTGGGTTTCGACACTGCAAAAGGATTATAGTACCTATTCCCATATTTGGCGTAATAACAGCATACATTTTACGTTGAATAATATCTACTTGAGGCAGATTGGAATTAGAATATCACACGTATCCAGATGATTGGTGTATGCTAGTGTAATAGTGTTCAAATCGGAAAGTAAATGTTTTTTATCCAAGCAGCCGCTTAAGCAGAAGCTTGAATATCACAACATCGCGGCTGCTATGAGCAGCTTGAACTTGAAGAAACTTTGTTAATCCGATCTGGTCCGTCGGTGCCAAAGGGTCCCGAGACTTTCCGATAGAGAAGCGTCATCGATCAGTCGGGCAGCCCTTAGCAGCTTCTGCTATATATATATATCCCTTAACTGGTCCGGCGTCGTCTGAGAGACTACGCCGTAATAACAAATCCTGTTTACGCGCCACTGGAACCGCCTACAGACGCATCACTCCGTCTAATCCTTCCCCTATTGGTCACTTGAAAATAGGCGTATTTCGGTAAATTTTGCTCATTTGTGTCCTAAGTTAGGAGCGATTATGTTTGTGCGGTAGTCTGTCAGACTACGCCGGACCGTTTGCGTTACTTTAGTACGTGGTGCACAGATACGGAGTTATGGCTGGGCCATCTAAACGGGTACGTTGGGGCGATCGGGATTATGAAGAAACTCTAGCTAGGTGGAATGACGAATTAACTGATGGTAGTGATATAGATGACGTGTCGGAAGACTATAATATTGAGTCAGAGCATGACACTAATTCTGAATTATCTGAATGTGAGGAGGACAATGGGAGTGATGAGTTGGACTCACCTGAAAGTGAAAAGAAATATATATATGGCAAAAATCGGTACAGGTGGTGCACTTCAGAAGTTCGTCCATCATCTAAGGTCCGAAGACACAATATTGTCATGAAGGTACCTGTACTGAAGTCAAAGGCAAGTATGCTTGGCGAGACAGCAGACCCCCTGGCTGTTTGGAGCTTACTTTTTAGTGATAATATTTTGGAACATATTACTCAGTTCACTAACAAAAAACTAAATTCAATGAGTGAAAAATATTCTGCTGTTTCAAAACATCACCTAAGGGAAACAGATATAACCGAGTTGAAAGCTTTTTTTGGATTACTTATCTACACAGCTGTATTCAATTCAAGTCATGAACATCTGGACCATCTATTTGCAACAGATGGAACAGGTAGGGACATATTTAGAGCAGTTCTCAGTAAGAAAAGATTTGCTGTCCTTTTAGCTGCTATAAGATTTGATAATCGGGACGATAGAGAGGAGCGCAAAAAGGATGACCCTGCTGCAGCTATATCCTTTGTATTCAACAGTTTCATAGAGAATTGTCAAAGTGTTTATGGATTAGGGCAATCTGCTACTGTAGACGAAATGCTGGTTAATTTCCGTGGGAGATGTCGCTTCAAGATGTACATGCCAAACAAGCCAGCAAAATATGGTCTCAAAATTCAGTGCTTGACAGATGCGCGTAATAGCTATTTATACAATGCTTACATCTACTGCGGAAAAGACTCGGATGGTTTTGGTCTCAGTGACGAAGATAAGAAACTTTTAAAACCTACGCAAGCAGTATTACGCCTAGCAACACCACTCTTCAACAGCAATCGCAACATTACAGCTGATAACTGGTATTCATCAATACAGTTAGTGGACGTCCTTCTAAAAAAAAAATTAACATATGTAGGGACCCTAAAAAAAAATAAGGCCGAAATACCACAGACTTTCCTACCCAATCGCAAAAGAGCTGCAGGATCAACACTCTATGGATTTAGGGAGGAATGTACAATAATTTCCCACGTTGGGAAGGTTGGAAAAGCCACAATTCTGATATCTTCCATGCACGACAGAGAATACACTGACCAAGTAGCTAACAAACCCGAAATAATCACTTATTATAACGAAAATAAAGGAGGAGTCGATTCCATTGACGAAAAATGTTCTAAAAGTACATCCAGTCGTCGTAGTCAAAGATGGCCATTGACAATATTTTTTCGTATCTTGGATATTTCCGTGGTAAATTCCTATATTCTCCATCAGTGTTATAAAAACAATCCTAAAATAACAGAAAAAAGCGATTTCGGAAAACAGTTAGCTATGCAGTTGGTGGAAGATCATATGAAACGACGCATGACAATGATGAATATACCACGGGAAATTCGAACTATGATTAGAAGGATACTTAGAGTCCCGGAAGAACAAGAAACTAATGATGGAGGAAATCTTGTCCTTCAAAAACGTAGGATTTGTCATATATATGTCCTAGCAACAAACGGAGGATGACCAAATATCTATGTATTTATTGCAAAAAACCAGTATGCTTGACTTGCACGAATCCCCTCTGCAAAAACTGTACCGCAAATCTATAAACTTACGGCCTTGCTGGAATGAAAAATACCTTCAACATTGCATATCTGCATCTGTCTTATGGTTATATATTGCCTTATAAACGAATTCTTGGAAAAAAATATCAGCTCATTTAAACTTCTCTTACTGATATGATTATTTAGGAAATAATAAGTTTTTAGTTGTAAAATTATGTACCTTTTTTTTTTCTTTTATTTATATGTCCTCAATTCAATGCCCAATCACTTGTATTTTGACGAAGTATATATCATTTATGTTCAAGCTATCGACAGTTTTTGAATAAATAATTACATTCTTTTTTTTGTGTTTTATTTTTGCGTTTAAAACGTCGTCGTCTCACAGACTACGCCGGACCAGTTATGTCACTAGTCGAGCACCGGACCAGTTAAGGGATATATATATATACACAAATATGTTCTTAACATGAGTTGAACATTTTGTTGGAACAAAGCTAGAGTATTATTCATCTGGTAACCTGACAAAAGTAAGTGAGCTTCTGTTAAATGCCAACGGAGGTGTAGAGCTAAGGCTTTTCTAGCCATGGCTAGCTAAGCATCACACCGACAATTGTCAGACGTGAACATTTGTAGGTTTTTGACAGTCAAGGAGTCGTCCTTTTTGCCAGGTTATCTGTTGTCGTATAAAAGTTCACCAAATTTCTTACAACGGTACCGTCTTTAAGTTTGGCCGCGAAAGCGTTCGATCAGCTGTGGCATGCTGCCTGCCCTCTTATGCATGCTCAATGCTGTTCAGGGGAGTGCTGTCCGAGTCATCCATTACCCTTTCTCTAACGAACAGTCTCGGGACTCTTTCACACCGACGCACAGTGGGGCAGAATCCTAAAAAGCTGGCCAAAAATCAAAATTTTGAGTTTCACATTGCAATCTTGTTTACAGATAGTCCCGGAATGAAATTTCGGACAGGGGCAGGTATATACTTGCTCTAGGGTCGCCTTCACATCAGTCGACATTCAACCGTCGTTCGATACGCACTAAGCAAGTGTACACGTCGAAAAATTCTGGCCTGTTTCGAAGTTCCGGAAAAAGAGACGAAACTATCTCAATTTGAATTGTGCAAAATGGAATCGCTTTCTGAAGGTATGCAGAATATATAGTTATGCACAGTTGTTGCTTACTTTATGTTTGAAATATTTAAATTTTACAACGAATAAACATGAACAATTGTGGATTTTTTTTCTAAAATCGATTTTCTAAAGTAGTTTTAAAAATGTCTTCGCGAGTTTCAATCTTGTTTCGACAAGGAAGTGATAGTGTATAGTATGAAATATAATATAGTAAAACTCTGGCTGCTCAGGAGTACTCAACGAATAGTTCGACTAATTTTTAGGGACAAATACGTGGCGCGACAATAATGGACGTGTGACTGTAATGCATTAATTATTACGTTACAGTACGTTGGTATATTTTCTGTTTATAAACATTGATTAATGTTATTCTAAATGTTAATTTGCAGGTATGATATAGACGAAGAAAAGTTCAAAAACTATTGTGTAAATACTGCCCGTTTTTTGTTGCTTTATATCCATGGTATTACATTCCAACATCTGTACATAAAGTGTTGATGCATGGAGCAGAAATTGTAAAAATATGCCCTTTTGCCGATCGGACAACTTTCTGAAGAGGCAAAAGAGTCACGCAATAAGGACATTAAGAAATACAAATTAAATAATGCAAGGAAATGCTCTAGAGAATCGAATTTGAGAGATATCTTCAATCGGCTCTTAGTAACAGCAGATTAATTTCTCTCAAGCATTGCCCCAAAGACCGGCGAAATCTTTACATAAAGAAGCTCCACAATTGTTAAAACAACCTGAAGTCACCAGACAAGAGACAGAACGATTCCGATTTAGATACAAGTGGGTCAACATCAGAATCCGAATCGAATGATTCGAACATTGAAGATGACGTACAAGATATTTGTTACTAGAAGTGAATAACAGATACTCATTTTGTTGCAAATTTTTTATAAAAGAAATTTTTGATAAATAAAAAACATTGCTCCAAAGATTTTTTACTCATTAAAACCTAATATTATAAAATATTTTCTATTTGAAAATTTTTGCGGAATCCTGCGCGTCTGCTATTTTGAAAATTAACATTTTGATAACCAAGTCGTAATCAGCGAGTTTAAAAAACCATAAACAAATACAATTGGATATTTTTACTGGATTATTTGACTAATTGGTTAAATTATGTCCGCCATTTTGGGTCCGCCATTTTGAAAATCGTAATTTTGATAACAGATTCATATTCAGCGACCCCAAAAACCCCCGAGAAGAGAATTTGTGATTATTTACGACGCTTTTAGAACTCAACGAGCCTTTTCAACATTGTCATCTAGCGTGTAAAGCCCGTCTGTCTCTGTATTATCAGTTTGGATGACCTGAATTTTGGCCAACTTTTTGGGATTCTGCCCCACTATGCGACGCGCCGTATGCGATCTAGTACTCTTTCACCTCTATGTCAACAGGCTTTGCTCCTCAGAGCTCTCCTCCATGATGCTGCCACACGCTGAGCCTGCTAAATAGGTCCGCCTGACTTCGGCCTCCTATCCTAAAGGCGTCGAACTTCGAACATACAGAACTGGTCAATTCACAATCTACCTGAGGAGGTTTTTCCCAGTTCTTCTCAGATTAAATAGTTCAAAAATGGTATTCACAAAGTTTATTTAACTTAAAAGAAAGAAATCATAGGCGCCGTTCTGCATCGTTGACGTATGAATCAAGATGTCTGTCTCTAAGACAAGAGCTACACCCTATACCGTGCTGATGATTGCTAACCAGCATGAAACGGCGCCGTATACGGTTAGTCATGCTTACGGGGGCGAAAAACAAGCAGAGTCTGTCTTGTCTTTAGTAGCCATTTTTAGCAGTCGAAAAAGTGAGGGACCCCTTCTCCTGCAATGATCGATTTGTCTATTAAAAAAGTTTTGTCCGTAGCAAGGTTGGCGGTGCCAAATATGAAAGGTTTCCGTCAGTACTCAATTATTTGTAGTCTCTAAAATTTTGTATCGGAGCTCTGCATAAGATTTACTCGTGAGAGGGGTTGATAAAAAAGCTTAATAAAGAAAACTGTTAACAAATCGAGGAGAATTTAAATTAAAAAACATCTGATGTTATTCATATAATGTTTCAGTTAAGGGTATTCCATTTACAATGTACTGAAGCGTTGCCGCATTCTCCTAGATATTAACATCCAGCTCTGTGAAAACCCCGAGCTAGACATACAAACAAAAAAATGTTGATTCAGTAAGCGCGCGAAAGTTATTCAAGTCTGAAAGTCAACAAAACACTTTAAGAAGAAACGACACCAGGTGATAGAAGTGGTCTGAGACGCACTCATCATTAGATGCACCAGAATCGGCGGCATTTAGCGGTTACAGTGGTGGCCCGGCTGACAATGTCAACATGCAAAAAATATATCTAATTTTCGAAAATTTCCGCGATCATAATACTTTCTCAGCGAGTAGGCGTGGGAAGTAAAAATCGTAATCCACCTAGCTTAATCTAAAACTTGATCTCAAAAGACAAACAGTATTGAAAGGCAAGGTACTCACCATCATCATAGTCCCCATTCGGTTCGTAATCCTCAATTAGAAGAGGACTGTCCATCCTAACAATGGGATCGTCGTTGGCGGGCGAGACGGGTACTGCCGGCGTGGGTGCCGGAACCGGATGCCTGGCCTCGCCGCCCGGAGAAAAGTGCAGCTCCACGGCTCCGTCCACGGGGAAACGGTGGTCTGGAGCAGAAATGGGATAAATAAGTCTTTTTTGATTGATTTTTGAATAATAATAATAACAGTGTTTATCGCGAAAAAATATACAAATAACAAAATAAAAAATCGCGTCATGTAAGCTGACTACGCTGTCATCAGTTCGTACAAGATTATGTTTGGCATAAGTTAGACCTTCTGAGAACAAAGTTAACCAGGAAGATGTATAAAAAAAATTAAATGACCCGACTCCTCCCCCAGAGGAGAGATGACGCAGATGCACGTAATCGTTGAGATCCCGCGTGACTGACGATATTGGCTTTGACCATGCACAGTGCACACAGCCCAGCCCACAGCACCGCAGCAGTGCGGAAACAATTGCCGACTGTGATGTACGACAACCATCGACGACGACGCTTGTCCATCCCGAGGACCACGTCTCTTGTATCGACACCCTACTGTAGAAAACATTTCCAAGTGTTAAGGGTAAATCTATGATGAGTGAAATATGTCTAATATGTGCGTAGAACGACTGGGCTTGGAGGCGGATAGATATATCAACGTCAAAAAATTCTGATATACCCTGCTCCACCCCCTGCAACCCTTAACCCTCAATTTTTAACCATTACAAAAATGTTTCCGAAAATAATCAGGATCGTCTGAAATGTCACAAACGAAGTTTGAGCGGTTTTATTTTTTTCTTTTTGGCCTTCTTCGCCGCCACTAGACCGATTTTCAAAAACCCGTCCTTGGCATAGTAGCAACATTGTGTAAAAATTTCATCGAAATCCGAGTGGTACTTCTCAAGTTATAGGCGGCAATAAGATTAGCGAACAGATTGACAGACAGACCGATGGAAATGAGTGACATGGTTTTTCGTGATGTACCTGTACATGTCATTATACGTTACATTATTTTCGCGATTACAATACTTCCCCGCCAGTAGGCGTGGCGAGTAAAAATTAAAAGTTGCAATAAACAGGTAGTCCCAAAAAAGTTGAACAACTTGTGCTTGTGCCTTATATCTAACTGTTACGTATATATTGAAAAAATGACATATCTGGGGGTTTCTGACAGTATCAGGGTTTGTTCTGAAATTCAGGGAAAGTGACAATATCGGTTATATGGACAATCTTAGGTGAGTAGTCAAAAATCTCTTTTCTGTTTGCTATTATGCAGGCATTCTTTTAAGTGTACAGGCAATTTTGGTTGTAGAAAAGTTAGGCTTCTTTGCCCAAATTTTTAGCAAATTTCGATACATATACTGTATGACTCTGAGCCCTTGTATGGTGATCGTGTTTGACTGACCTATTACTTGTATTTCTGAAATACAGAGTGTTTCTAAAACATTCCAAGGGCGATGTGTGGACTATCTTAAAGTTACGTTCCCACGGGGTAAAAAAGACATCGTGGAACACTGTCTTTCGTGACTTTTGTCTTGAGTGGGAAGGTAAACTAGCGAGGGCCGAGGACAGTTCACGCCATTACGATTCAGTTTATTCCACGCAGACCATCATGAAGGAGCTTATGATTGATGGTTGTGCTCTTTTGAATTCACATTTTAGTGGCGAGTTAGCGAGAAGGTTGAGTGAACAGATAAAAAAATAATAACAAAATTTTGTTGGTCAGGAGGAAGAATTTTTTGAGAACACACGCTGAACTTAGAAATACACCCTTAACACGTTGACTGCCACCTTTTTTCGGTTGGTTTTACCCAGGAGCCAATTAGTTGTATAATGGTTATTTTGGTAGTATAACTTCGTAAAATCAGTTATTGAGGTATTTTCGTAAAATGTTTTTTTAGTTAGAAGATTTTTTGTAGCTCTTCTAAAAGCCGACGGCATTGACTTACAAATCGGTTTTCTGTGTGCCAGCTGGCGCTAATGAGAGTCGGAAGATAATTATTTGTTTTTTATAATAGAAATAAACTAAAAGCAAAAAAAAAACATTTATTATGGACCTTTAACAAAAATAAAATATTAAAAATAATTTTTGTAACTCAAAGTAGAGAACATATGAAAGTATAACAAAAACTTTTCCGGTGAATAATACACCAAATGTGATAACATCTAATCAAAAATAATGAAACAATTTTTTTTAGAATACAAACATGAATTTGTGGTGAATGCAGACTATTTTTAGTGCAAAAAATTATTTGTAAATAATGTCACTGCACTCCAAGCAGAATCCTGGAACATCAGGGCATGTTCTACATTCGTACATCGTTTGGGTACGGATTCCCTTCTTACTACAAGACTGGCATCTTTTTCTGGATACTTGTTTTTTACCATCTAAATCACGTTTTACTAATTTGTGCTCTCGCGTTGAACCTTATAAGAGCCAGCGGCAGCGAACGTGTTAAGATTTAAAATAATGCTTCAAAAGTCGAGATTTTTTTTTGGAACGCGTTTCACCACACATTGCAAAGATAGATTATAATTCCACTCGCTCCCGTTTGGTGTGTCCACACCTGAAAATCAAAGGCCGCGTTATAACGAAGCGTGATTCTCGGGTTCGTGAAAATGCCTCCGTCTGAACGAAGTTTCGTGAGTTTACGTGTGGCATCCTAGGGAGAGTGGCAGGTCCACGACTGCTCACGGTCGGTATCAAATACGTTTGATTTTCAGGCTAGAACACGCCAGTCGAGAGAGAAGCAGGTTGTAATCTACATTTGAAATGTGTGGTGAAACGTGTCTCATGGAACTAAAGACATTTGGACATTTGTTGCATTTTTTTTTAAATATTCAGGTATTCATTTCTCAGGTTAGCATGTGCCAAATTGTGTTTACCCAAATTTAATAATATCCTGCCTTAATTTTGCTTTTATTTTATAGTATCCTTGTCTTGACTCGATGAGTGTGTAGGATCCAAAGAATGCAAAACAACTGCTGTAGGTTTGTGTGGTTTTCGAAACTGTCACGACTCCCCTGAGATTAGGGAGTTGAAATGGATGTAAACGGGTCAACAATTCGAATGTAATTATTTATCTCGATAGTAAATCGATGAATAAAGGAATCATTAATCTTCGAGATCTGAGGCATAATAATAACCTTACAATACCTGTGCACTACAGCGCATTGTTTCAAAAATGTTTAACTTTCAATGCAGTGAGGTTGTACAACTCAACCGACTCTGTCTGGAGATGCAAGTTTTATAAAATTCAGAAAGCTAGTGAAAAATCAGCTGTTAGATCTGTTGTGATTAGCTGTTATGATTTCATTAGTTCATAACATCAAATCGATTTATTTAGTTTTGGGTTCGTTTGTATCTTATTTTGTACTGTATATATACAGGGTAGTTGAGTCATTTATTTTAACAGTGAGTAGATCTGATCAAAAGAAATGTTTTTTCCTTTACAATTTTTTTGGTAGCAAAAGTAACAAAGTTATAGCCCTTTAGAAGTTTGAGTACCGCCCAGTCTCAATAATAATATTATGTGCTCGTGTTTGGCAACAACGGATATAATCCGCCTTATCGGTTCATCGCATCGGAAACAAAAAAGCGAAAGAATTTGGAACGATGTTTTTACAATTATTTTATTCAGTTGTATACAGTCAGTGTCAGTCGGTAACGCGTGAGTGAATAGTGGTGTCTGTTGAGTGGCTCAAACGAAATAAAAAATGGCACATGTTTATGCGGATCGGTTTCCCAATCGAGTGCAACCAACCCCTCGTGCCTTTGTTAATGTAGTACAACGGGCTCGTGAATCAGGTGACTTAAGACCTCACAGGGGACGGCATGCCGGTGCTCCAAGACCTCACGATCAAATACAGGTCCGCATTGAAATACTTGTCGGAAGGATACTTTATAAAACAAGGTAAAATTTTTTTTTAATTTTTTTTTATTTTTACACACATATTTTGGTTTATCTTCCTTCTACAATCATTATCTGAAAATTAATGACTCAACTTCAAAGTCACCCTGTATATTTCCTCACACAATGGGGTTGGATGTAGAGTAGCCATCTGATTAAAATTCGCCTTATTGTTGTGATTCTAATAAAAACATTTATTATTATTTCGACATACAATTTATCCCCTTCCTGACCCAACAAAGCTTATTCTTTCAATTTTTTATCTGCACACGTGACTCAACCTCTTTGCTAACATACCACTGAACCCTGAACTCAAAGAGCACAAAACCAGAAGCTCCTTCATGGTGGGATCCAAGGAATAAACTAAATTGTGATCGTGTGATCTGTCCACGAGCCTCGCTAGTTCACTTTTCACTCCACACTCAAGACAAGAGCCACGGAAAAAGAGACGGGTAGCGTGCCACGCTGCACAGTGATTCCTCCATAGGCCAAAAATCCCAAAAACTCGTGAGTTTATAACGGTCTAAATGAGTCGCTAAGTTATCGAGTAAGCGTGAGACCTTTAAAAAATACGAATAACAATGCACTTACTTTCGTCCATCGCAAGTGGCAGCTTCTCGAGTCTAATTACAGTAAGACATTGCAACTTGCTTACTTTTTTTTGTGGATTATAATTTCAAGCCTAGTGTTTTCGCGTAGTGATAATATGGTGGTGCAAGAATATGATATGTACTCTTATTATTTACCTGTTCTATGTAAAAACATGAAAGCTGTTTTTGCTAGATTTTTTCCTACAAAATTAATTCATTTCGAGTTATAAACTTTTGGCTGCGCCTTGCTGCAGCTGAGATAACTGTTATATTAAAGAAGAGAATATGTCTAGATTAGGAGCACATAGGTTTCATGTGCATCTTGCTGCCTTCTAAGATTTGTGAGGTGCCGAACCATACAGGGTGTTTCAGTTTATTGTTGCATAACTTTAAGATTCGATAGAACTTTTAAAATTAATGCATAAAGTCTATATAAACATGGGCCGAAAATTGCGTGGCTTCCGAAATACAGCGTGTTTAAATTTACTTTCTAAAATAGTTTTTTTAGACATTTCGAAAAATATTTGATGTATAACAGTGAAAATTGGTATACAAGGGTTTTTTGGTACGACAAAACGAATCATGGGCATAATTTTACTGTAGCCGCTAGAGGGCGCTTTCTACTCTACCTGTAGTGTATTAACATGACCGAAAAAATTTTCTTAGTGAAATTTTTTGCTTTTTGAATAAAAAAACTGATTCTTCGCACTTTTCAACATAAAAAAGCTCTCTTGTGAATTTTCGTTATAGCTAGCCGTTTTTGAGATATTTCGATTTTTAAGGTTCGATGCATTTTTAATTATTTATGATAAAATAACGTTAAAAAGTCAGTATCAGTATCTCGATAATTTTTAGAAGTAGGCTGTGCCTGCAAATATTTTTGAAATTGAAAGCAGAATAAGGTTAAACGTCAATTAGTTGACAGTTAGTTTTGTTGTTTGTTGAAACCTGAAACGTTTTTTTCCAATTGTGAATGCACGAAATTTAGTTTCTTTTACCTGTTTTTTTTGTAAGTTTTATAAAAATGCCATTTTTATTCTCCAATCAAGAGATAGCGGATATTCATTTTGTGTACGGCTTTGTAAATGGAAACGCAGCAGAAGCAGCCAAAGAATACGCACGAAGATTTCCAAACAGACGACATCCAACTCGCTCAGTATTTGTAAGAGTGCATCGCCAAATAATTGAAAATGGTTTTGGAAATCTCCAAAGGGATCAAAACATAAATGTTCGTCAGCGCAGATTTACCCGTGTGATTCTGCGTGAGTTTGCTAGAGATCCGACCACAAGTGTTAGGAGAGTTTCTGGTGCCTTGGGAATTTCAGCAAGCCATTATTACCCTGTTCTTAGAAATGGCCATAGACGTCCTTACGATTTGCAACCTGTGCAAGGACTACAGCCAGGGGACGGAGAACGAAGAATCACATTTTGTCAGTGGATTCTTGATAGAACTGATAATAATAGGGGGTTTTTAAGTAACGTTTTACGGACCGACGAGTCATGCTTCACTAGACGTGGAGTGGTAAATTTTCATAATCAACATATTTGGTCGCATGAAAATCCGCATGCAGTTCGGGAAAGAAATTTTCAGCATGAATTTAGTGTGAACGTATGGATTGGTATCTACCGTAATCGACTATTTGGACCCTACCTTTTGCCTGCAAGGTTAAATGCTGCGACCTTCTTGGAATTTTTAAAAGCTGAACATGCAAATATGTGGGATGATGTTATGTTAGATTTAAGTAGCTTGGCCTGGTTCCAGCTTGATGGTTGTCCAGCTCATTATTCGAGAATAGTTAGAAACTGGCTGGATGAAAGTTATCCAGAAAGATGGATCGGCCGTGGAGGACCAGTCGCCTGGCCTCCACGATCCCCTGACCTAAATCCATTAGATTTCTTTGTGTGGGGATTTCTAAAAGAAAAAGTGTACCAGACTCCCGTAACCACAAGAGATATGCTAATAGACAGAATCAGGAATGCATGTGATGAAATAAGGCCTTATTTGAATAATGCTATACCACGTTCGACCATTCGTAGATGCGAATTGTGTATTGAACAATTGGGTTTACATTTCGAGCAACTACTTTAGATTTTGTATGTTTGTCTTAACTATACAATAGCATTTTAGTTGTAAATAATTAATTTAATTTGTTAAAAATAATATTGGAAAATTAAACAAATTAATATTCTATTTTTTTGTGTTTATTTGGAGTTAGGAATTATTGCTGTGTTTAAAAACACAATCTAAACGATCATCTTAATTACTTGTAATGCCCAAATCGAAAATGTAAAAAAAATATTATTTTCCCATAAATAATTAAAAATGCATCGAACCTTAAAAATCGAAATATCTCAAAAACGGCTAACTATAACGGAAACTCACAGGAGAGCTTTTTTATGCAGAAAAGTGCGAAGAATCATTTTTTATTCAAAAAACAAAAAATTGCACTAAGAAAAATTTTTCGGTCATTTTAATACACTACAGGTACAGTAGATAGCGCCCTCTAGCGGCTACAGTAAAACTATGCCCATGGTTCGTTTTGTCGTACCAAAAAACCCTTGTATACCAATTTTCACTGTTATACATCAAATATTGTTCGAAATATTTAAAAAAACTATTTTAAAAAGTAAATTTAAACACCCTGTATTTCGGAAGCCACGCATTTTTCGACCCATGTTTATATAGACTTTATGAATTGATTTTAAAAGTTCTATCGAATCTTAAAGTTATGCAACAATAAACTGAAACACCCTGTATATGTTCATAGTACAAAAAAGAGGCGTTTTCCAAATCCAATTTTGTTGTTCTCTTAGGTAAATTTGTTAAGTATTCTGTGTCGAGGAGGACTATTTTTGATATTTGGCACTCTAAGGGGGATAGTGGTTTATGAAAGTTACCTGTTAAAAAAGACATATTGTCAAAATCCGTGTTGGATTTGTTGAGTTAATTATTTCTATTATAATTGTAATAAGTAATAGAGTTTATAATTTTTTCAATATATCTTGTTTGTCCTCATTATGAACTGTTTTATTTTATTTTTTCAATATAAGGTTGATCTAAAACAATATCTAAGACAAAACACTGAGACACATTTTTGTTGGTACTTAGTATTTTTTTTTTCTAAAATACAATGAAAGAAGTTAAATCTAAAATGTGTATTTATGGCCGCCCTAGGATGGTTATCTGGATACCATTTCGGAGATTTAGTCCCCTCAATACTGCTACTGAAACTTCACATAATGGTATCCGAAAAATCACGCATTTAGTTGGCCAGTGACGAAATAGCTCTAACGTAATATTAATAATTTTAAAAATAATATTTTTAAAAATCCTTATCCTCTATCTGAAAAATGTGTTATTTAATTTAGATGAAGTGAACTCTTTTTTGAAAAAAATATTGTTTCGATACTGCTCCTATCAATTTAGATTGCAGCTAGTCCAAAAAATTTTGAACAGAAGCCTGAAACTTAGTGAAATGGTCTGTATATTTATAATATAATTACTAATTTTCAAAATTGTGCAATCCAGTAGGTCGGAATTGTTATAACAGATAAAATTGAAATAAGGATGTTTATTAAATTAAAATGCGCAAATATTCAATGGAGGATTTAAACATTTTCTAAAGAGTCATTCGTTTCATAAATGTTTGTTAGAGACAAATTATTTTAAGACGTACGGTATAACGGAATCGTTCTAATTTTATATTAATATTAATTTTGTCAAAACTGATCCTCAAATTACACAAAATTAGGCAAGTAACAAATTTACAACTAAACATTCCAATATTTAAAATTTGAAACTTTTAAGATCCTATTCCATATATGCAACGTGTGGAAATGAACACATTTCATGCGAATTTCATTTTTTCTAATGGTTCCTATGCTCCCCTGGTGTTCAATGCGATATAAAGCACTTGTTTGTTCGGTAACTCTCCCTCTAACCAAATACACATCTTAAAACTAATCTAAAGGCACTTGCCTTTGTTGTAGTGAAAGAAGAAAAAGGAATTCTATCCGATTACCAGGACTTGATCAAATCTTATTACGACCACCGGGTCCATTATCCATCCGTACAGCTCGCAGAGTGGCTGTTTAAATAAATTACACATACAGCCCCTTTGGGCGCTAGCTGATTGTCTACTTCTATTAAAATAATAGCAGCAATCTGCATTTAATAATAGAATTATCTGGCTTATTTATTGGCCGACCGTATCGATTCTGCAACACTTCCAACATCGTTCGGCTGTTGGAGTTGCTGCCGCGCGAAGGAATTAACTCCTAAAATTGCCCGCGTCCGTTTTATTGCCTCCAGAATGAAATTATTGGACGCTGCCAACGCCAACGTTACTCTTTCGTTACACGGTGCAGTTCACCTGCATTGAAAATGCGTCAGCCCGTATACATTCAAAACATTTTTTATAGAGATTAAATATCTGAAATAATTTGGGGTGAAAACGTGATGGGTAAAAAGTTGCACGGTGTTTTACAAGAGCTACGAGTGCCATTTATCAAGTTACTTTTCAAAACTCAAAAATAATTCTCTGTGGATATCGACCGATACCCGGAGGGTGTGAATATACGTCAGTGTAAGCCATATTATGATGCATATTGGAACGGCACCTATAATAAAATCGTTTTCAAAAAGCAAGTTTCAAGATATTAGTTGCATATAGGAAACCCTCCCACCGTTGGGTATGATGATATTGATATACAGTTTTATGATGAGAAAAATGAGTTTGTTGTTGCATCTGTGAAATATACGTGATCAACTCCATTTTAAAAATATGGCGCACCTCTTAGCATACGGCACGCAATAATGTAGCTGCTCTTGAAATCACGAAAGCTTTTGATCAGCTGTGACATGCTGCCCTCTTACGCAAACTTTCATCCTATGGCCTTCCAGGGAAGCTTTGCAAATGGATGGCTGACTTTCTCTGTGGCCGACAGATATCCGTCGTGACTGATGGGTTTTCATCTTCATCCCACATCCCATGTCAACGATGGCCCCAGGAATCAGTCTTTACTCCGACATTATTATTGTATACCACCGATCTCCCATCCTGTACGATCAGTCCGATCCACAGCTAAGTTGACGACAGCACTCTACATGCTTGAATTCAGAGAGCCAAGTCGATCTCTGCCAGTGAGCTGGAGAGAAACAGACTAGCAGCGTCTTCCTCTCTGACGAGAGATCTAGATGTGATCACTGCTGGAGACTCAGCAATCTGGCTTTCAAAAGATATTACTGTACCTTGACTATCAAGAAGCGCCGCAAAGAGCCGTACGCAGCCCAGATCACCGAGGACTTGATCTGGCACGAAGGCATCTCAATCGCGGTAGCTGCTGGGTTAGAGCTAGACAATTTGTTTAGGGCTAAGGAGTACTTTTCTCCACATAACCGCCTCAATATGTACAAAGCCCAGATAATATGTAGCCTCGAGTACTGCTCACATATTCATCTTCGATAGTCTTCAGAGGAGGGCCGTCCAACTAAACGGTAACTCATCTCTTACCTTTCGCACCGTCGCCGACCTGGCTCCTTCTACCGCTATGTCAGCGGGCGTTGCCCCTCAGTGCCAGACTGACCCCGCCTGACTTCGTACATCCAAAACTGGCCCGTACAACCGCTCTTTTGTCCCTACGGTTTCGAGATTGTGGACAATCTACCCGAGCAGGCTTCTCTGAGTGCTAATTAACCTTACGCAGTTCAGAAATCTGATTAATTGTGCCTTTAAGCTCATTATAGCAGCGGCGGTGACCGGTATTTAGGCGAATACTTCCGTATAAAAAATGTCAAAGCCTGCTTGCCTTAAAATTTCCTTGAACAGCTCTAGAAACGTTTTAACCATGTCATCACGAATAATATGCTTAATACTTATAACATACTACTAAATTCAATTCATCGAGATAATTGTTTTATAATATGCTGAAGGATTAGGTCATAATTTAATTGATCAACAGTAGGGATTGATTGTTACCATTATGCATTTCTGCGAAAGTACATGATTTTATACTGGATCGTTTGCGGATAGTTATCTTGTCTTGCTACACCACATTTTTTGTATATCGCTCTACAGAAAACAAAATTAGTTTTTGAAAAGGACATGCACGCCATCAAAATGTTTTGACAACTGTGTATGTTCGTAACTCAAACTACGTATATTGCAGTACTTGCATGAATATAAGAATCGTTATTCTCACATGATAAAGTACAATATAAAGAATGTTAATGTAACTTCTGAAACTTATCCTGTAGTTTTCACGTTCATAGGACTCTATTGTCTGGCCGAATCAAACCACATTTATGTTTTAATTTTTTTCGTATTGTATAACAGTTAATCGGTATGTGGCGTCACTAGCTCTGGGTGTTTTTTTGTGCTCTTGGAGGGCGTGTAGCGTTTTTGGGACAATGGGTGAGAGTGACTTGTCTGGCCTCATGCTCGTCGTTTTGGGGGCTGGATGTACTTTGGGAGCAGGAATACCTGCCCCAAGCGATCTGTGACTTTTCTGGTTTTACACGGTGCCATCTTAAAATTGTAAAAATGGCTTTACGTTTTCTCGGCATGCTTCAAGAAAGTTCAATCTATTATCGTAGCACACTGTATAAGAATGAATTAACGAAAAAAGAAATGAGCTGCAACTTTCTTATCATCTGTCACAATTTTCATTACTGCCAATTGTACAGTCTGGATTTAGGAAAAATCATAGCTGTACGGCGTCTTTACTTCATGTAACAGACGACATAATTAGAGCTACAGATCGTGGCGAGTGTACTGTTCTTGTTCTGCTGGATTTCAGCAGAGCGTTCGACACTTTAAACCATGAATTAATGCTTGCTATTTTATTAATTTTTATCATATTGGTCTTTCTCAAAACGCTATAGATTTATTTCAGTGCTACTTCACTAAGCGGAAACAAACAGTTGTTTTAAATGGAGTTCAGTCTTTATCTTTAAATTTGAAATCCGGCGTACCCCAAGGGTCCATACTTGGACCACTCCTATTTCTAATTTATACATCTAATTTCATGCACTTCCTTAGTCTATGTAATGTGCATTTTTACGCTGACGACACCCAAATCTACAATTGATGGATCGTTTCTCGTTGATCATTAGTAATGAGCTAAACTCCTTTGTAGAATGTGCCACACGCCACTGTCTTTTAATAAATCCATCAAAGTCTCACGTAATTGTTTTTGGACCTAGACAAAATAAAAATGTTATAGAGAATCTTATTAAAATTGAGATAAATGGTGTAACTCTCAAAATAATGGACAATGTAAAAAATTTAGGTGTTGTGATTGATAGTAATCTTCGATTTGAGTATCACATCAACAAAATTATGCAGAGAGCATATTTGTCGTTGAAATTTATTTACGGTAGCCGGAAATTTCTCTCGTTAAAACTTAAGATCATGCTATGTGATACTTTAGTATTATCTTTATTCAACTACGCTGATGTGCTTTACGGCCCACACTTAACTAACCTGTATCGACGTAAAGTTCAACTGGTTCAAAACTCATGCTTGCTCCTTGTATTTGGTATACAGAGGAGACATAGAATATCTCACAAATTGAAAGATGCAGGTTGGTTAAATATGGAAAATCGTAGGCTCCTCCACTCTGCTAATATTTATCATAAATTAATTTTAGTCAGAACACCCCAATATCTTTATCAAAAAATAACCTACCGGACTGACGTTCATAACATTAAAGTAAGAAGTAAGGGTCTTATTTCGCCACCCAAGTTTAGAACGTCAATCTTCAAACGAAGCTTCACATACCAAATGTATAAAGTCTACAACTCAGTCCGGAAGGAACTAAAATTTTCTAGAATAGATAACTTCAAAGCCATGTTTAAAAAGGAACTGCTGCAAAAACAGTAGCACCGCATGAATGAATGAATGATTGTTTTTTTTTTGTTAGCGTGTAGGTATGTCCCTCTTTTATGATGACATGTATGTATTATCGGTTTATCGGATGTCATATGTCGTAGAGGATACTGGGCTAAGTGGAAGAGCAGGTTGTTGGTACTGTGTACTAATCAAACTGAACTTCGCCCTTTATTGACACTGGATGTACTTATGTTCACTTACCATTTTGTCAATGTCTTATGTCAATAATAAAGACGGTTATTATTATTATTATTATTATTATTATAAAAGACAGATAAAAAATATAATGTCATTGTAATTGAAAAAGGACACCGCGAACGCAAAAACTTCGTACAATAACGAGAAAAAAAACATATATGTGAACTGATTCTGCCAGACAATGGAGTCTTATGCGGAGATTTATCAATCAGAATAAGCTATACCGATATAGGTGTTTCATGGGCTGATGAACTTACCGTTGCAAGCAATATCCAACTCCTGCCTGGTGAAACTAAGTGTATGATCAGCGACTGCGCAGGTATGGAACTGACAGGCGAAGATAGGTTCTCTGCTTTCCTCCCTCCGATGATAGCACTTCACCAAGATATCACCTCTTAAGGGTAGACCTTTTCTACCTTCAGTAGTTACGTTGACGGTAAATTGTTGGATACCATCGGACACTGAGTACACTCCTGTAACAGATGCAAGTAAATATTAGAAATATTTGAAATCAATATTTGATTTTTTATATGTATACATTTTCTACGCTGATTATAACGATAAATGAGAAACGTCAGTTATTGAAAAATCGTATTTATTGCCATGCGATGACAAAATATTTCTGCTTTGGCTTAGATCGATTGAACTCAACACAGACGCGGCGGAGTCGTTTTGTCAATGTGGTCACTCAATTTGTTGGCTAATCTGTAGTCGATGTTGAAATTATAATCCTAGCTCATAGCAAAACGTAAGTTTTTAAGTAAATAAACTAGTTTCTTTGATTTTTGAATTGCAGATTTCCAACACCATCTTGAACATTTTGGCCTTCCATAAGAAGGCCATTTTGCTCGGTTTAAACTGTTATTTAAGCAAAATTATAAAGGTTATTGGGAACTTATTTCATATCAATATAAAACTATTACTAAAACTATAAAATTATTTTGGGATATTTTTACGTATACATTCTTAGTTTTACGGTGACGTTCAAGTAGCCTTTACTCAGTATAAGGGCATAACCATCAAAGAACTACACTACACTACATCATTTTTAGGTATTACTATTGATAGCGGAAATGGTCGAGGCACATAAAAACTGTGGTGGCTGAGTTTAAGTGCTATTACTTGATTTTTTAACTAAAAATAATTCATTAGTTATTTCTCTCGTGGACGCAATGAAACCTACAATCACACCTTTTACAGGAACTGGTTGCAGACCGTATAACTTCCTTCTCAAAATACGAAAAAATACTTGCTTACAGATCTTAAAGCCAGGTTAAAAAGTCTTTTAATCCAAATCTCACCATATACCATTGAGGGATACATTAATTTTCTATCCGTTTCTTGGCATGACCTATCTTCTTGTATTTCTAGATACGAGTTTAAAAATAAATTTGAATAAGAATTGAAATCGTTTTGTGAATATTTTCAGAAATACATCCTTAGTTTTTCGGTGACGTTTAAGTAGTCTTCTTATTTTAAGTAACATAACCGCATATTTTGATCACAACGTTAGTTTTTTAAGTAAAACGCCTGATTTATTATATTAGCCTTGTATGGAGCTTTGTTCCTTGCGAGGCGGCTCTCAAAAAATTCTAACAGAACTTGAATTCAAGAAAATATTATATAAGCTACATAATGGAACAAAGTGTTAATAATTTATTTGTTTCATTTATCCAGTAAATAAAGAAATAATAAGCGTTTATTTGCAAGTGAGCTATTCCCTAGTCCATCCACCTTAAATTGTAGAAAAATAGGGATTTGCGATTTCATTAATCCAAAATCAATGATCTAGTATTTTACCGTTGTTGAGACTCATCAGTAAGATGTATCTTTGACAAATGCCACGTTTGAAACCAGTTGTGCAAATTCATAAGCGCTGGTGCAAATAGTCAACCGAACAAAGAACTAAGTTTCTCAAGCAGGAAAAATATGAATTTAAGGATAACACCGTACGCCATAACGTAGGTACACAGTGTTATATTCATAGTCGCCAGAAGGTAAACATGCGATAGGGGAATACAGGAAGTGTTTGCTTCAACCATACCTCCATGCATACCCTAGCAGACTATTCATCATTTTCCGCACCATATGAGTAGGAGAAGACCATAAACCTGCCAATGGGTACACGTGTTGTTATGATAAATTGTCGATTGTGCCGTTTCAGATAGAAATTGGGAAAAGTGATGTATATTACCACATATCAGTATGATTAGGCGAATTATCATTCAACTGTGAAATCAAATAATATAGTAGCCTGGAACCAATGTTATCGCTCGATTTTTCCTCTACTTTTGCTTTAATCCAGGACCCACAAAAATGTTTACGAATCCAGTACAATCGTTTGTGTTTTTTCAATTTTACAAAATTTTATTAAATATCGTACAAAATCGAAGATTTTGACAAAATTGTGAATAAAGTGTCCATTGTACTTGAAGATTACGGTTGGGATCGAAACGCTGTAAAATAAGGGAGAGCTTTAAACATATGTGGTATGATTGGCCAGATAAACATGGGGTATTATAAATGTATTTATCACTCACCATGCTTGTGCTTTCGATGCTTCATCTTCTGATTATTATTTTCCCAAGAAAATCACACACACACAGCGCTCGCTACACCATCGATGTATTATCATATTGTCTCAAAATTCGGAAAAATAGTGAAGATGATTGCGGTGGTTAAGAAAATGAAGTGGAAGAACAGGGCAGCGTTCGTAAATTTTAACAGAATGTACTTTGTACTACTCTGTAATAATGTTAGCGTTCGTGATTATTTGACGTACCTGTTACTTGGGTTCGGAAATAAAACAAAGTAATCCATCTGAAAGTCAAAAGTGTGCTTTTCTTCCCGAGCTCAAAATCTTTTATTTGGTTATCACAATCTGCTTAAAATGGCCAAAATATATATTTTTTATGATAAATGCTACCTCATATCCCTAGGGTGTCTTATAATAATTACAATGGTCGCAAAAAACGTGGTTAGAAATTAGTCGGCTGTCACCAAGTGTCATTACATGACTCTGTAATAATGTAGGCGTTCTAAAAATAAAGTCCCGCAGTATTCCAGAGTAAAATTTCGTCTGTCAATCTACTTTCCATTACTCTGTACGGTATTACATTACCGAGTGATTTATAAACTCATGTCTGTGTGGTATAAGTAACGGACAGAAAGAAGAATTTTACAATGTACTTTTGAGAATTATAATGATTTGCAATGAAGCACTATACTTTTATCTTATTTTTTGCTTTCAAGCTAATGTCACCAGAATATAAACTTACCTCTTAATCCAAAATTATTATTTTTAGAAACAATTCAATCCAAGACAATTTCTTTGCTTTTCAAAAAAACCATTGAAGTCCATGTTAGCACCTACCAATCACCAAAGATAAAGTATAATGACAAAATGTATTTTCTATTAAAAAGCAAAGTTTTGGAATCAAAGTAAATCCTAGAATAAAAAAAGTCGTTTTCTACTTTGAGTAAAACAAAATTTAAAGAGACCATCTGCCATTATCTCTAAATTAGTAAATAAAGTTTACTAACAAGAAATTTTTCAAGGTGTTTTCCTCCTCCACCTCATTGAAATATTTCCAATAAGTTTTGTGAGTTTTTTGCGATGTGCGGGCACATCTTCTACACTGCTGTCGAGAAAAATGCATCTACGAGCATTTTCGACCGGGTCGGCCATCCGGGCAATTCACTATCCACTGTAACTCTACCATAGATACGGTGTTACATGGATCGTGCTCTTCTATTTCTTCTTTGGATAGATGGAATCGAAGACGTATCACGTCTTTATTCCTTTGTTCTTCTCCTTACTTGTCCTTTACCGCCCTTTATGAACGCCAATGGGTTAGTTCCTTATTCACAAAGTGGCCGTTGATGTATGCCACGATTCGGCTAGAGAGTCGCCCATAGCCGACACGCTATCGCTTAGTCATAGCCGTCAGCTATAAAGGGCAATGGGTCATTCTACTCTCTGTCTCCATCTCTCCGCATTGCAAACGAACATTTTAAGCTACTATTTGGATAATTTGCGCCGGTCGTAAGTCACGAGCGCCTCTAGTCAAACCACCTAAGGGGACTTCGCTATCTCCCATGACATTTTTAATGCGGCTATACACGTAAATAGCCAATGGACTTGCATGAACTTTGTCAGATGGTTGCAGTTGAGCTGAACTCGAATCGAAATAGCTGGTGTCAGCGCATCTTTACATATGCTAAACATTCTGTATGCCAAACCGATCATGATAACAGTGCCTCGGAAAGATATACGTTTCTCTCATTAAAGACATTCCAAAAAGTTGTGAAAAAACAGGAAGAAATACTTTATCAATATCCAAATCTCGAAGCTTGTCAGCCGCTGAACAACGATGCTAAATGAAGTTTAAATATACTAAGCCATATGGTCTGTAAAGCAGGGTGATTTGACTTAAATCAATGAGATGATATACAGGGTGTAAACGTTATGATAGTCATTATTTAAATGGGTGATAGAGGAGCTTAAAAGAAGCAAAAAGATTCATATAACAAGGGGGTCATTTTTTTTAGAGAAAAGCGACTTTAAAGTAAAATAAAATCTGACAACGCCGCAATGCCAGACGCAAATTACGACGGAACGCAGTGTAAATAAAGATGGAGTTTGTTACCGTTTGCGATCGATTGCCGCTTCGATAAGAGTGATGATTGACCGACGCGCTGTTGTCATGTGTGTTTTAAATATTTAATTTAATGAAACTTACTTACTTACTGACTACAAATTTTGAGAAACTTAATGCCATTTGTTAATTACCCAACTAAAAAACGGTTTAGATTAGATTATAGAAATTAGTAAGATTTTGGTGATTGGGGTCGATATAAAGCACTTAAAGTTGTAAACTATAGAGCCATTTAGACAAAAATCTATTGACTTTTGGACTATGGGTCATATGAACTTTTTGACTTGTTTTGACCTCCCCTATTACCCATTTCAATAATGACTACCATAACGTTTAGGAAAATAATGGGCAAAATCCGCAAAAAGAAGGAAAGTGGATTCGAATATATATATATATATATGAGCAGTGAGCATTTTGGCAGAATATGTAATGGATGACCTGCTTGATGTTGTTATTCAAGTATTGCATTCAATCTAATTTTCATAAAAAAGTATGTGGACGATATTATCGTTTGTCTTCCTTATGAGAGGGTGGATAATATTGCTGAAGTTTTTAACAGTTATGATCCCTACATCCAGTTCACCATCGAAAAAGAAGATAACAATCAATCTGTTCCCTTTTCAAGATTGATTCGCACCAATGACAATATTTTACTGGTAGACTTGTACAGGAAACCAATTTCTCCCGGAAGGTTCCTGAACTTCAGGTCTTACCATGAACTTAAAATAAAAATAATCTTGGTGAAATAAATGAAGAACAAAATTAGAATACATTTCCAATTGCTATCCTGGTAATTGAAATTTCTCAGTCACAATCTTTAAGGTAAACTCACATAACCCATCTTTTCAAGGTTGTATCACTATCTCACATTCGTACACTCATATGAACTACACATTTTTCCAAAACAAATTAATTCAGCATTTTAGAAATTTGAGAGGTTTACCGAGCGTCCCTCGTATACTTCATACCCAAACTGGTCAATGAGGTTTACAGTTCCACGGTCCGTCGCGTCAATCACTTGTCATCTGTCGATGCATTATCTTTCCGTGCCGTCCCCCTCTCCACGTGTAGCGGTAGTAGGAGGTTAGAGACTGCATTCCGATTGTTTCCCTAAAATGTCTTCTCATTTTTAATAATTTTTAATATGTTCGGGTGTATTGATATTTTTAACATGTAAGAAAGGTATCTGTCGTTATCAAAAAGCCCAATGTCTCCGTCCTTTTGTTTTTATACTTATTACAAGTTCTATCTTCTCTATGTTCGTTTTGAAACACATTGTGGCTGCAACCTCAACGACGAGTAAGTTGTTTGACAATTTAAATCTGTCCTGTATTCTTTGCTAGCATCACAATTGTGTTTTCAGAATCCTGATGAAGGCTCCATAGAGAATGCCGAAAGCTTGATTTTAACGTCAAAAGAGTCAATTTAAGCCTAAAAATTTGCCAATTTCCCAATTAACAATTGATTGTATTATATATATATATATATATATATATATATATGTATATAGGCGAATAAAGTGCAAAATCTGCAAAAAGAAGGAAATTGGAATCGAGCAGAAAACAGGATAGCTAACCCGAGCAATACGTGTTTCTGCTTGTTGGCTTCATCAGTCCTGAAATAAATGCACATATGCAACCACAAAGGTGAGGAAATGAAGATAGAGAAGGAAAAAATATGATAGAAGTCCCCAACAAGAGCCAACATTGTAGTATAAAATGGCTAGAAGACCTCGAATTTTCAAGGCGACATCTAATCACAATCACGCGGCCGGTTATAGCCAGGTGCTGTGGTACTTCAAGCCCAAAGGGTCTACAAAGAGAAAATGACAATGCGGAGAAAGGTATATAACAAAAATAGGAAAATAATGGGCAAAATCCGCAAAAAGAAGGAAAGTGGATTCGAGCAGAAAATACAATAGGTTACCCGAGCAATACGTATTTCTGCATTTTGGCTTCATCAGGCCCAAAATAAATGCAGATGTCGCCTTGAAAATTCTTTTTGCGGATTTTCCCCATTATTTTCCTTTTATATATGTATTATGTGATTTTTGATAAACATCAATATTTAAATGAAATTCGTTTTTTTTATTGAAAGTTCATGGATTTCTTAGGGTAATAATAATCAAATCAGTTATTTAAGAGAAAAATACTGATTTAAACGCACAGTTTTCATTTATTAATTTAAACTATGATATTATAGCAAACTACTCGTATTAATGAATAATATCAATAACTATTTAGTATTCATTGTAACATTTAAAAAGGAGCACCAATTTCGCCGTGTTATCATTTCCCAGACTATTTTGAAGCTTAGAATGGGCCAGACCAAATGTAGAAAAATCCTTTCCATAGATGCTGAGGAAGTCACAGCTGTGAACATCTGGTAGAAGATAGGCGTTAGTTGATCATGCTTTTTTATGCGTATGTCAACTGTGATTCCCACCATTGCAATGGTTTTATATTTTTTGTTTTTTCCTCTGCAAACATTACTTGTTTGGATGAAATCACTATTGGCTTTAAATTTAATTTTCAAAGACAGTAGGCCTGTGGTGGTTGGAAGGCGCAGCCTAGCAACCAAGCCTCCTTTGACCGTTTTTGCCGACCCCGTAGTCGTAACTCATATCTAATATTGCACTGGTCTAGTGCGTGATATAGACAACACACAACATAGCGTGCATAACTCGGAACTAACTTCCGAGGCGGAGATTCGAACCCGCATGCTTCAGAAGTAGGGCTGTTCTCAGATTTTAAGATTCGAAAATGCTCTCTGTTGTCGCAATGATTGGTGATTTTATCATAAAAAATAATAGCTATGGAGTTGTCTGTTACTAAAGTCCAAATCCACAATTTACAGTGAATATTGAGTCAAATTTGTAATATTAATATAAAAAATTGCCCACTATTTAGAAAAAAAAAACGTGCGAAATAATACCTTGAAGTTAGCTGATCTGTGAATATAATATTATAGAATCAGTTCTGTTGGTAATGACCTCATCTGCAAGTTTCCTAACCATCTGGACTGGCTGGCTGCTAAAATAGCAGCTAACAACAACTTTATGTCGGTGCACTGTCATACTGGAAATAATCTAGTTCGATAAATTCTTTGAATTTCCGAATAATTGCCAACAGTTTTTTTACTATTATATGTTCTATGGAATCCTAAATAGTCAAAATTGTTTTTGAAATCATGCGAAGAAAAATTTTCTTAGCATTTTTTTGAAAGAAACAAGTTTGAATTTGGAAATATGTAAAATGGAAGGAAGTCTCAATACTATTCAAAAAGTATAAAAATTATAAACGGAATGTTAAAGAATTAGCCTGTGTAAATTTAAACAATTATTTTCTTTCTAGTTTTTGTGTGGACCGAAACACAATATGGTTGAATATCCCCAAAGGAAAAATCTAATTGAAATTTTCCAACCAAGGTAATCGATCATGAGTTTTTTATCCAGATTTTTTCTCATGGTTTGTTGTTAGATCTCCAACGCATATAAGTTTTATCAATGCCAATTTTTGTGTTTTATATCATTTGTCACATGACAAACAACACGATTCCCTTTAATTGCAACATTTTAGTTGAGGATTGCAAATCAATTAACCGATGTGTTACGAAAACATCTCTGGGTGGGTTTTCTTATTTTTCGGACGGCCTTTGGCATTTTCGGGATGATTGCGACGCTGAAGTGTCTGCTATGTTTAAAAAAAAACGACAGATCTCATGCTCGCTTGTCGGTTTGGAGGGCTAGACTTCCTTTTTGGGATCTGGAATACCTACCCCCAGGTCGTCCTGGGCTATGCTGATTTTGCATGGTCCCATCTTAAAATTTGGAATGACGACTTCGCGCAATCTAAGCATGTAACTACACCTTTCACACTATTAGAGTAACACACTGTATATGAATATGAAAATGAAAGGAAAAACAAACGAAGTGTCACATGGAAGAAGATAAATAAAATATGCTGTCAAGGTCATTGTACTGAAGAAAGTCACCGTTGTGACCAGAACGTTTACAATACATATTTTTCAACACATGTTTCGATTGGACAGAGAAATAAGGACGTTTATCGGAATTAGGAATTATTTTATTTTACTCAAGGTAATTAGTTCTGCGGTAGCTGAACTATAAAAAATTAACCGAGATACTTGTGAATGTGCTACAGGACAAGTTCGTAAAATGCATGTGAGTAAAACTCATGACAATAGGGGAGCATTTTTATTGGAATACTTTTCACTAGTCATAAACATGCAACACGATGGGTGTTAAAGAACGCACTCGTAACTATAAATCTAGATTTTAAATGTATCTTCCAACATCAAAAAAGCAGGAAGTATAACATACGCCAAAATAAATATAGAGTACCAGTCGTACTAGTCCATTTGCCATGCATAAAGTTTTATCATTGGTTTAGATAAAAAGTTTTAATTCCGACGTGTTATCTTTTTTTCGTTTTAAAATGGGATTCGATGTCATGTATGTTTTTGATTATCGTATTCCTGACTATTCAGAAAATATATCAAGTACCATGGGACCATTCAAGTATTACGTAATCACTAACGGGGGGGATTGCTTTGCTTATTTTAGATGATATGGGGGATGAGGTGTCTAGATGGTGATTACGCAATATTTATTTGTTTACTATTTCGGATTCTATACAAGACGCATCTTCAGGGATTCCCTAAATATGGATATGCGTACTCGTTTAGAATCTTAGCTCCTAGTAGAAACGCACATAACCGAGTAGAGCGCAAATGAAGCCTCGCAGTCGGGAAATGGCTTGAGTAATACTCCCTCATGACCATTTTAGGTCTCATCTGGATGGACGAACGTGGCGTTATCATTAATTAACATTTAGAAGGATCCAATTTCAAGTTTGACAGAAATGTATTAGCAGAGGTATAAAGTGCATTGGAAATTGATGGTTATCATGTTACTACTACAATGTATGTTGTGTCGAGCGAGCCTGACTTACCGGAAGTATATACTGGAGTGTGACCTTCGTATATCTTGAGGAAAGCCCGACAACCACCATTTTGAAAAGTTGGTGCTCCCAAAACGGTTACGTGGGTAAGGTACATAGGCGCGGCGTTGATCTTTATGTTGTGCGATAAGAGGCCAGCAAAATAGTCTACATATCTGAAAAAAAATATATATATATATATAAAATTTGAGCAAAACTCCGAAAGATTAAAAAAAGGTACTTTGCAGGCTTGTCATTCTTTTACATTGAAGCAGCTGCGCAGGCAGAAGCCTAAATGCCAGGCCACCGCGGCTGCTATGAGGAGCTTAAAGAAACTTTGTTAATCCGATTTTTGAACTGCCTACTAGTGACAAAGGAGTTCTGGATGTGTGAAGTTCGACACAGTTAGGTTGGGAGGCGGATGTCAGGCGGGTCTTTGTGGCAGACACATCGCGCGGCGACATCATGGAGGAGAGCTCTATGCAGCAGAGCCCGTTGGCGTAGCGGTAGAAGAAAGCTCGATCGCGGACGGCTCGCCGGTGCGAAAGGTTACCGAGAATGTCCGTTAAAGAAAAGTCATCGATCAGTCGGACAACCCTGCTCTGAACAGCATCGAGAATTTATTATGTAGTCGGGGCGGTAGCACGCCAAACATGTGAGCAGTACTCGAGGCTAGATCTTATCTCGGCCTTTTACAGAGTGAGGAGGTCACGTGGCTAGGGCAGTTCTTGTTGGTCAAGGTACAGTACTGTGTTTTCGAAGCATTAAACTATACAAGATTGTTGCGTCCTCAAGCGTCCTCTCGTCAGAGAGGAAGTCGTTGCTGGTTCTATTTTCTGCACACCGGCAGAGATCGGCCTGTCACTCTGCATGTAGAGTGCTATCATCAGCAAAGCTATGGATTTGATTGATCGTACATGAAAGGAGGCCGTTGATATGTAAGAGGAACAACGTCGGAGCCAATCAGCCAGACATCTGTAAAGCTTCTCTGGAAGGCCATAGGATGAAGTTTGCATAAGAGGGCGGCATGTCATAGCTGATCGGATGCTTTCGTGATACGAAGAGCAACGAGATGAGCCTCACTTTAAAACTGAATGAGTTTACTCCACAGTTGCGTGACGTAGGCTATGAGGTCCTATGTGGATGGCTGGTACCGGAAACCATACTAAAATGGAATAAATCACGAAAAAAAAACATGCTTTAATTTCCCGAAGGAAACAGGATTGCTTTACCAATTGGTTTCAACAAAAAAAAATCGATATTAGAAACATCCGTTTTCATATTAAGAACATCAGTGTAGGATATACCTTTTATTAGATGGAAGCCTTAAGGGACCCACATTATCGTCCAAGAATTTCCTCATAGAAAACCTATCTAAGGCCTGTTCTGCATTCCCGCATATGCTGGAGTAGTGCATGTAAGCCGCTACTATCACACCTAGTTTATCTTTATTGCCCCTGCAACAAAAGACAGGAATAAGTAAAATTATAGAAATTGTTTCACATTTGGTATTATTTGATAAATTTTCATAAAATCACTACAATGTCACATAGTGAACAAAACTTTGCTTCAATGTCCCCGTTTATCTTTGAAGTCATCCATCTTTCTGAATATTTCAATATAATGGGACAAAAAACATATTTCTCATTTGTCTCAGTTCTCAAAGCAAATATATGCGACAGGAATGTTGTCGGGAATGTGATACTCGTCGGTATTTTTAGAAACAATACGCCCCTGTTTGAATATGCACCACAATATGTAGGTCAGTAGATTTCTCATATGAATGAAGCTTTTGGTATGATTTCTGTATATGCTTTATGCAGACTTGGAGAAACGAGGGAGATTTGAATTTTACAAACTATCTAGAAAGACCGTGAAACTCGGAAGTTTTCTATCAAGTATAGAACGAAATGTTGATTTCCCAAGTCAAAGATGTTGTACAGCTATATAAGAACAAATAACATGACAAAATAAATACATTTTTTAACACAAGCTTACTTTATTTGTGCTACAAAATCTTGATAGATCAAAATCATATGATATCTCCTTAAGCCCTTTCATTTGACACTCATATCATAACGGTAACCATGGAAAATATAAATCACCATTTTACCAGGGGTGCAATATTGGATTTAGAATGACGTCGCATTGCTTGTTATGTATCTCTCGTCAAGCCCTTTAATTTGATACCATCTTGCGTTTGGAATGTCATCACTTCGCTTATTGTGTTTCTCCCATTAAGTGCATTCATTTGATACCCATATCGTAAGGATGAGCATGAAAAATGTAAATTGCAGTTTTGCAGCGGCCGCCATATTGGATTTAGAACGACGTCATTCTGCTTATTGCGTTTCTCTTGTAGTATGATACGAACATACTGTATAAATACTGTTATTGTAAACTGTTAGAAAATGTTAGGTATTGCAAATGATATAGGTCGCCGGAGATGCTGCAGTCAGCAGAGCAATCACTTCACAAAACCTAGCAACAAGGATTATGGATAGAATAAAGTTACCCATAAAGACTGAAGGTGTTTTTCTATGGGAGTAAAAGCCCACAAGAATCATAAATTTATTTCACTCTCATCAATTCCCTTCTTATTACACTCTCATCAATTCCCTTCATTTGATAGCCATACCCTAGGAATGTCTATAGAAATGATAAATCGCCATTTTGTAACATCCGCCATGGATTAAAAATCGCGGCAGTTAAATTCATTTTGTATTCGCACACCAAACGTGTCTACGAAAATTATTTCAACTCAGTTGGTTAAGGTTAACTAGTTCAAAATTCAGTTCCAAGATTTGTCCCACACATACTAACAAACAGGCCAAGTTAAAAGCGTGTTAAAAATATGTAGGTTTCTGGTTTATGCATGGCCAGCCAATTAACCTCGTAAGTTTGTGGCTCGACTATAAGGCACTACTGTGCACTTCTAGTCTCTGTTATTAGATACTTCAAGTACCTAACTAGCTTTGCAATTTTTTGGAGTATATTCCTCAGTTAGGTAGTCCTTCTATCACTTGGAGCAGCATAATGAGGGGATAACATGCTTTGCAATAATGCACTCAACCCTATTGTCTTCCGGTGCGACCTGAAAAACGTTTAAGGACTCTTCATAGTTCTTCCACACGTGATCGTAATGCCTTTGTTGTATTCGCGCATGGGGTCTCGCCAAGAAAAATCACTTGGATGTGCTCCTCGCTACTAGTTTATAGTCCAGTCTGCAAGAGTTTAAAGGTAGTAGAGACGTTTCCTTACATTAACATTCATGTCGATCGGGTGGAAGTTTTTTTCTGAAGATAATATAATGTTCTATGCCATACAAGTATAGGGTAGGACATTTAAAATTTTTACCAACCCATAAGGATCTATTGTGATCACCCAAATATACTCTCTCAATTCTGTGTCCAGCCTTGATCCTTTAATCAGACTTCATAGCCTTGACACAGAGCTTTACATGTAGCTTTCCGCTGTTGGAATTGTGATTCCTAATATCTGAAACCGAAGCCTTATCAGGCCTACGCAGTGACACAAGGCATGCATTGGGGTTTCCTCATACTCTCTGCAGAAACGGCATATGGCCTCTTCTGCCAGATGCAAGAGACTCATATGTCCATTTAGTTGACAGTGTCCTGTTAGGAGACCCACTATAGCTCTTATGGCCTTCCTATTAAATTTGAGCAAATGCTCTGTATATGCATGTTTCGTTTTTTAATGAACTCTTTTGTCTGCCTTTGCCCTGACTGTCTGTTCCACAATTCTAGGGACTTTTTCTTTGTCCAATTTCTTATGGATTACATGATAAGAGTTCACGCCACGCCACAAAAGGCTCTGGACCCATAAGAAGATTGGCTGCTCCCTGTCGGGCTAGCTCACCCGCCTTTTTATTTCCTTTGTACCCTTAGTGTCCTATTACTGAGAGAAATGTTACCTTGTTCTGGTTTCCCGGACCTTTGAGAGTATCCACGTAGTCCCCTAATAATTTAGACGATATTTGGGATGCCCTAATAGCTGTCTGGCTGTCTGCACAGATGACGATCGACGGAGTTACCCATTTTCCTGATTATCTCATTTGCCAGACCTGTAAAGCTGTTACCTCAGCTTGTACAGAGATCTCTTGAATCGCAATTTCAATTTCGCATTACAGGGCATCATTTGTCTCTATATGATTAACCTAATATTTATGACCAACTGTAGAATATAATCAAGCAGGTTCATTTTAACTTTTGGAAACAAAAATCCGTTGAGCATGATATGGTAGCGCTTACCATTGACTGAAATGGCAGCTCCATGATCAATTTCGAAGAAAGTGGTTTCTACTCGACGACGCGTGATGCCCATTTTGCTTATCCACGTGGCCTTCGAGATAAAAGTGAGCTTTATCCGAAAAGATGATCTTCTGGTAAAAATGCTCAGCCAGTTTTGGGTATAAGCGAAAATGTAATGGACGGTCCCATTTCCTGAATATCGAACACAAAACTACAACTATAGCATGTCATAAATTAGATTTTAGCTATGTCAACATAATAATTGAAAGTTCAAACACTAGATTGCCCACTCGTAGTTTCACAATACGGTTCTGGTCCCGACGTCTCATTAATATTTGAGCATCATCATTACCTGACATGCAACACAGCGATGCGATGTTGGTCTCCAGCTAGCCAGGAATCGATGTCCTTGCAGACACTGCACAACCTCTCCAGGGGTGGCGCCAGTTCAATTGCCCATCCGACTTCTTTAACGTGCTTATGTTCGTTGCGTAGCACCCTTTTCGGTTCCGAAAGATTGAACACCTGAAAATGAAATGTTCAACATTAGTCCAAAGATATATCTATAGATAGGTAGGGTAGTAACCAAAGACTAGTTGAAACGAAAAAAAGAATGAGATTGTTGGAGATCCTGCCAATATTAGATGTTACTCCAATCATTTAGTGTTCAATAATGAGGTCGCCTGAAAAGCTTTAGAGGAGTTTGAAAATGTTGATGTCTTCATAAATTATTACTTCGTATATTTTCGCACAAGTCGAAAGAGGGCGCACAAAAAAGTATTTTGACAATATCTCCTTTTTGACTCATTTTGGGATGAAAACTATATGATAAGTTAAGCTATGAAACATTTTCCACAAATTACTTGTTCAGCATTTTTATGACTGTTTTGGCGTCTGGAGTGGAAAGTTTTACCCTAAATGGAATGTACGGTAATTCAAAACAAAAAAAACTGGTTCAGTGATTTTGTAATTTTACCTGAACTCTTGTTAATATTTAAAAACCACTCCTTCTGTAGTATCTACCTTATTTTGTCATATAGTTATATTATTCCTAAAAATATCATGAATATTGAGGTCAAAATCTATGAGAATATTCAAGTTCTAAAACCTCTCCGAAAAGAAATTATAAAATGATTGCCCTAAGGCTTTAAGCAAGTATACTCTGCTCTAACTCAAGCTTTCGTTAATCTTTATTAGCATTCTCCTACAAATCTTGGTAAAGTAAGCACAAACTAATTCATTATTATAAAACATACACAACGTCATGTTTATGCAAAGATAAATCTGTCAAATCAAGGAATCATTCTCAACACCAATTTGCAGTGATGAACATCGGAATGATTCTTCACTAGCTTTGAACTGATGATAGAAGTAAGAACAGTTCTATGGCCGTATCTAATATTCTTACAGAGACATTTTAGAAAATAATTTAGTGTATTTCAATTTTCTATGCATCATTTCTTCAACTTGTCAAACAAACTGAGCGAGGAAACATTGTAATGAGACATATTTTTAGGATCTTATACGACCTGTAAATGTCGGTTGGTTTGTCTGACGTTCGGTCTGTATGTGTGTCCGCTATAACTTGGAAAATGCTGCTCGGATTTGGATGATTGGATGACTTTTGTGGTTTTTTAAAATGGGTCCAGTGGCGGTGGAGCAAACAACAGAAAACGAAAAAAATAAATAACGCTCCAACTTCGTTTGTTGATGATTCAGAGGATCCTGATGATTTTTGGAAAAAAATTACGGTAAAAAAAAAAATAGGGAGTGGAGGTGGTAGGGGGTGGGGGGAAATATAACTAATTTTTTGATGTTAGTATCTTTATACGCTACGAGCGCCGATAATTCGACGCACTTATTAGCCATATTTCACAGATCAAAAGTTTCCCCATACATTTGAAGTTCAAACTTAGAATCATAGAGAAATGATTTTGATTTGCGTCTCCTTCAGATCTGGGTAGTGTAACAATCTGTCTGATTGTTCAGCTCGTACTGCGGCAGCGCTTTGGTGGGCGCTGCCGCAACTGATGATATGGGAAGAGGCAACATTGCCAAATGAACGGTAACTACCGGTAGGGTAAGGAAATACTGTCTATGGACTAATTGTATGAACCTGTTTGACTGCCTTGATCGATTTCATGTTTCTAGTACGTGTACGTAACTAATTTTTCTCTCAAAGGGTTCAACTTCTGCCTAAACTTAATCCTATATGAACTGATGACGGCGTTGGGTAGGAAGTGCAGAGTCAACCTACTTGAGGCCACTTTTATTTTTGCATTTGCTCACCATGTAATTATCTCCATGTTTGTTCCCCAGCATGATCGCCGCCTGCCTCTGCGCGTGTCGATACTGGTTTCTGGACATGACGGCTGGGAACCACATGGCGATGATCCGCTCCGTGACGTAGCCGAGATCCATACCGCCCCCGTTCGTTTCGGGGGCGGCACAAGACCTCCCACCACCCGCGCGCGGTTGGCTCGTCAACGGGTCGCGATCGTCAGCACCGCCTCCTGCGAAACCGGATGTGTATGAGGTTGAGCGCAGCATCTGCAAATTAATAAAGGAACATTACTACATTGTTTGTAAAGTATACTTATATAAATTCGGCAGTTGATTAATCTGGCGCTGAAATACTATACCGGACCATATATGCGTCCAATCGTCGCTCGGGGAGTACAAGTACTTACCAAGCTAGCATCATTGACGTACTATGCAAATGTTGCGTAAACTAAACTGAGGCTGAATACAGGGTTGCTATATTGGATTTCCCCAAAATTTGGGAGGTTTTTACTTACATTAGAGATTTTTTAGAGATATATTGTTGTGGGGGTTTTTTGGGGGCTAAATAAAATCGTTGTGTGTTTTATTCCTTTTTTAATCACATAGAACTGCAACAATTTTATCTTTCTGTAGCTTTTCATTTCCTTATGGTCTTACCTATCTCCACACAACATCTACACTGACACTGACCCGCCGATTTTTTTGACATTGTATTGTTTTTTGTGACATTATTTAAGTTTTTATACAAGATGTTAACTCAGAACTTAGTTGTACGTGTGCATGAGGCTTCAGTTATCAATGTTTGGCTCTGATGTGATGTAAAATATCTGCTTCAGAGATGGCCTTACTGGAGGTAACGGCAATGCATAGGTGCATAGTGAGGACTTGTGCGCTAATAACATTCTAGTGCTAGTTTTGCAAGGGTTAAGTGGTGAAAATAGCTTTGGTTTTTTATTGCGGAGCTTAGCGGTATATATCTAAATTAATACAAAGCTTTTCTATGGTTGGATATTTAGAAAATGGTGAATGTTTTTGGAACGTACTAATATAGCAACAACATAAATACGCAATGCTTCCTTTCTAAAACATTCTTTAGCAGAAGTATGTGGATTAGTTGATTCGATTGTTGATATTTTTTGGCAGATTCGTATTGCATAAGCTTGACAGATGAATGTTTAATTTCTAAATGATTCCTTGAACTAAGGATATATTGAGTAGTAATACGCACCAATTTCATATATCCATCCAACCCATAACTTTTGAAAAAGTACACAAACATTTCCACCATATTACCATCAGAAGGTTTGAATAGCTTGAAGCACTATTACCAACTGAAGCAGACTTAACAAAGAAACTAAGCCTACTAAAAATAAACGATAAAGTGCGGTCATTCAATGAAACGTTTATCATCTAATTAATTTATTAGCATCATACCCTTATCACAATCGCTGATGCCACTGGGGCATTCGTAATAATAATTATTGTTATTACGGCAGACAGAAAATAATGCCTAGATATTTTCGCGGCTTATCTGCATCTGTAAGATGAGGTCCATTAGACTAGTGAGCATAGTTTCGCGTTTCCTCTAATAATGAACTAATCTGCATCTTAAACAGCACATACGTAAATTATAGCTCTTGTGTTAGCGACAAAACAAACTATTCTTGATTCGGAATATGCCTTGAGACATGTGTTCTGACAAAAAATGCCTCTCTTATTATTAAATCACTCATTGTAGTAGCCATATTTTATCACATTTGAATCTAAATTCACTGGAATAGGTCGTATAAAAATATTTTTTAATCTCTTGTATTTCATAGCTTATCTCAATCTTAAAGTTGGAAAAAGTATTTCAAGTGATAACAATGGTGATAAAACTGATACTAAAATTTGTTTATGTACTAGAGTATCCATTTAGAATCACTTCCATGTTGCATGTCTTTGATATTCCCGTTATTTTAGCACTCTTGGCGGTAGATACTTGTGCGCCATTTTAAAGTCGGCAATATTAAACGAAAAAGCTTTGCTTATCTTATTCAACACAACATAAATGAAGGTGGAAAATTTTGTATACATTATATTCTTTATACCAGGAAACTAATTCCACCTAATTGTTGGTCTGACTTATGTTACTAATTAAGATGACAGTTAGTTGATTACGCATATGACGAATACTCTTTAACCGGCTACCTAAGAAGGAGGGTTATGTTTTTCGCGGGTGGGTATGTATGTATCCAAAACATTCTATTTCATGGATTTTGACATATGAGGTGTTGTTGGATTCATCTTCGCATTGCGAGTGACATTGGCTATATTATGGTTTTATAAAAACAAAATGGTGGATTTTAACAAAAAAGTTCAAATCTGAAATTTCTATTTGCTGCAGAGATGTCTGAATGTAATTGTTGGATTCATAGTAAAAGAACACCTCATTCGCAAAATTATCGTACATTTAGCTACTATCGAACACACTGAAGGCCAATATCGTCATTCACATGGGATTGGGCATCGCAACGATCATGTGCGACCGCAGGAATTTCTCTCAGGGGGGGAGGAAGATTATTATTTTTTTTTTGTTAGACATGTTCGTTTTTTCTCATGAGGGCCAACTTGTAATCCTATACGAATATACTCACATGGGTTTGTTGTGTTATCATTTGAAAAGCTATTCATAACTGGAAGAAAAATATCAGAACTTCACCGAGTTTTTATTTTATATCGGTTTAGTATTTTTACTCTAATCGGAGATATTCAAAAAACTATCTAATGGGTCAACTATACTTCTTTTTTTGGTCGTAGTTATTGGAATCAAAACTGAGAATTACCTTGTATGAAGAATCGTGATATCTCAGACTTATGTCTATGTTGTACAGTCGTCCTCACTAACCAATTATTAATCCAGAACATCTGGCGCTCAAAACCCTTTTGTTTATTTTTCCAGTTTATGTTCAAGGAAACAAAATATTTTTGTCAGTTTTTATGTTTTCAATAAGGATATGCCCTTTTCTATCAACTTGATATTTAGTAGTTTCAACGAATTCGAATAGATTATAGGGATTGCTCCTTCTACTTAGTCTGAATTCGTTGGATTGTAGACTAATTAACTCACCTTTTTCACTTCTTGACCATTATTCACCGGTTCATCATGGGTGTGCTGTAACAAGAGAGAAACGAGGTTAGTTTAGTTTCATATTAATGATGAAGTTGTTGAAATAGTAGAGGATGGTAAAATTTCAGCGATATACTGTAGCAATAAGATGATGCGGAACAACTGTCGTGTTCCTATTTGATACCTACTCAAATTATTATCCGCACGTTCTGAAGCGTAGAAGGCCTTAATATCTAAGCTTTACGCTAAATAGATCTGAGGCATTTAACAGGACCACCTACTCAAAATAAATACTAGACAGTAAATTCTTACTGTGTTTATTTAGTCGGGAGTTGATATTGATGCGATGTTTACCTTTCACCTGCACAATTTGTAAATGTTTATATCCTGCCTGTTGTTGGAGAGAGACTGCATTAAAAATTGGTGTCAGTAGCGTCCCTTTTTGATGATCGTGGTTTTACTTTTAAGACTGCATACGATTATGCACACAATCAAATGGCTGGTTAGAAACTCGAAAAACAGAAGTGTACATGACAGTTTTGATTTCGATGGCATTTGCTTCTTTGGTATTAACAAATGGCGTCAAGTAGGTCGACTGTACTTCCCATGCCATTCAGGACAAATATACTGCATATGTATGATGTATAGTGTCTGAGTCAACTTTTGTACGCTTAGGCATCCTTATTGGTTCCCTATGACCGGTTATGGAAACCTTCACAGCTGGTCATGTAACATAATGAATATGATTGCCAAAAAAGCATTCTCAGATTCATTAATATAAGCACAATACTCGTGAATGTCAATTAAAATTTTCATCAAAATCCGAACAGTACTTTCCAAGTTATATACGGGTCAAGGATTAGCGAACAGTCACACAGAAATGAGTGTTTCGGTTTTCCGTGATGTAGATGTCATATAACATCCAGAAAAAGATTTTCGAAATTTTCCGCAATTACAATACTTCCTCGCCAGTGCAGTGGGGTGAGAAGTAAAAACAAACACCAGCATTTTTTTGATCGATGATAGCTGCTGTATTAATAGAAAATTTTTGCACTTTTACTATTACTCCAAAAGTAAGAAGTTTTCAGGTAAAGACAGGTCAATATTAAAATGTTATAAATGTAGCCGTGTGCGCCCATATGCTCATTTTTTTTAAAATGTATAAACGAGCAAGATGAAATTTTTAGTAATGGAGTTGATGCATAAGTCTTACATGATGGCCTGAAAATTGCAGTTGAAAATCACAAGACTCTGGCTGTGCGCCATTTCGGAACTACTTTCAAATGGAATAGAAACGTGAAACCTTATTTTGAAATTAAATAAATTGACTAACTTTCAAAATGTCGAACTGGCAGACTGACAGATTAGAGCGTTTTTGTACATTGATTCGCTTATAACTCAGCATGCAATAGTCAGAATCAATCTTTCTCTCATGGAAGGATCTATATATTTGGATATGTAATAAAATAGGTAGATCATATCCTTGTATATCCATACGCGTATCTTTGCTTTCTGTTTATCTGTTCTGCAAGACTAGACATATGATGATTGCTGAAAAGCATGAAACAACGTTCTCTGCGGCTGGTCGTAGTAACAGAGTCGGGGAGCAAGTGACCCCAACTCAGAACATCAGTTGGCTCCAACGATTTGCCTCTCATTAGACTTTGTTTTCTAGAGTTCCAAGTTTGTACCATTAAGCCGCAATCTACCAATGCTCTTGCTTCTTTCATATAATTTCCTTAGTACCTTACGCACAAAGCTTTTCACTCAATTTTGAGACACACCCATCACTCAGAAAAAAACCCTCGACACTCGTGCTGGGCGAAGTATAAATATTACTATGGGGCCAAGAAGCGCATTTCGAACATCATCTATGCAAAATTCCTGGTGTAATATTTCTGCTCTGCCCAACCCTGGCTATCGACCAAGATTACGAGAGATCGCACTTGGGGCGGGCCGCTGAGCCATTAATCTTCCTGAATCGATAGCAGGTCCAAAAAGTGCGAATATACGTTTACGGCCGCGGCTAATTATCATTCAAAAAACGAATCCAATAAATCGGTGAGGTAAAGAATGATCACTTGGAAATCTCAACGCGAAAATTGCATATATTTACAGGGTAATTACCATTAATCTTATAGTCGATCTGTAATTTAACACTCGTCGTACCGAGCGGCAGTTTTATCGCACTTGGTTCTAATTGAAAAAAAAATGGCGGTACACCGAACCCCACCTTGGAACGAGTTTTCCAATACTTTACAACTAGTCGGGCGATAGGAATCAGCTGGAATATTCGTAAATCAAGCGGTTGATCCAATTACTAGAACTAGTAGCCTTACGGTATACCTATTTCTGCTATCTATAAAACTCGAGATACCAAAAAAACTGAGACTGAATAACATGAGGATACAAAATGCCTGTCATATGCATACTTTATAGCCGTGTTGTCGATACACACGGGGTCATATCATACCATGGTTGTAAAGTGGTCATGCTCCTTGTAACGCTAATTATTAAAAAAATGGCGCCAAGTAGGTTGACTCTACATTTCCCACGCAACCCAGCATACGTTAAGCCCTATCGAAATACGACAGTGCCGTATACCTTACTCCTGGATAGAGGACAGTTGCCATGATTTCTTTCTTTGCCAAAAAGCAAGAAAAAAGTTAGTTATGAACACGTATAACAGGGAAATTAAACGGATAATGTCCGTCAAATAGGTCTGTACTATTACCCCATAACATACTTTTTCTGTTGTACCGTCCATCTGTCAACGTCGGGTCGCCTCTCCCCATTACCTAAAAACACGACACCAGACATGCAGGACAAAACCTAACACCGGCACGCCGGACGAGGCCGTTTTGGTCACCAGACGCAGGGGCCCTTGTCAAAAACATTTTTATATCGTTCTGAGCTTTAAGCGCAATCGTACGGGGCAACCTATGATGTGCGAAATATATCTGATAGGTACGTAGAATTATCGGGTTGGAAGTGTTATTACACACATTATTAGGTACTAACATCAAAAAATTACGAAACAGCCTCTCCATTCTTGCACGACTGCACCCTCAATTCTTTACCCCTAAGTATGTTCTTCAAAATTGATCAATCGAGCGATTTTTATTCCTTTCGTTTCAGGTATGTCTCTCCACCGCCACTGGACCGACTCGCCAAATTATACAAGGGCCAAGGATTAGCGGGAAAACAGGCAGACCGACAGAAATGAGTGATATAGTTTATCGGGTTGTAGTGTGTAGAATTCGGAATACGTATTATCTCGATATCGTAGTTTTTCACGATTACAATACTAAATTGGCGTGGGCGGTGAAAGGTGCTTCTGTTATTATCCTTTTTGTGTATTCCTTGAGCAACAAACACCCTGAAATTCTTTGAATTGATCTAGTCCAAATTTGTCCTAATCAAAGCTGTCGAGATACTGAGTTTCACATGACAGCTTTCCAAAAATTCTAATTTTACAACAGATGATAGTGTATGGTGCTACAACTAAAGAATTGTTTTGTAAGATCAGTTCAACGGATGGTTTGATTTGATGAATACTGACAGTTAACAGTTATTAGTTTCCTAAAGGCAGATGTTTTCCTTCCTCATTAGCTTGAATTGCAAAATTAGCCTACATCGGAGTCTTTGTGCAAATCGTAAATCATTCATAACTAAACTTTGTCTAGAACAGGCCGCAAATAGAGAGTCCTCAATTGGTCATAGTTATTAGCAATTTGCTAATTAAAGTGCTGGTAAGCACATTCAATTGACAGCATCTAGTCAGAGTATAAAAAACGTAATTATAGTAGTGCTGAAAACTGTAATGAAATTGCAAAATTGCATGGTGGTACTATAATCTAACGGAGGAGGATGTAACCGAAATATTAACTGCAATGCTACTTCGGAAAGATGCAAACATAAACACGAATCGTTTCGTTTTGATGTATGTGTATATATAACATATTTACCTTCACAGATGCATTTTCTATGTAGAGAGCGACGTGCCAGATCGTAAAAGAAATACGATACAGAAGATTTATGGTTAACTCGTCCAAACTGCTGGTATTTCGGTGGTTCGAACTGCCGAGACGCGAACATGGAAGTTTTTGAGGCATTTTTTTGTCAATTTGCCACACAATTTTAAACTATTTGATACGAACTGACACGAAAAAATGCAGATAAACATCAGCACTGGGGACGCTAGAGGAAAAAGTTAGATATTATTTATGTTTTAAAAGACATCAAGAATAAATATTCTGTTGTAAACCTCACAATATACCTATTATATAGTATTATGATATTGTGCCAAAAATGCTCGATTTTAATCCAGTGGTCACGAAAACTAACTTATCTTGATGAATTTTGAGGGAAACCGTTATAGGTATGTTAAAAAATAATCGATTTCCATTTAAATCGATTAATTTTTCCTTATAATCGATTTTTATTAAATCGATTATATTTATTACATAATTCCGGACAGATAAAATTTGTATAAATTATACATGTTGATCAAATTTTTTGAAAGACGCCATCTGTGTCACGCATGAAAAAAAATTGACGTAAGTTCAGGATATTCCTATTATTGAGAAAAAATATGTTTTTCTTTTTTGATAACCCTGTAGAACCTAACTGAAGTCAACAGAAACAACGGTCTGTCGAGATGTCAAAGTTAGCTTTCTTATAAAGTTTATAAATCAACAGTTAGTAATCAAAACCCTTCTGGTGTGTCATATCAATATACTTCCTTTAAAAGGATTTATCCGAATGTGCAATAAAATATGGGTCATTTGATTTGAAAAAATGATAAAACTTTGGTGTTATCTTCAAAGTGTGCCTTCAGACAAACGGATCGTCCATATACTGTTGACCCACCCTGTATAGAAATGCATGCAGTTTCGGGTAATAGAAAAATTCGAATTTTTCACAAAGATTGATTATTATTTCTTCCAAAATTGTTTTTGTACAAAGCAGTTTGACCTGAAAAGATAAAAAATGATCTGTGTATGTAAAGATGACCCTTTCACCACAATTCAAAGATTATATTTTTCACTCAAAATCTTAGGAATAAGAAGAAAAATATATTTTATTGGATTGAAAATACGCGGTCAATGTCCAAGTGGGTCGAAAACACCGGCATAATCCTATGATTATCCTCCTTAACCAGGTTATAGGTATTCAATTAGATTATAGAGCTTCACCATCGAATGCGGCCAATAGTCTGATGAAATTGGATCAAGAATATTACAATGATGCTAGTAAGCCATTTTTTTAACAAAATCTATTATAAGCTATATATAAGTATTTTTAGATAAAGATTAATAACGCTAAAATCCCAGAGTGTGAAATTCAGACAAATATTACTAACCCACAGAACGATATGATTAACCAAAACAAATGCCATGGAGTAGTCGCACCACATGGATAAGGTGTGAACAGGCCAAAGCCCTCAAAAGAAGAGAAACATGACTATTCTGTAAGGAAAAATGAGTAGTTTCCATCGCTATGTTGCCGGCAATTGAAAGTTGAAGACCAGGGGGTATGCTTGAGCAGCAGTTCTAAATATGAATGCTTTCATCAGAGCCTTGCATTCATCTCATGCTACAAGAAGACACATAAGATTCTGATTAATTTTAGATTAGAAGCTCGATTTTTGGATTTATTTTTTCCACACCACATTCACTTCTTATGACTCAAAATGAAGACTATTATGTCAAAATGTCAAACAAAAACCAACGAAATGTCATCTTGTAGACTAGGTAGTTTTCAGAGTGCAAATATGTGTAGTTCAATCTACGTTTGCTCGCTATGATCGCTGTTCGCTGACGTTTAAGCAACACGTACAGCTACAAAACGAGTTCACAACAAGTGTACAACCGCTTGTGCTAAGTTAAAATCTGGTAGAAGAACCTACGAAATGTAAAAAAATTTCAAAATTTCAAAAAAACCATACGAAATGTCACTTTTTAAGATACATAATAGCCGCGCGGACCTATCTTTCCGTACTTGGGTAAAATGCGGTACGGTTTACTGCCTTTTCTAAATTTTGACGCCAATACATTTCTTTCATGATTACAGCTACAAAATATATCACTGATTATCATCTAACAAAAATAATTAGTTTTCAACTTTGTTTTATATATATATATATGTATATATATATATATATATATATATATATATATCACATTAACTACTTTTCCCAAGCATAAGAGCGATAAGTCAGTTTATAAAAGTAATAAACCAGTACTTTTTAAACTACAATGCTTTTATTCTCTGTATGATAAAGTTACTCAATTTTTACCCTTTTATAACTTATTAGGATGTTTACTTATTTAGTGTTTTATGTAATAACTTTACTATTTGTGAATAAGTATTTATCGTTATAAATAATTAGTCTTAATTGCAGTAAAATACAATAAAATTTCCTATTGCTGCGTTTTTTCTGAAATAATATAGATAGATTATGAAAACTATTAAAAACGATAGTAAACTTGTTTTTGCAGAGAACAAAAGCAGTAAGTCACATGTTACTGATTTTTGATTTAAGACAGTTCAATACGGAATGCCATTTATTTTAAGCCTCGATTCGATGACAATTATGATCTGAAATCACATTTAAATAATTATCCGTAAAGTCAAGTAACTTTGCTATATTCATTCACTTTTTTACTATTTATTCAGTTCGAAAAAATCAAAATTTGAACAAAATTTTCTCAGATCTCGACTTTTACACTTTACTGCCTTTTACCTAAGTATTAGGTTTATATCGCTGAACTTGCTGTATTTAGCAATTGTATTCAATGAAGATTATCAAGGAAACGGGATCAAGTACTATTTACTAGGTCTGTGCGTTATTTCTAACCGAATTTGTCCGATGGACCTTTGTACTTTCTACTAAAAGATGTCCTGTATGTACTCCACTCTAGCAAGGGGTATGTTAGAAATTCAGCTTAATTTCATCCGACTAATACGTGGAAAATAACGATAATATCGATCTCGGGACTGTCCACTCCACCGACACCGTTAACCGTATCGTATCTCGATTTCTCTCGGGCTCAACTCCACATCGATAAGGAGATGCACCGACACCGTCCCGTTGCCGTTTCGTCTTATCCCGTCGTACTGTCGTCGCGACGTCTGGTTACTGATGCACCCGTAACTTCACAGAAGCGACGGCTTCCGTTTCCCTTCCGGGATGTTTCCTTGGGGACACTGGCGCGGGAACTAGTTTCGTTGAGTTTCGATGGAAACCGTTCGCAGCAGGTTTTTTATTTCTGGAGATGTGCGGGGAGATGAAGGAACGTTTCCGAAACGTAACACAAGCAATTTTTATGAGTGGTTCAGTTTTGAGCACGAATTACATTTATATTTTTTATTCATATTCATATGTTTTAATCCAAATTAATTACTTTATACGGTGTCCCATTTTATTCTGCCCACCTAAATATTTCAAACTCTAGTTGCTGGGTTTCGAGGGGGCAAACTGATGCTGACCTTCACGTTGACCTTGACTACGATCTTCAAGGCTATTAAAAGGTCAAATTAAACCCCAGTTTTTCACATCGGATTTGGAAGAAGGAGCAAATTCACGTCCAAACATCACTTTGGTCATGGCCTTCAAGGTCAAACATGCATCGATACCAATTTGCTCAATTAATGTTTAACAGTACAGTTTACAACTGTTATGGGAATCACCCAAAACGTTGATCACGACCTTGAGTAAGACATTCAAGATCAAGTAAAAATTTCCAAAGGAAACACCTTATCGTTATACTGGAAATGGAAAAAGCAAGAAATTTTACGTCCGAATGTGACCCTGACCTCAAATAAAATTTAATCTTGATACGACCTTGACTTTGGGGTCACGGTCACGGTCAAAGTCACCGTCATTTTGACCCTCGAAACTCCATAACTATTTGAAACTTGTTTTCAAGTTGTGCAGTTTAAAAAAAACATAATTTTTTTAGATTATAATGAGACACGTATAGGCATTCAGATGCATGTACAGGATTCGTTGACCTACATAACTCATAATAAATAAAAATGTATAAAACCAACCCCATAAATATAAACAAACACATTATGAGATGGAATAGTAACATTTGGATACAACGAAATCTTTAATTAATTTAGATACCAGGCGACTTTATACCAATATTACAATACCATAATACATCGCAAATTCCATATTTAAGTCACTCGCTTGCCCTGTTGCCCTGTTATATAAAATGTATTAACTAAAAACTTATCTTTATTAAAAACATGCACAGATGATTAATTCATATACGAACAAGGGGGTTAATAAGAGTTTAATATGGTTGTTACCGTTATTTACATAGGCCTTCTTCTTTAAACGTATCTTCTTGTTTTTGATTTTTTTCATTGGTTTCGCTGTAGTTATTAACTGCCCCTAACAACTTTCATATAATTCTAAAATTCTTTCTATTAGATGCGGGCGACTGTGATTTACTAAAGATCTCTGGATATTTGCTGACTTGATTTGCTATAAAGTCTAGCACCTGCAGCTTACTATCATTTTCAGATGCACCATCAACATGGGATGACAATATTTTGTTATTTAGAAGCGTGAAAATATGAATACCTATAAACCAATATTTTTGACATGAGCTTTTATTCGCTTTTATGAAGCATTTTTTTGCAACTGTAAGGTAATCATTATTCATATTGAATAAAGCAATTGCTTTTACTTCTACCTTTTGCAAGCATTCGCTTTTCCGTCTACCTTATGCTTATAAGCATTTACTTAATTTTATTCATATGGGTGTAATGTGTATATCAGGTGGGTGATACTACAGTGATCGCAAATTTGTGGATAATAAAACGTCTTTGACTGGTACCGAAAATGCAACATTTAGAACCCCCCACATGCTTCAATCTTAAAGAACCACAGGATCTAAAAATAATCAGGATACTATGAAACATCATAAGCTTCGTCGTCACAGGACCAATTTTCAAAATCTGAGCGTTTTCGTCCTTGACATTGTGTGGAAATTTTATCAAAATCTTACCAGTAATTTTGAAGTTATAGCGGGGCCAAGAACTAGCGGACAGATAGACAGTATTACATGTATTATAACCTCCAAAAAACATATCTCATTTTCTAAAATTTTTCTCACTACAATACTTGCAGTTGCGTCGATTCAGTAAGTTATTTGGGCAAATATGTGCCTGACTATTTTTAGATAGCTACATCATAGAAGTGCCGCGAGCTCTTAAAGCATTCACGCAAGCTTTATGCACAGCCGTCTGTTACGTACCTCGCCATGCCATCAAGAACTCCATGAATTTGTTAGCAGATCCAAGTGAGTGGAAAATTGCTTTTGAATTTCTCATAAACGTGCATCATATAGCTTCAAAGTAATCGGCCGATAGATGTTGTTAATATTCACCAACGATTAAAAGATCACCATTTGCAATTTATTGTGCAGATGTCAGCGATGGATTCACTAATTGATTTATTTAATGGCGGTTTCTTGTGGAACTACATTAGGTTTATGCATCTGCTGATGCGACGATCATCGACAGGTAATAAATAGAGTTAGTCTTCATATTCAACCAACCAAAACGTAAGACTTAACTAGAAATATAACTGCTCTAAATAGAGCATTCATTTTTTCTTTGTCGGGAGAAATGCGTTTCAAATTGAATGCTTAGTAGATATCTACTGAAGCCCAGTAACATTTGAATATCTGGAAGCAAATTTTTCAAAACGGAAGATTAGAACAGAAAATAAAAATCGGGCACAATTCTATCACTTTTGGGGCTTTTTGCAGACAGCTTTTCAAAAATTCAAATAAGTCCAAAAACCTTGGACTATCCACGATATGAGTATGGAAGATTACATAGTCTTTTTCCTAATTGAATGTCAATAGTCAAGGGGGAGATTTTAGGGTCCACTTCAGATATTTTAATGAAATTAGATATAGATGTACTATGTATCAAGAGACATTTTTTTGATGTACCACATTTTTTATTTCCACCAGTGGGGTTCATATGGAATTTTTCCTGCCTATTTTGGCAGAGATTGATGATATGCCACAGAAATAAAAATTATTCTTCAAACCAATATTTTCTAAGTAAATTTAATGTCTTGAGAGATCCGTTCTTAAATGAAAACAGATTATTTTTTTTAAATTTTACCACCATTTATTTCAAAAGTAAGCCGTTTAGAACATACGTTTATATGAAGTTTTCTTCTTGAAATGTACACAAAATTCTGCCTGAAAACATTAAGAGCACAACCGGAAGTCATTAATCTCCAGTGTAAATACACCGAATTGAGTTCACCCTGTACGAATAACAATATGACTTCCATTTGTTTTATAAATTCATCTATCTACTTTTTTATTTCATGCACGGTAGTTATTATCAGTCCATACGTAATATTATTAGCAACCAGATAGAAGACTTTTGGCGTGAAGTGAGACGAACTTCTCACTTCATTTTGCAGCCGTTAAAAAATAAGAATTCAGGACTAATAGAATTCTGGGGATAATCAGGATATGACAGATGAAACAAATTCCCATTTTCGATCAAGAAGATGCTACTTTTTAACCACATAAGATTCTTGCCAATCTGATTAGTAACATAAATCAGTCTGTACTAATTAACAGGCACTGACATTCAAAATGATTCTCGACCAAAATTATCAGTTTATCTATATAATCTAGGTATAATTATGTACTTACCTACAAATGGAAATGCAAATTAAATGTGATTACCAATGTAAAATAAGATGTTACAAACTGCTCTAATCTGAATTACCCATTAAAGTTGCAAAATTTATGATCATGTTCATATTTGAGATACAGTTTAAATATTATCAGAGCAAATACAATAAACATGTTACAAGAAACAACTCGGAAGTGATAAATCTATGATGATCAAGTTTAACAAACAATTTATATTTTTCTATTATTATGTTGCATAAAAGTCATTCCTTCAATTCTGTGTGGACGGTGATCGAACGACAGAAGCTAACTTATAGGACAAACTTCTCATGTACCTATATATATTATTTAAATATTAACTTTTCATAACAAAGATGTTGTTCTTTGATCATGTAAGATATCTAAGGTTGGCACGCAGGGTAACACAGGTTACAAGAGTCAGGTCAAATTAGGACTGGATGGAGTTGAGTGGCCAATTTAAAAGTGTCATTGTTTTATTCATTTAAACTGGCAATGGTGCACTTTCAACCCGACACCCTTCCAAAATCAGCCACCGATCTTACAATATCCAAATCCTTTCGCAATATCTCAACAACCATGTACTGAAAAACTCAAACAAATTTTTCTAATACCAAATCAGTACTAGCCTGAAAACTAGTTGTTGGAAAATTCCTGATTATTTTCAACACGCGAACGTCGAGACTTTATACTTGGATCAATAGAAAACTGAAATATGGCTTCATTTAATAAAATGATTTATGATGTATATGGGGTGTGAATGCCGGTGTGAGTTGAGTTTTGTGAATACATTTTTAAAAGAATATTCCATCAACAGTAGGATTAAAAGGCTAAAAATACACTACCGACAAAATGGATTAATGACTTTGGGGGAGTAGATTGTGAATACTTTTATTTTGTGAAACCCTCCCATTTGAGTTAGCCAGGTAGTCAGAGAGTTTACCTGCGGTGACGAATATGCTTACGACTATACATATGGCTCTCATTAACCACCTGAAAAAGACGGTATTTAGATATCAATATCCATTCAAGGATTATAACCATCGAGAAATGCTATCAGAATATATTTTGGCCATTGATACAGAACCTCATTGTCATACAAATCTCTGAAAATTACATGCGCTTATGTCGTACAACTTAGCAGAGATTTTCTATTTTTTTTTTACAGACACAATTTTCATGGGTATTTTGTGTACGTTATAGCAAATGAGATGATGTCTTCTGCCTTGATGATGCGCTGGAGGCTATCCACTGAAATCGGCAGACAACTTTTCACAGGTTAGTAAATTTGTAAATAAAAGATGTATAACCGAACTGAGGCATTGTGGCGAATTGCAACCAAACCGCAAAAATTGAATCACACAAATGGAATAAGAACAGCATTATCTATACAACCCTCTCATACTACCAACGTTAGTTTATTATCCTGTGCAAGATTTTTTATAGTATTTTTTTACAAAAGCGCGTTATCAGGTTAGGTAATACGGCCCAGTCCTTATCAGGCAGCAGCTGTGGCCGCAGTAGTGGACTCTTCGGTCTCCTGATCAGTCGCCGTACGCTGTGCGGGTTCGAATTCCGTCCCAAGAGACATTTTTCTATTGGCTATGGATGTTGTGATTGTCCGTAGTGGTAACGCAGAGGTACCACCCGGCGGATCTCGTAGGCGGGGCCAGAATGTGTGCATGTTGCATGCACACGTGTTTCCCTCGCCAGAGTCCGTGTGGCTGGAACATTTTTGTTAATAGAAAAAATTACTGTTCAGCCGACTGCTATACCCACGTTAACTGGACTAATATTTCACTGATAGCTTTCTTTAACGATGCATCATTTGGGGACATATTTTGTAAAGCTGATTGAAAAATAACAAAACTTCAGAAAAAAATAGTCTCAAAAGTAGCGTTTCCCTACAAATTCTAAAAAATGTACAATCGTATAGTGACCCATATGATTTTTCTGATCAGAAGTGATCCCCTCCGCCTGTTCCATGGCTTTTGGGACACCCTATATAGGAGAGACATGCTTCTGGAAGAGACGTAGCGCTATCTGCCTAACATTTGGAATTAATAGAATTAAACAAATGGTCCGCATTATTTTTGGCAAATGTGATTCTCGGAATTACTTGCCAACCGATATCCAAAAATACGATTTCTTGATAAGTATTATAAATCTATTGACATACTTAAATATTGGTTCTGTGAAATATTGATTTCAATATTCCAACGCCACTTGAATGGTATTGATAACATACATTATTCATAATCGAAGCGATCATTATTTCACTAATTGCAATGTTTTGGACCATTGTATGGAAATGAAATTATATTTTTGTGGCTGCATTATGTCTGGCGAATTTTTTTTTCAATTTGCAATTGATTAACCTCATTTATTCTGTTAGTTTACTATCTTCTGTCGTAAAGTATGCTAACATAAGTTCAAGTGTAAGGGTGTTTTCTGACTGCTCTCCAGTATACTGTATAGATAGTGGAAATTTTCCCTGGCTCTCTATAGGATTTATGTCGCTTTCGGGCAGGTCATGGTAAAACTACAGGAATTACTTTCATATATTCATCTGCATACATATGGAATTGGTCTCTATGCGTCGCCATTTGTTTGTGTACGCTACATACGAGTACATTTTTTAGTTTTGTCTCACCGTCTTGACAACTTTCACGTCAACGTATCAATCCACATTTATTTTTGTCACTGTCAGTCTGACAACTTGCCTGACATGATCGTGTGAGTTTAACCTTTGCTGATCGTCGATATAAAGCATAGCAATGCCTGAATTAATGTCGACGTTCTGTGTTAAACTTATTGCAATATTTTGGGTAAGTAAATGAAAACTACCATCGTCCTCATCACCCAATTCATGTGTGTGTGTGCAAGAGTGAGTAGTAGCTGTAGATCGGCTTGTGCAGTGTATAATTTCCTTTAGAGATGTTAAACTCCACACATGGTACAGTTATTCAATCTGCTTACTCATTTCTTATGATAATCCAGTCAGTCCGGAGAAAATCGGATGAAGTTCCGGGGAATTGTAAGTGCACAAATTATTTGGTCGAAACGTATGAAAAGGGTTACTGGACGATAATATGGATCGTACAAGGAGAAAATGTTCAGCTTCAGTTTTTAATTTTTAAAAATATGGAAATTATTTTTCATTTGCTTTAATCAAGTTATTTGATCGGTAAGGTAATGAACCTTGGATTCTTTTTTTAGCTCTAAAATACAGATTAAATTTTTGAACTCCAAAATCGGGCTAAGAATGTTCAAGTTATTGCAGTAAAACCGCTTAAAATCATACAAATTACTATTTACCTTGATCACTTTTTTTCGCATGGCACTGACCTCTAACCCTGTGATGTTTTTTACAAAAATCTATTCTACAGCTCAGAGAAATCCTACGATTGTCGGCCGCTGCTTATTTTGTAGAGAATGTATTGTAACTGCACGATAGTAAAACAATTATATTACTGTGATTAAAAAAAAATTACAGTGCAATGAAAATACATACGTTTATTGATCAACCTTTTTCTACGATTATCGGTGTTAAACGGAGCCATTCTACAACTTACCCCAAAGAAAATTTCCTTCTCAGATTCAGTGGTGGGCTGGAAGATGATTTTAGATATTTAAAATATTACCCGCATGTAAAATTTCATCACCGTCAAGACTGTTGTTTGAATTCACCGAGCTCGAAAGTACGTCATTAATGATCATCAGAAGGACCAAATCGAAAAAAATATACCTTCAGAGTGGGTTAACATGTTGACTTAATGAAATTTTGTACGTCTAGCACTAGCAGCATAGCCGACTCATACAAAAATGTCCGTCCCTCATACTACACCAGTGACGTAGATATTGGAACATTTTGACATCCACAGAAGAAAAAAGAAAATTATCTTTACGCCACTGAATTTTTATTAACTACTTAATTTCACATGAACAACCTCTTTTAAGAAATTATGGTTAGACTTCTCCTAGGCTTCAACCCGTATTGCTTATAAAATACGTTGATGAGAGTGTTCACACTGAATATGCGTCTTACATTAACAGTAAGGATAACATAATTGCAGACATAGAATCACGTAGGTTACATCCTGAGACGGAATGGGAGTTGAACGACAAATATTTCAGAGAAATTGTTTCAAGATTTGGAATCCCAGAAATAGATCTTTTCGCTAGTCGCATTAACTCTAAATGTCCAATTTTTATTTCGTGGCATCCTGATCCTCTTGCATTCAAAGTGGACGCTTTTACTGTCAATTGGGGTACTTATCATTTTTATGCCTTCCCCCCTTTTTCAATAATACTTAAAGTTGTGCATAAAATCATTAGAGACAGGGCCCAAGGTATAGTAGTTGTGCCGCATTGGCCTACACAGCCTTGGTACCCCATTTTTACATCTCTTCTTAAAAAGCCACCAATTTATTTTCCGGCTAGTAAAGATGTCCTTTTATGTTTTGACAGATCTCAGACACATCCCTTATGGCCACAACTTATCCTGGTTGCAGGTCTCTTATCCGGCAGGGTTTAGAATTAAGAGGAACGCCGAAGTCTGCAATTGAGGTCTGCCTTGCTTCAATTACAGAATCTACTGTTAAACAATATGATTCCGGTTTAAAGCGATGGTATCAATTCTGTAAATCCAGAAATGAGAGTTGCTTCACTGCTTCAATTGCGACTGTCCTCGAGTTTTTGCAGGAAGAATATAATAAGGGAGCGTCATATGGTACACTCAATTCCCATCGATCCGCTTTAGCCCAGGTTTTAGGCCCCTCATTAGCACAAGATTTTCGCGTAAAACGGTTTTTTAAAGGTGTATTTCATTTGAGACCTAGTTTGCCGAAGTATCAAAATATCTGGGATCCATCACTTGTCTTAGATTATTTGCGAACACTAACTAATGGAGATTGCACACTAGAGCAAATATCATATAAATTAGCAACATTGTTAGCTCTTACCTCAGCTCAAAGAGTTCAAACGCTTTCTCTTATTCAACTTGATGACATAAAATCTTCATCCCAAGGCGTTCAGATATTTATTCGCGATCGTATAAAAACCTCTGGGCCAGGTAAAGCCCAGCCTGTTATTTCTTTACCCTTTTTCAGAAGCGATGAAAATATTTGTGTCGCCAGCACTCTCCTATTTTATATAGAAAAAACGAAGGATGTGAGAAATGCTGTATGTAACAGGCTCTTAATCACCTTTAAAAGACCGTACCATAATGCCTCATCACAAACACTTTCACGTTGGATTCGAAATGTTTTAATTAAAGCTGGTATTGATACCTCTAAATTTGCATCTCATTCAACAAGACATGCATCTACTTCCTTAGCGGATCGTAGAGGTGTATCAATAGATATAATTAGGTCAGCTGCTGGTTGGACCGGACATTCAAAAACATTTGCAAACTTCTATAAGAGACCGGTTTGTGATTCTTATGCTTATGCGAGGGTCATATTAGATCAACCAGCTACATAACTAATTATTATTTTCACTTAACAATAGTATTCCTTAGTTATTCCTTATGATAAATTATGCCAGTGTTGTAAACTATTTCTGAGTTTAGGAACTAGCTAAATATTTAACTAGTTACTCTGTTTTCTTAAATACCTTAGGGTTATTCCCTAGTTTAATGTTGTTTGATGTTATAATGTTATGTTTTATGTTTACTATTATATAATGTTAATGTTGTTCTTCCGCTGTTGAATTCATACCAATATTTCGAATGTGTTTCTTATTCGAATTATATTCGTTAAAATAAGATTTTGGAACTTCTTATTTTCCTCTTATAGAGCCTTAAATTTTTTGTTTCGTCTGCAGTTGCACAATTATTTGCTTTAAACATCTACGTTTGTTCTTATTTACGGAACGAGGACGAAATATAATTACTAAATCAAACGAACTTACCTGTAATGAAGTTCGATTGTAATTATATGAAGTCCTCGTGAAGTAAATAAGTCCCTCCCTCCCCGTTTTATTTTTCCCTATTATTAATTACATCAACTGCAGACAGATCTTTGAATAATGAGACATGCACACGACGGTACCACCGACGTGGCCGGGTAGCGGGGTAGCGGACGGGGCGGTTTGTTTACTTTAAAAATTCGTGATGTACGGTGTGGAATAGAGAGACTACGTTTGTTCTTATTTACGGAACGAGGACGAAATATAATTGAATGCTATTAGAAGAGTGATACGTTCTCATCTATTTGAGCAATTATCATGTTTTGTCTTTATTTAGTCTAATCACCCCATATCTTGGTAATGAGACATTTTAGAGCGTATGATTATAGGATCTTCTTTTGTCCATCTTGTATACGCACAAAACCCCTTTGTTGTATCTGAAGTACTCGTACATTGATAGTTTAGCAATTTATGTGTTGAATTATATATTTTGAATCTCATATTTTGCTATAAATCAAGTATTGATACGTTAACATTCTCACGATTCCCTTACAGAAAAAACCCATTGAATTCATAACCACTATGCCACTTGAAAACCATACAGAAGGAAGCCAGATGGAGGCCGTTCAGCAATATTCATCCGCAATGTTACTATATTAACCGCAGCACTTCTGACATAATTGAACAAAAATAGAAGGACGATTATGTACGTTTAGTCGTAAATTATGTTTATGTGCATAACTAAATTGAGTTGATAAACAGGTTTCATACGCTAAAGTTATACTCTGATGCACATCGAAGATTTTTTCGATGGTATAAATGTCACGCTAAGCACGAGCCGATGATCTTGTCATCGTCTTCAGAGGCGTGCTTTGCAAATTAAAAAAAAAATATGTCAACCAATGATAGATATAGTTGTTCACGAGATATCTATACATTATTCGAGATCCCAAATTCTGAAACAGTGTTCCCCAAACTCATCTGAAGCGCGAATCCTTTGGCTTCCCACGACTTCTGGCGAGGAAGTAGGACGCTTTCTCGACCCATTTAACTATTTTGTTATACATGTTTCTAGCTAGCTCAAAAGGACTAACTTGGGCCAAACATCATGGTTTATGAACTAATGACAGCGTTGCGTGGGAAGTGTAGAGTTAACTTACTTGCCGCCAGTTTTTTGTTAAAAACATTGTTCACGACTCCCTGAATTCCCCCTATACATCATCCAAATTTCATTTTACTTTACTGTTTTAGTTTAAACTAAATTAATTAAAAAAGTTCAACAATTATTTTAATAATTGAAAGCCCTCCCACTGACTTATGATTTAGTTTTATGTATCTATGGATAATTAGTTAGTTCTTATTTACGGCGTAATTAAAATTCATGATTTAACAAAGTGGCGTTCTTGTCTTATTTTGGAAATTTCTGGCGACACTCCAAGCGCCTTATTGAACACATTTTGCGAAACACTGTTCTAATAACATCCGTTAACTGATGCATTCGTCCGCTTCTGGCACGCTACCCATAGGTAGTAGTGGCATCTACTCGCGCACTACATACCGACTTTTTCAATATAACATATCCGCTTTTTGCTTTTCGTTGTATGTCTCTAGACAAATCTATGCTGTGCTGATGAGTGTCAACAAGGTTGAATCAACGTTGTATAAGGTTGGTCATGGTCACAGAGTCGGAAAGCAAACATATCCTCTCCAGCAGCCGTTAACAATATAGTGGACCTTTCGTCGTATATGGGATCCACGAAGACTAGAGATACGAGGTTAAACTACGCTTCGTATATGAAGCCAATCCTGTCGCCAAGGAGGGCGTGGTCCTCGGAAAACTAGGGCGCATAGAACATGGCGTAGAGGGTCTGCTTCGCGGTTCACAGTTATGATGATGGCAAGAAAGGGAGATGCCACATGCGCATAACCTGAAATTTAAGTGTACTTTCGAGATAGCCCCCCGCCTTGGCCGTCACTTCTCGACCGCTACTCTATGAGTTTAACCTCCTATCTCCAGTCTTGGTGACGAGATCCGATTTTTGGAAACCTTTCAAAAAATAATTCTTCGTCCACGACAAATTCAATGTTAAAAAACACTAGTGACACTCCTCCAGGCTCTTACTAAAGATTTGCTACATAATTAAATCGAAATCTTTGAATTCATGCAAAAGATTGACGGGAAGGAAAGAACTCCGCACGCCACGTCCCGGCTCGACTTTCAAGGTCGCCTGGCTCGTTTATCCTAATTCTGGATATAATTAGCGGCATCATCACCGAGTCACGAAAATAAACATGGGCACGTGTTAAACTAACATTCGCCCTCTTTATTAGTAGACGCCGAAAAACATGATATTTACGTTAAAAAAACGGATGCCCCGACATATTTCCGTCTGTACCAAATATTTGGGAAATGATGTAAACAAAGTGGGTCGTGGTTTATTTTCAAGACACCTTCGTTGCTTGCTGGAGAGGGTGAAGTTTGGTTAACATGCAGTTTATTTTTTTATCTTTTGCATTGACTACGTTTAGAACAGATGTTCTTCGCGCAAAAACGTACAGGGTAGAAGTAGAAAGAGGTAACATGGAAAATAATACGAAAAGCTTCCACAGTAATATTTAAGAAATGAATAATTCATCTACAGAAATAAATATCGATAAATTACATGAAATGAATAAGTTTTCATTTAATAGATATAACTGGAAAAAACAGCTGAGATAACGGATGAAACTTTTTGTATATGCTCAGTATAGGTACCGTGATATATGTGGGGGGATTTGAATGTTTATTCAAGATAACGATGTTATTCACAGATAAGGCATTAGATATAGTAAATCTATCCCTATGTTTGGACATCGAATCGATTTCCGGTGTTTTGAGCTTTTATCGACATGCAATCAGGTTTTTTTTCACTTTGCAAAAACCGATCGAATCGTCAAAAGAGCGGTAACCCTCAAACATTTGGCTTCGTTATTCGGGACTTTCATCATACATATACTAGGGATGTCTTTTAAGTTTTGCATATGGAAATAAAACAACACGGTAGGTAATTTTAAATGACTTTTTTGTTTTTCGCAGTATTCTCCACGAAGATTAATACACATCTGCATGCGCTCTAACCAATTTTCGAAGCACTTATTCCACTCGTTTGCTGGCAGATCCAAAACGGCATTTTTGAATGCATCAACTGCTTCTTCTGGTAGCTGAAACCTCTGACCACGCAGTCGGTTTTTAATTTTCGGGAAAGTAAAGAAATCGTTAGAACTTAGATCGGGACTATATGGAGGATGGTCCACTAATGCCACGTTTTCTTCCGTTAAATACTGCCTTATTTTTTGGGCTGTGTGCGAGCGTGCATTGTCTTGGTGGAGGATGATTCTTCTTTCGGAATTGATTTTTCGAAGCTCGGTGATGACAAATGGTGGTATACCAATCCGCAGTAACAGTTCTTTGCTCATTAAGAGGAATTGTTGCAAAATGACCCGCTTTTGACCATCTTTATCGAAACACTTCGAGAACGAATGACTTTTGTTGGCTTTTCTTCACCTTAGAACATCCAAACAGCTGACTGTCGTTTGTTTTCTGGTTCATAACAGTAAATCCACGATTCACCACCACTAACAATGCTGTATACATTTTCTGAGTTTCCAGAATTGAAACGGTCAAGCGTTTTTTGACACCAGTTAACCCTGGCTGCTTTTTGCTCTTCAGTCAACAGGTGGGGTATCCAACGAGAAACTAATTTTCTTACTCCTAATTATCCATGTAAAATTCTTTGAATTGAGGTTTTTGAGATGTTCGAAGACGCCTCAATTTTGCGATATGTTACATGTCTATCTTCAATGATGAGTTTGCGCAGAGCATCGACGTTTTCCTGGGTGACTGCCGTTTTTGGTGCACCCACCCTGGGATCGTCGCTAAGACTCTCCCGTCCACGTTTGAATTCTCTATACCAACGGGAAATTGTCGACTGATGAGGCGCTTCGTTGCCGAAAACAGACAGTAACTCAGCAAGGCATTCTTGTTGCGATAAATGTCTCTAAAAGTTGTAATAAATTATGGCGCGAACATGATCTCTGTTGACTTCCATTTTTCCAATGACTTGGTGACACTTAAAAATTCACTGTAGTGAGAACACTGCACGTATTGTTGTGAAACTATGAACTTAAGTTTACTAAAGAGTGAGGTTAAGATTCAGTACTGACGTTCGATCCGCGCGGCCTGCTATGTTTCCATATGCAAAACTTCAAAGACATCCCTCGTACAAGCGTCTAGGAAAATTTGTTTTATAATCTGGACCCCGACCAGCCAAAATGAACGGCTCTTTGGTAGAACTCGCCCATCCACCGAAACCGGATGAACGCTAAGGCGCTTCTTGTTAGTTCAAGGCACAGTACTGTGATAATCTCCAGGTCTCTCGTCCGAGAGAAAGTCGCTGCTAGACTTCTTTTCTCCATCTCACCAGCACAGATCGATTTGTCACTCTTAATTCCTTCATGTAGAGTGCTGTCAAGAACAAAGCTGTGGATCGGATTGATCCCAAATAAAAGGAGGTCATCGATATGTCAGAACAGTGTCGGAGCTAAGTGGGAAGAAAATGAGACCGCTTCAATTACGACGGATATCTAGCGGTCAGAGAAGAAGTCAGCCACCCATCTGCAAAACTTCTTTGAGAGGCCAGAGGATCGATAAGAAGGCAGCATGTCACAGCTCATAGAGCGCTTTCGGCTGGAGAATACTAACAACTCTATTATTATAATTTAATTAGTAGTAAATGATGATCTTTTTTCTACCTAACCAAAAATCAACGAACGCGACAGCTCAAAAGTGTCAAAGTGTCAGCAACGACATTATGAATAGAAAATTCTATGTCTGAGCCGATATAAATGAAACGAAGATAAACATATATGTAGTAAATTGTCGATTTTGTGAACGCACAAAGTAGCAATTGAATCGTGTCTGTATGAAGAATATGATACGACATAGAATCCTACTGCTGTTATTCCGATACAGACGGAAGCCAGTAAACTTTGCTGGCATCAAAATCATGAAATTTGACATAGGTGTTTATGTACTTACTCCTGTCCAGAAGAAATGAAACAGATCGCTCCTATTCGCGAGGGTGCTTGGAACAGGCGCCATGTCTCTTTAATTTTCCGTCTGAACACAGCTTTAATTCCTTAAAGCGATGCCAGCCAGGTTTCAGGATTTTTATTCACCGCCACCCGAATAAACTTGGCAGGCGCGACTCGGCGTTGCACATCCAACAAAGTATAATATGGGACTAATTTGAGGCGCGATGGTATTTTTTTAGACGGCCACGGTGTTTGTGGATTCTATTTCGCGAACCGCCGCACCACACGCGTCATTGGCGTAGGCGTAGAAAAAATAGCCAATGTGAAAGGTGCAATTTTTATGCAAAGCGACAACAGTAATAGTTCAAGTGACCGTGATACATGTTTCAGGTCGTTAGAATGAGATGCAGCAAGAATAAAAATTAAATGACCATACGCAATTCTTGTAAATGATTAACTTTCTTGTATTAAGCCGGGTATTAAACATGCATCAGGGAGTAAGACTCAAGAAGACAATTACCGCGTCTACTATGAAGAATAGCAAAGTGAGGTGAGGAATGAATAGATCAATATTTACCTGTTTGGATGAAATAACAAAATATATTCAAAATACATTATTATAAACAATTTAAGAAGGTACGATCACGTTTCTCATTCAACAGCTTCCATAAATTCGACAAGAAATCCGATATGTTCAAGTACTACTTTGTCACATTTCTCATCGATTGAATTGAATGTTATCTTTGATTGTTCTGAGCAAAGCGGCAGTAGCGCTATGTAATTTTCAAATCAACACTGAAGATAGAGCATTACAAAGTTTTTGAGAGCTTGCAGGTTTGTGCAACAAACTTCTCTGTTGCCAAGATTTAAACCCCTGAATCCTAAGTCACAAGAACTGAAAAAAATCTCGTCTGTCAATCTTAATCGCATGTCTAGTTCTTTGGCTATGAATCAAGAAGTATTCCGGTAAACGTGCGTGCCTAGCAGCGATATCTACGTATGCACATGGAAAAATACGGAATTTATCTGATATTTCTATTCCTTATCAATTTTATTAATCGGAGGATTATGCAGATCTAAGTGTCATCATATGTTACATAAATAGTACTTGCCTTTTGATGTTTACGGTGGAATTTGTTGCGATTGATTTGTATAAATATTTTTTGCATATTTAAGTAGCATAATGGTTTAGTTTGACCGCAGTCTTTTTGCCCCAATGTACCTACTGGTATGTTGAGAATTGCCCACTTACACAACACCATTAATCGATAGCGTACTGCATCAACACTGTTTTCTTTAGGTTCGTATCTTAGACCTATTGATTTTTCGGTCCAAAACAAAACAGTGCTGAAAGAATATTTTACGATTTTTCTCAAACTATCAGTTAAAAAGGATTTCACATTTCGCCTCCGACGCCCCAGATGAGATTGTTCAGGAAATGTTAGGCCCGTATCGTCAGACGTCCCTACAATTGTAGGGCGCCTTCATGGCCTCCTTGATTGTCATAGCTTTCTACTTCTCCGTGTCAGCGCTCTATTTTGAGGTTATGTCACAAACATCTATTTGCATCAAATTGTGCTTGCTTTTGAGTTATATCATGTTTTATCAGCCTGAAATTTCCCACAATTTAAAAAGAAAACATATATTCACAATAGGAGAGCGCTGACGCTGACTCGGGACAAGTCTAATCTAGACATTTTTGAAGGAGAGAAAGGAGTATGACAATCAAGGAGGCCATAAAGGCGCCCTACAATTGTAGGGACGACTGACGATACGGGCCTGGTTTGTTCGCAAGCTTCCTCCAGAACACCTATAATGACGAATTAGTGTAGACGATCATCATTAAAAAAGATATTATGTATATTTGAAATGTGAAGTATTTTGTAACTGATTATTGATTAAAATTTTAGACGACTGCTTTGAACTAGCAGTCGCGGTAGAAGAGGAGAAAGCCTCTTTAGGTACAATGCTCCTCATTCTCGATTTATTAAGAACAGAGGACTGGTCGTAGCGTCCAGCTCGACCTCAACCAAGTTAGACTGCAGCTGTCTACTCTTGACCAGGTAGAATGAAATTCTCCTAGGGAATGATTTTGACAGCTGTTGACGTTTATCAAGTTTCTGAATGCGTTCATTTTCGGCAATCAATATGTTCCAAAGTTGACGACGAGATGATGGTGAGACTTCCGCGCTTTTTCACTGAGAAGGACTCGGGGAGCCTCTCTTCTACCAGTGTTCAGGAATACAATTCCCCGAAAGGTGAGATGGTGAGGTGAGACCCGGGTGGTCTGGACTTACATCCAGCAAATATGTGGTTTCTCGAATATTCCACATCTGCTGTTCATCCATATTTCCGTCCTCTTTTTTTTTTCTTTGTACCGAAGCAGCTGCGTAGGCAGAAGCCTAAACCCAAAGCACCGCGGGTGCTTAGTGACTCTTTTTTTTGAACTGCCTAAGTTTAGTAGAACTGGGGAAACCCTCCTCAGGCAGACTGTTTCCTCTATACCCTGGGGACAAAGGAGCGGTCGAATCGGCTCGTTCTAGATGTACGAAGTTCAATACGATTAGGATGGGAGGCCGAAGTCAGGCGGATCCGTCGGTGCGATAGGGACCCGAGACTGTTCGTTAGAGAAGAGTAATCAGTCCTTTGAACGGCATCGAGTATGGATAATGTAGTCAGGCCGGCAGCACCCCAAACATGTGACCAGTACTCGATGCTACCTCTTATCAGGGCTTTGTACACAGTGAGGAGGTGACGTGAAGAAAAGTACTTCTTAACATTAAACAAATAGAATATCTTTTTCCCAGCAGCTGCTATGGTACAAAATGGACCAAAAAGTATAAATTTTTTCATAAAGTTAGGAAATTGTGTACTTCTGAAGGCTGTTACTGGGTTTTGTTTGTGGTTTGATGATGATTAAACGTTTTACCTCAATGTTAGTTTTGCCTTTAGAGATGAGACCGACGAACGACGCACTTTTTCTACCGAGAGTAACACATAGAGCGACTCTTCTACCAATGTTTAGGATTACAGTTTCCTGAAAGGCAGGAGAACCAAGCCCACCTTCTCGCAATGATTCTGCTCCCTTGTTTCCAAGACTACACCCCCAGCCATGTATGTAGTGCACAATTAAAAAATCTAGATGGTAAAAATAAAACAAAAGCGAATTAAGCTATTCAAAAGTCTAAAAATTATGTTTTTCTCATGTAGAACCATGTTCCCCTTAAAGAAGTAAGCCAAGGAAGATCAAAACAAGACGTTTTAACTCGGTAAGTGCACTTTGCACCAACTGAGTGAACGAGTCATTCAATTATTGTGGATGGGAGAGAAAATAAGCTCTGAAACGTTTTACATCGGTTCTTTTCCATAAAAGTCTTGGAGGGAGACATATATGGTATGTAGCTTTTTTGTCAATTTTCCATTTCGCCTGTTTGCATAGCGTCGCTTTACTATCCATTTATGGACTGCTATTTCTCCAGAACCTAATGAAACTTGGAAATTGAAATAGGTCTTGCGTTCTCATCACCTTTCTAGAGGTTCTTTAAAAACAGTTTTCAAAGTTTCCCATGAACGCTTGACAGATTTATGAATCCGTCTCGGTTAGAGTGCAAACTTCGTCACTCTCTCCTCGAGAGTAAAAACATTATTTTGGAAGAAACTGCTGGATTTATTACAGTACTAAGGAAAAAATGATCACAATCCAACATCATTTGGCGTCGAATTGTGTCCGTCCACGAAACGTGATTGAATGACCAAGTCCATATTAAAAATAAAGACGAACACTCCTATCATGAAACGGCCAACCAAAAACTTTTCGGACGCATTACATCTGACGAAGAAGCAAAGATTGCAGTCTCTCCTGAATGATCGGTCTCTTGACTCACGTTTGTTGCAGCCAGCAAACTAGAAATGGTGAAACAGACGCAGTCTCGATCCTGCCATAACGCTTCAGCTCTCCGTTTAGAGCTACAAAAATCAATAGAGTATTAAAGTTTCAGTCGGAAAATAAAAATCAAGCTACGTCTTATAGCCCCTAAGAAGCTGTTTTTCTCATAGTGTTAGTAAATTTCACAAAAGCGAATTACATTAAATTACGTACCTACCATGATATCGGCATCATAAATACTGTCCGCTATTAAGGGGTAGTTTTAATTCATAGAACTCCACTCAACTGTCCTTAGAATGGGATAGACAATTGCGATTATTATGTATGAATATATATTTAGGGCGAATTTCACCAACAACAGTCCGTTATTCTGAACCTATAGGGTAACAGACCGTCAGATACACCGAATGAGCTTCAAGTTCCAATCAACAAATTTTAGCAACCAATAGCTATGAAATGTTGAAAACAAAATACTGTCAACGTATGAGATGGCAACTTGTTATTGAAACATCACCAGCTTATTGAATATTAAGAAATTACATATAATTCAGTCAAAATGTTATGAAATGTTTGATTTTTTAATTAAATTCATGTTTTAATTACTATTGTTGATTTTTTATTCATGTTTATATTATTTTGTTCAATTGACATGTGATACTGGGTATTTTTTCCTATAAACCTCTTGCAGATAGCCATTAAGCACCTACTTGATGACAAGCTCTACCAAAAGATATTGCTCATTTCCAACATTCATTAATTTACTTGCCGTCCATCAGAACCATTATGACTCCTTAGATTGATATTCCCACAAAACCATTCAGGTTTTTTGATATCCATACATCCATTAAGTTGAATATTTTTCGTTGTTCAGGAACTGAACAAACATCCACACTATATTCACAGCGATTAAGAAATTCCCAAATATATGCCTTAAAGCTACCAGCAAACCTAAAACCTGCAAAAAAAACCACAAATTTGCCATATTTATCTTTTTTTACGAGTACACATTTTAGGTTATAGTTATATTAGACAGTATTTGAATACAGCTGATTATTGCATTTCAAGGAGTGACACATGTGTGGAATGTTTCAACTCTTGGTACCAGTCACAAAACATATACTCTGAAGGTTTAATTGCATGCTATTCAATGACAACACGGTGACTTGTGTGGTTATCAGCGGCCATTTTGAGAGGGTGCAACAGGGTTGCCAGATTGTGCATTAATATCCCGTTTCACCCTCCTGGTCCCAGTGGAGTAAGTTCCGCCATCTGTTGAAATATACTCTACTATGCTTTATAAGACTATTCGTGACATTTTTCCCAAATCATTGCACAACACTTGAAAAAATGCAAATGAAAATTTAAAGTTATTTCCATGACGCCGCAAAATAGCTGCTTCGGTACCTTGGGTTATACATCTTGACAGTAGGGATGTTCGATACGATCCTATATTTAGAAGTATCAATACATTTCACGAGTATCGTCATCTTTCGATCCGGAATGTGTCAGAAAGAGTGAGCTGCGCCATTACCCTGCCAAATCAGACATATCTTTCATCATTTTCAAAGAAATTGTACAAAATCTTCAAATTTGTGAAGTTAGCGAGTTTCAGTTCATACGTTGTTACCAGACATGCCCAAATCATCAGTTGCTGCCGTGATATTCATCCCGATCACTGCATCCCCACGGCTTGGTGACCTGTATGTTAAATTTGTATTGATAGGGCAGCGGGTTATGCTATAAATCATATGTCACAGTGTTTGTGCACTGATTGCAACGGTTAGATGATACCAAAAATATTTTCATAAATAGGAGATCTTTCCCATTCCGGATCGAACAATCTACCAAAGATGCTTATAATCATGATACCTAGTAAATTTTTACGAAAAAAATTCAAAACCAGCAAATGTAAAAGATTCATTTCGCACCCTCCACTACGGGACGTGATCGTTGTTAGACTTGGCAACCCAGCAAGTGACAGATAGATATCCCCGCCAGTCAAAAAGAAAAACATTACCAGTTTTTATGTTTTTTTTGGACTTAAAAGACATTATTTGTGAAACATTTTTTATAATTTTTTGTCTATGTCCATAGTAATTGCATTATGCATCAGGGAGAAGTAGGGATTGACACGTCTTACACATATTATCTGTGTTTTAGGATGGAGAGGACATAATGTTTTTATTGCTTTGAAGAAATTCATTAACCCATAAATTAATAAATGATTACTATTATGACGTAATTGGAGGAATTGGATGGAATGTATTTTATATTCTATTTTCTTGCAAAATACAGACAATCGACCTATTATTTGCCGCATTCCCATTCGCTGAAGGGGATAACGGATTGTTAAATGTAAACCTATAACATATATCAAATTACATGAAAGTTGTCCTGTTTTTTCTGTACAAAAGCATCATGTTGGAATCAAAAAGTGGTCTTGTTATAATACAGTCGAATTTTCACGATTTTATTCAATATTTCAATACAAATCACTAATATTCAGAGACCTTTGACAGCTTCTGTCAAATTGCATTTCGATAAGGTATTTTCCCATTGGTCCATAATATTAATGTTGGTGAACTCGGCCCTTATAGTGTTTCTTTCCAACAGCTAGAGTCGCATGTCGTAGCACTGTGCAGGGGTATCCTTGATATTTTGATTTTAACTTGATATACACGAGTTTGTCCTGTCCATATCGTAAAATTGACCATTTCACGAAATGTGTCATTATGCTTTGCGCTGATCATGATGTGCGTTGACCACATCGATGATGACAAATCGTCTAACGATATGATCAGCCGAATGAGCGACTATCTCATTATATGGTAAGCATGTTTGATCATATCGTAAAATAATTACATGAAATGCCGATAGAAGCGCTGGGAGCGTTTACATGACAGCATGGCAGCCGTTAATAGTAAAGTTGTTTTTCGAACTAAACAGTCTAATACCTAATCCGTTACTAAGGCCCGTATCGTCAGTCGTCCCTACAATTGTAGGGCGCGTTTATGGCCTCCCTGATTGTCATACTCCTTTCTCTCCTTCAAAAATTTCTCGATTACACTTGTCCCGTGTCAGCGTCAGCGCTCTCCTATTGTGAAGATATGTTTTCTTTCTAAATTGTAGAAAATTTCAGGCTGATAAAACATGATATAACTCAAAAGCAAGCACAATTTGATGCAAATAGATGTTTGTGACATAACCTCAAAATAGAGCGCTGACACGGTGAAGTAGAAAACTAAGACAATCAAGGAGGCCATAAAGGCGCCCTACAATTGTAGGGACGACTGACGATACGGGCCTAAATGAGGAAAAATGGTGAGATCAAAAGAACTTACGACCAATATGTACTCGAGTACTGTGATGGTCACGCAAATACCGATCAAAGCGTCAAAAAGCCGTGGAATTTTACAGGTTAGACATCATTATTTACTTATTTGAAGAAATTATTGTGTTCGTCTTTCAAACTGCTATGTCATTTTTGAGTAATACGTCAAATAAAGGAGAGTAGAGTGATCATGCAAAAGAAGTCAATGGATATGATATTATGGAGCCTATATAACGATATTATTTAACTTAAATAAAAAAAAGTAATAGCTTTGTATTATTTGAATGTTCAAAAACGCAATTTGTGACACATTGTGCAATATTAAGTATTTTAAGATTGTTCATTGTAATTATGTTATTTTAATTTCCTAGAGCTCCTAGTTTTAATAAAAAACAGTAAATGACTTAATATATTCTGGATTTTACTAAATATTTTATGGAAACCTTATTTTACGATATGGCCAATCGTATATGACCAGATCGTAGGCCATTACATTAAGTGCGACAATTTCATGAAATGCTCGATCATTCCATGAAATCGTCAATTTAACGATATGGCTAGGACGTACTTGTATAGAAGACTTTTCTTTTGGTCTTTGAGTAAAAATTCCGCAACCGGCAGTTCTTTTGATGTTGACGAGCGACCCTCTGCTTCACCTTGGCCCCGGCTAAGAATGCCTCTGGACTAGAAACAACTAACGGTGGCATGATATATGACGACTCCAACCCAGACGTATCCACTTAAGATTGCGCCGCGCGAACCAGCGGACTCTCCTACAACCAGTTCCAGATAATGTGTGTGAATAGCAAATAAGGAGTTACATCACTTCTATTTTTGGCGAATATGTTGCTATGCTTTTCTTTACTTCACTGTGCTCGTTAAATTCGCACCTTCCTCTAGTTTTACAGAGTTGCGCGGCTTCGGAATGCAGTTTTCTCGTTTTTATTGGCGATTGTTTCAAATTCAATAGAGAGATATGGGCAAATCAAATGCCGTTTATGTGTAAGTTACTTACGTGATATGAGATTTAAATGCAACCTAAGAGACATGTGAGTCTGAAATATCGGAGCCTTCGTACAGCATTTCTAAAAATCTGCCAATACTAATTTGCTATCTGAAAATGGATTTGATCTCAGTTCAAAGAAGAACCTCCACGAGCAAATGCTTGAATGCAGTTTTTGACATTCGTATCCTTTGTAAAGTGTCTCGTTAAACCTTGTGGGTGGCTGACTGCCGGCGAAATATTCGTCGCAATTGACGGGTTTTGCTCTTCATCGCACAATGTCAACGCGGGTGTTTCCCAGGGATCGGTATTGCCACCGGGGTTGTTCCTCTTACACATCAACGACATCATTTCCTGTACGATCAATCCGACACAGCTTTGCTAATGACATCACTCTACATAAAGGAATTCAGAGTGCAAGCCTATCTTCAGCTGGTGAGCTGAAGAAAAGAAGATTAACATTGTCTTCGTCTCTGACGAGAGACCTGGAGGATATCACTGCTTGGGGACGTTTCAATCTGGTACTGTTGAATGCTTCCAAAACACAGTACTGTACCTTGACTAACAAAGGGTGCCCTAGCGTTCATCCGGTTTCGCTGGATGGCCGCATTCCACAAAAAATCTGTTCATTTCAGCTGGTCGGAGTCCAGGTGTTAGGAAAAAACTAGTTCTCCACATAACTTCCTCACTCTGTACAAGGCCCAGATAAAACCAAGCTGCTCACATGTTTGGGGTGCTACCGGCCTGACTACATTATCCATGCTCGATCCTCGATTGAAGTAACAAATTAAACCTATGTTTAAACTACTCATAGCAGCCATGGTGCCCTGGTATTTAGGCTTCTGCCTACGCGGGTAAATGCGGTATAAAAACACGTGAATATTAACGTTTGCCTTTTTTTGACATTAAAGTCACTGATTTATACACGAGGTAAGCATCAGATAAGGTTAACATTAACGTTTACGTATGCGGTACTTTTCACTAAAACTCTAATAAAGAATACGTGTACGTTAATTTTAACTTTATTTTACATCTATTACAGATACAAGATTAACTAAAATGTTAAATAACGTTAACGTTTAAGTATGAGGAACAGTGATTACCCAGAAGCAAAAAATATTTTAACGCCTCTAAGTATGAGTTTTAAAGAAGCCCTCTGGTATAATCTTTTTACACTACAAGAAAGCAGCATTAAGAAAAATAAATAATCAGTGAGTAAATGAATGTCAGCATTATGATAATATTATTAATCATTATGATAATTGTATACTAAGTGACATATAAATCCGAACACCCAGTTTAAATGGTTTTATTTTAATAAAATTTTGTATAAGTACTTAATGAAACATTATAAGTAAATGATAAAAATTTCAAAATGATTGCACTGCTTTAAAGCCCTTTGACCTTTAATAATGTGTGGATGCACCCTGATGTGCTACGCATTCTCCAACGTGCCTAGGCATGCTTCTGATCAGGTGGTCAATGTTCTCCTGTGGTATCTCATTCCAGGCAACCACCAACTCCTCTCGAAGTGCTTCTAGAGTCTGAGGAGGACGTTGCAAATTGAGCAATCTCCTACCCATCATATCCCACACGTGCTCAATTGGGGATAAGTCGGGAGATCTTGGTGGCCATGGTAACAATGTGACATCATTATGTTGAAAGAAGTCTATTGTGACTCTTGCAACATGTGGTCGGGCATTATCTTGTTGGAAAGTTGGATCTGCCAGGGTGTCAAGATAGGGTAAAAGATGGGGTTCTAGAACTTCGTGGATATAACGCTGCGCGTTCATGTTACCTCTGATGAAGATTAAAGGTGACCTGGAACCATAAGCTATAGCACCCCAAACCATAATTCTAACAGTGTGATGAACATGTCTTTCAACAAAAAACTGTGGATTCCTCCTTTCACCACGTCGCCTTCTAACCCTGGCACGACCATCGTGTATGCCTAAACAAAATCGAGACTCGTCACTAAAGACAATACTGTTCCATTCCTGATCCCAGAGTGACCGTTGTCTGCACCACTCAAGGCGATTACGTCGGTGTTCTCGAGTTAAAGGGAGGACCCAGTGTGGCCGGTATGAAAACAAGCCAAAACTTCTAATTCGTCAATAAACACTTCGCATGCCAATAGGTCTTCCGTATTCTGCAAATCATTCATTTGCAATGGACCTGGTAGTGGAGAAACGGTCCCTTAAGGCCAATAATCTTAGGCGGCGATCTTCACGGTCTGTTGTTCTACGGCGGCGTCCAGTGCCCCTTGCTCTTTGCTCACGGCCTTCTCGAAGCCATGCCTGACAACACCTAACCACAGTGTCTACACTTCTTTGCACTCTAACTGCAATTGCCCGAAAAGAAAGTCCAGCTTCCCGAAGTCCCACTATACGGCGCCTACCAAACTCACTAAGTTGACGAAATCGTACAGGTCTCCGTACTCTAGGCATCGTAACCGATCGTAAAGGGCAGAGGACGCTTTGAAGAAGACACTTCGTTTGTGAGGCTGCTAATAATGTATCTGGCCAAACCTCGGATGCCCTGGATAACTCTGAGACAGTTTAACAATCCTTTGTTAAGATACTAGATGCCAGTTTTTCTTTGAAAATTTATATTTAGTAAAAATCGTTATGAAAGTTAGCCGATTTTGTTGAAAATTAGCAAATGCACTATCGCAAGTGATATGACTAAACGAAATTAAGAAAGACGGTTTATTAAAGCTGCAAATGGTAAAGATCATCCAGATACAAATGCGTTAAATCCTTTTTCTTGTGAGGTTTTGGTTTTAGTGAAGAGTTTTTTTATCCGATTGAAGCAGCAATGTTACTGGGCTTATGTTTATATCAACTAAATCCTGTATGTTATGAGCTCTTTGACTTGGGTCTCCCATAGCAGGAAATTTCATTTCGCTTTCAGCCATTATCAATTACGTAATATTAGCAATAACAAGTGTTTGAATCTGAATCCATTAAATGATTTGAAATCTTAAAGTGAAATGCCCAAAAATTAGGGATTTAGTCAACAGAAGACAGAAACAGTGATATTCTGGTAAGGAATTTTGATTTACTTGATCAGCTAAAATTGGCAGTTGCAGGCTAATTTAAAACAATTTCTAGAATCGTAGCAGACAAAACACACCAACATGCAATAACATATTTAATTTTTTTTCTGATTTACACAACATCTTTGAAGACCAGACTATCATGGTATCCCATTACTTTCGGCTTATCGTTTGTATTTTACAGTAGCTGCTTTAAATTCTCTGCGTCGCCTTGTAATTCCTGTTAATATGTCTAAACTGGACAATAAAATAAATCTTGAGTTTATGCAAATTTTAACAGGTTCGACGCAGTTATATCATTTACGTACGCAGGAGGGTCAAACGTATTAGTATATCAACAAGCAGACATAAAATGAGATATTAATATCTGAAAGCTTTTTCGCATTAAAAAATTCAGTCCAATCCTTATACTATAATGTTTGAGATTAAAAATATTCCCGAAGAAGCTCAGATTCACATTATACTCAAATGTTTGTTCTGAGCGAAGTCGTCAAACACAAGTGTTTTCTCAACAAGTTGCTAATTTGAATCCTGCCCGACTCTATTAACAATATCTGACATTAAACGAATACGAGGGATGTCTTTTAAGTTTTGCATAGGAAATAAGACAACACGGTAGGTAGTTTTAAATGACTTCATTGTTTTTCGAATGCGCTCGAACCAATTTTCGAACCACTTATTAAACTCGTTTGCTGGCAGACCCAAAATGGCATTTTTGAATGCGTCAACTGCTTTTTCTGGTGATTGGAACCCTTGACCACGCAGTCTTTTTTTAATTTTCGGGAAAGTAAAGAAATCGTTAGGACTTAGATCGGGACTATATGGAGGACGTTTTCTTCCGTTAAATATTGCCTTGTTTTTTGGGCTGTGTGCGAGCTTGCATTGTCTTGGTGGAGGATGATTCTTCTTTCGGGGTTGATTTTTCGAAGCTGGGTGATGACTTTTGGCAAACAAATGGTGGTATACCAATCCGCAGTAACAGTTCTTTGTTCATTAAGAGGAATTGTTGCAATATGACCTGCTTTTGATACAAATGTCGCGACTATCTATTTCGAAACACTTCGAGAACGGATGTCTTTTGTTGGCTTTTCTTCACCTTGGAACACCCAAACAGCCGACTATCTGTTTATTTTCTGGTTCATAACAGTAAATTCACCATTCATCACCACTAACAATGCTGTACACATTTTTTGAGTTTCCAGAATTGAAACTCTCAAGCGTTTTTTGACACCAATTAACCCTGGCTGCTTTCTGCTCTTCAATCAACAGGTGGGGTATCCAACGAGAAACTAATTTTCTTACTCCTAATTCTTCATGTAAAATTTTAAGAATTGAGGTCTTTGAGATCTTCAAGGACGCCTAAATGTCGAGATATGTCACATGTCTATCTTCAATGATGAGTTTGCGCACAGCATCGACGTTTTCCTGGGTGACTGCCGTTTTTGGTGCACCCACACTGGGATCGTCGCTAAGACTCACCCGTCCACGTTTGAATTCTCCGTACCAACGTGAAATTGTCGACTGATGTGGCGCTTCGTTGCCGAAAACAGACAGTAACTCAGCAAGGCATTCTTGTTGCGATAATTGTCTCTGAAAGTTGTAACAAATTATGGCGCGAAAATGTTCTCGGTTGAGTTCCATTTTTCTAATGACTTGGTGACACTTAAAAATTCACTGTAGTGAGAACACTACACGTATTGTTGTGAAACTTTGAATTTAAGTTTACTAAAGAGTGAGGTTAAGATTCAGTACTGACGTTCGATCCGCGCGGCCTATTATGTTTCTATATGCAAAACTTAAAAGACATCCCTCGTATACGCACACTAGGAATTAAGAAAAATAATAAGTAATGCTAAATATAGAACGTAAGGAGATAATATGCACAAAAAGACGTTTTGAATATATTTACACTCAAGATTATACTTACTACTTAGCAGCAAATTTGATGAAACTTACCTGTAAAAAAGAAATGTCTATTAGATTAAACAGTTACAGTTTTAGAACTTGAATAACCAACCAAAACTGTTATGTTATTACCAAGCTTCTCGTAAGTATGGTCTTTTGGAAAAATCTCGATAATACCAATGGTCTTATTAATATGTATTTGTAATGCCAGAACAAATCATGAAAAGCGTTCTCAAAGTATCGAGATGCTAATTTTGTCATCTAGTATAATAAAATAGATAGAGAAACGGACAAGACATGGATATATCATTATAACTGCATTAACCATTTAACATAATTGCCAAAACTAACGAATTAATTAGCAAAAATTAGCAGATGACGAGTTCTTTACATTATAAGCGTATTTTTAGAAAACAGCTTATGTAAGTAGTAAGCTCTTGATCGTTAGATACAATATTTAGGTCAAAGTACTTTTTCAATTAAGCCTCATAGTGTCGAATCTATTGATTGTATAGCACAGGAGCTTACTACGCCCACAGTTTTTACAAACTCGGTATTATGACAGCGGAAATTTGATCGAGAATTCTAAGCTTTCAAAGGAATTTCATTTCAAATAACTCTAAGTCTAAAAATACCAGCGTTAAAGAAAAGCTAACAATGAAGTGCTTATGAGCGTATATTGAATTCATTTAATTTATCTTAATCAGTATGAAGGTACGTGAGACTTTAAGACTCTACCTTTCTCTTCATTTCTTCTACAGGTTTCTGATAATCTCGAGACGCAGTTGACAATAAATTTATGAATTTGTAGAATCATTCAATGATTTCAGGTGTTGTAAATGGGAAGAGTCCATTTATAATTTTATTGAACGCAAAGGTCAATAATGGCCGCTCGCTTGGAGTCATAATCAAGATCGTTTTCAGATCCTTTTATGCCTAGTTTGACAACACGAAAAAACCATTAGAACAAATGGGGTGTTTTTAAAGTTGGAACTTTCTTGCTTGCCAAAGTCTAACCGAGATACTAGGTTTTGAATATGTCTGCTATGTTGTATGTCATCCTGCCTCTAGCAACTGATTAGGTGAAATTCTTCAACGCGCGCTTGAGTTCAACTCGCCATGTATGTAAATTTGAAAAAACTGTGAATGAGTGAGTTTCGATACTGCATAACGTTACATTAGCTTGGTTATTTGTTTCTGGGAAAGAAAGTCCCGGCTTTCCGAGCATCCATTTATCAACTTGAGATGTCTCTATATATGGTATCTGGCAAAAACAATTTTATATCTCCTATAAGATCTATATCTTCCAAAATGGCATTTTAATAAGGGTACCGGAATCACTTAAGTTCCCGCATTATATCTGTGCATAACTCCGGAGCTATTAAGGTAAGGAACTTGGGCGGTAAGGTAATTACCCCCGTTAAATAGCGCCTGACCTCTTTAATGAAGGTCTACGTCTATCGATTCCATCCTACATGATACGCTTTAATAAACCTTGCGTACTTTATTATATCGCGGCGGTATCAGCAATATGCGAAGATTGCGATGTCTTCCTCCGTGCTTACATCGGAAATGGATGCTAGCTTACATCTCGGCGAAATTAAGATATTGATATATAAAGGATATTCCCTGCCTCCAGCATAATCGTACTTCTATTAGCAGAATTCATACTTCGATCACGTAGAACTGCAGCGATCGATTATCGTTAGACAATTATGAAATTGCGGTCATAGTAAAACGTATGTGAGGATTTTGGTTCAGATATTTTCAAAATGGCTGCACCGGAAGTAGATGCCAACGTTCATGTGAAACATCCTATACCTAAGTCTAACCATTTTTGAGAAACATCAAATTTTGTGTGAACAATCACAAATGCAGATCCATAGAAGCCTATAAAGTTTTCGTATATTTTTGCCTTTGTCGAACGGTTTGTAACTGCTCCCCTATAGGAGGTTCTACTTTAATGGACTTCATTCGGGATTTTGATAATTAATGATACAGGGTAGTCAAAAAAATCGGATGAAAATTAAATTGTAAAAAATTATTCGGAAATGTTTGCTCCTTAAAAAATCAGTCATACATGGCTTTTTCGTATATGGTGCATGTTTTGCACATAAAAAAAGTAGACAATAGGAAAAAAGTTGTACCATTTCGTGGTCTCGAGCCTCGCGTGCGATATTCACTGCGAGAGCTTCGCTATTGCGGGGGTGCTAAATTAGTTTCCACACAGTGTAAACGTTACTAATTAGATTTTCCACTATTATTCCTAAAAAGCCTTTATAAATTGAACCTAAATGAGGAATTTAAGTAATAAACACGAATGTTATTGATCATTTGTTTTAATAATTAATCTCGCAATGCCCATACATGCAGAACTGACCATAAAAAAGGCGTAAGCAGTATTTGTTAATATTTCATAAACTACTAATCATACAAAACTATTCTCATTTTCATTCCATTTGAAAAAATTAACTTTTGGCATTTTTTACAATTTACCACGCAGCACTATTAATTATCAAAATATCGAATAAGGTCCATTAGAGTAGACTCCCTTCTATAAGGAGACAAAACGTTCGTCAAAGACAAATTTATACGAAAATTTGTGATCTTTTACACAAAATTTGATATTTCTCAAGAACGGTTAGAGTTAGAATCCTACGAATCCCGAAAATTGTACATTAAATCATGGTAAATATGCAAAATTTAAGGTCCAATCGGATTCTCAGGGCGGATCACTGCCCCCTGGCATCCTCCTACGGGTACCCATGGCAACGTTCGTCGTTAACTTTTTTCTCATAGATGCGTGGAAAGTGCGGAGTCAGTCTACTAGACTCCATTTTTCCAGTGTCCTCCTGACAGCGAAACACGGATTATCGAGTGCTAAAAAAGAAGTCCTCATAAAAAAGTGGCTTATTCCGTAATCCTCAATCTAGGAATGTAATTTAAAATATATTTCATGTCAGTCAGTTTTCTATTTCCGTTAACTGCTCAACGGTAGACTTTGCGATAAGTATCCATTTATGTTCGAAGATTAGTTCTAGTGTCATCTTTCATTAGCCTTGTTGAATGACTTCTCTTTGCTTGTCCTTTTCAAATCAGATTCAGATTTGCCTTTAGAACTAGAAAATAATGTTGATTACCTTATTTGTAATGATGAATGAACGACTAAGCTTAATGGAACAAAAAAATGACATGTATTTTTTTAATAAGTTATAAATCCAACATCCTGTGTACTAATTATTCTTTGACATACACATAATGATAAGTAATGATTTGGAATGCGTGAAGCCATCAGAATCTAAATTGCCTACATACTTCGGAGCATAATAACAATGTCTTTTTAATGACCGGTGAATGAGCTAAATATTATTTTTCAATAAATGCTCAGAGAAAATGTATGTGGCGTGAACTGTCAGTAAATGTTTAAGCATTATGAGATTAGAAAAAAAATGAAATGTTTTAGATGATTCTTGAGCAGGTCGTGTTTGTAACCTTATTTTATCGTGGTTTCACATTGTTTAAAAATTGATGTCAAACTTTCTTATGCGTCATGAATTTATGTAACCTCTCCTAAGCTTGCTTTTGATATTCCCTCCAATTTGTTCAAAACTGATAACATACAAAACATTTGAATTTTTCAATATTTCTTCTCGGTTTGGATCCACATTGTTAACACTATTATATCACGAACTAATACAGCGCGAAGCGCCATCTACCCCTGGAATCGAGCACTGCGAAACAGTGAATCACAGCCAACCGACAGATCACACTTTATATATTATACAGTTGCTATGCTTCTCGGCTCAAGCCTAGACCTTGCTGGGGAGTAGTCAAAAATCACGAAACGTACGTTGGTTGGCATTTGAAATATTATACCATTAATGTGTTTATCATATAGTAACTGAATAATCTTCTAAATTATTTTGGTATACATATACAAGGTCTATTAATTGAGTGATGAGACTGATAACGCAGCGTTCGATCTGGCAATACTGGGGCGCCTGGATTCGAGGCAAGACAGAGAAACATGTGATCCACCTTCAGTACAGTAAGTTTGAACACGCTCGATTTATTTGTAGCGATTATTCTTTCCTATTGCATTCTAGAAATGAGTGACATCAATTTCAAGCACAGTGTGCTATCAGGTTTTACTTCAGACTTGGGCACAGTGCAACGGAAACTCTTGCTAAACGGGTCTACGGGGATAGTGTTTTATCAGGAGCCCAGGTTTTTCGGTGATAAAAATATCAACAAAATCCAGAATCTTGTGCATTCAGATAGACGGTTGATATTCAGAATGATCGAGAAGAGTTAAATTTGACTCACACCACCGTTCATTAGATCAAGAACAGCTGGGTGTTGCATCACTATAATGCTCCTTATCACATAGCAATGTCAACGAGTTTTTGGCCAGTAAAAACATTCCTGTGGCTCCTCAGCCTCCTTATTTGCCTGACTTGAGTCTCTGTCACTTTTTTCTCTTCCTGAAGTTGAAAAATCACCTCAAGGGACAGTCGAAAACAGCCAGCTGAAGCCTATTCTAGTATCGCAGTTCCAGCACTGCCATTTTGAGGGTGATAATATAAAATTGTAATCATATTTGAATAAAAAAAAATTCAGCCTAATCATTTAATTTACAGACCCCGTATAAATTTAATTACCTGCCTGACATTATCTGATCATGTTATTTAACCGAAGGTGATAAATATGATCTCATAATTTAGCAATTACTTGTCACATAATGTGCTGATATCCATCTACAGGGCTTCATAAAGTGTCAAGGATCATAATTCGTATATTTAAATATATAGGAGCTGTTTCGACAAAAATGATTAACAAGTATACGTATAGTCGATTGATTCGAAGAAGTAACCAGCGATGACATTAATGTCATAAAGCATATTGGCTCAGGGGCGTCGGCTTGTTGATTATATTGCCTTTGTATTTGGGATTATGCGTTGTATTTACAATTGTGCGCTGTAACGTCCGAATCTAGGAATATCCTAGATTGGTTTCTTCGACATGGGGAACTACAGGAAACTTTCAGAAACTGCCCACTAGACAGACACACACCCGTGTATTTTACATGTCAGTTTGTCTTTCAAAGATTCGCAGAGCGAGTCTCCTCTCATTCAGACAGATCCCTTGACTCGCCTTTGTGTTGCTTGTACACAAAAACTGTAATCGCAGATATTAGTATAGGAGATCAAACTGTCAGTAGGTATTATATACAGGGTGGCCCATCCATGTGTGGACGGAATATTACTCGTAAACAAATACATTTTGGGAAAATCTATTTATGGCATGTTACACATGACATTTGAGGGCACATTTCTAAAATATTAACAATTATACAGGGTGTCCCAATTGTGACCTTCATATCAAAGTTGTGATTTTTTAAATGGAATGCCTGAACTTTTATTGCACATTTGGATAATCCAATTCAAAAGAAGACTGATATAACATACTATGAGGTTTTGGTAATTAGCTACTGAGATGTGAGGTGTTTTGTCCAGAAAAACCGTCCACTTCCGCAACCCCTCAATCCGCCTTATTGAAATTTGAAGTTCTGAATTTTGTATCAAAAAAAAACTTACACGCCTCAGCTTCTAACTTATTTGTTACTTTTTCGAATTTTTATTTTCGCTTAGACAGGGTATCGATCTTCTTCTTTTGAATTGGATTATCCAAATGTGCAATAAACGTTGAGGCATTCCATTTAAAAAATAATCACAACTTTGATATGTAGGTCAAAATTGGGACACCCTGTATAATTGTCAATATTTTATAAATGTGTCCTCAAATGTCATGTATAACATCCCATAAATAGATTTTCTGATGAATGTATTTGTTCATGAGTGATATTCCGTCCACACATGGATGGGCCACCCTATATATATATATATATAGAAAATGATCATGCGGAGAAAGGTATTGCAACAAAAAATAGGAAAAATAATGGACAAAATCCGCAAAAAGGGAAAATAGATTTGAGCAGAAAATAGGATAGGTAACCCGAGCAATACGTATTTCTGCTGGTTGGCTTCATCAGGGTCCGAAATAAATGCACATATGCAACCATAAAAGTAGATACACATGCCCATACATCCGGATACGGGTGTAACCTCTGTCCTTAGTGTATCGAGATTGTGGAAAAATCTACCCGAGGAGGTATAAAAAAAGCATAATACATCGTACGCCACTGATAACGCGGCTGGACCCGCATGCATCGATACGGCACGTTCTGTATAAAGGCATGCCCCGTTAGCAGTGGTATTATTCATTTTATTATACACTATAGTATTGTATTGTATGTTGTCCATTTTGTACCCGAGTAGAGCCTAGTAGTTTTTTAACTTCTTGTTAAGTGAACATTAAGCTTCGCAATAGTAATGCAAGTGAAAAGATAATTGAAAGTATTTGATCGTGCTGATTCTAAACCTTGATTGTAGTCTTCCATACCAATTTTGAGGTAAACTAATAGATTATAATAATAATAATAAGAAACGTCTTTATTGCACGATATATACACTACACGTATACATAAAATGTAACTGTACTGGCGAAGTTTAGCAAAATGCTATTCTAAAACTTAACCACTTAAGAGGTAACACAAAGAAAATACATAAAAAATAGGACATATCTTTTCTAACCCATATGAGGAGTGAAAAATGAAAAGAAATAGATGCCCTTACTCGATTTGTCAGCTGTTACACATAATTGTTTGCTATTTGCCATGAAATCTCATCTAAAATTGTGCTTTCTAATATCCGTCTTATAGTCAGCAAGATGCAAGAGAAAAATTGATCAGTCGCTACATTTTCTTTGAACAGCCGGGTCTGCAGGAAAATCAATCAATGGGATTTTTCGTGCAAGCTTATCTACAGTTGATTGATTTTCGTGCAAGGCAATTAGTGTTTTTTCATGCAAGTTTATTTATTCATTTATCTGCAATTTTGATGGAATAGTTAGCAGCTTACAATGCATGCAAGTGTCCCTACACCGGTCCGGTGATTTGTGTGATTATATTCAATTATTTACAGATATTATGTTTTGATGTTGAGTGGTGCAGGTTAGAAAACGAAAACCATAATTATAGTATAGGAATGTAACAGGGAATATTGCTTCCGTTTAGGTAGGCTAACCTTGCGCGTTTCAATCGAGAACACAGGGCCGCCTTGCAAATTCAAGTAATCGGATGCAATTGTCTTGCAGACAAAACAATGTTGTCTTGCGACTGCAAGAACTTGCATGCAATGGTCTAGCGAACTGCAAAACTGTTTTGAGATAATTCCAAATAAGAACGGTTAAGAGACAACTTGCCGAATGTGTGATCTGCTGTAATATGTTATTAGCATGGTTCATAACGCGCGTTGATGAAATTAGCATTGCCGTGCATAAAACTCGCAACTCATTTAACCCGCCGTCAATACAGTTTATGATAAATGTGGTGAATATGTTAATCCTGTTTTAAATCTCGACTTTCCAATATCCGAATTTGGTGATAATTTACACGTTTTCATTTGGCGCGTTTGTGTTTCCCCGCTGCCTTTGGGATAATTAACCGGCCATGTTTATGATCGGCTTCAGGCTTTCGCGCAAGTGAACTGCCATTTTTTATACTTTTTGAGGTGTTGATGACTACGTTGAAGGTTAAAGACCCAGATTATCCCTGTCGCGTCGCTTCCTCTGCCAAGTATGTAAGTGAAGGCAGGCGGGCTGAAATTCAACCAATATTGAGGCACAGGATGGTAAGATTATTCAGGATGATTAAAAAAAATGCAAGTAATATAGCTTTGGTAAAAGGGAGTTCAAAAATGAAAGGGAATGTTCGTATGAACATGGATCCGAAGATAGTTATCCCAAGATATATGGGACAAAAGTTTATGCAATCGAGAAAAATATTAGGTTGATTCCGCAAATAATCCCTTCTGAGAGAAAATTTACCTACGAACACGTATAAAAAAAGAAAAATGGATAAACTCCGTCAAACAATTACTCCATAGTCTCCAACTATTTGACAACGTTGCCATCTAGAAATTTCGCCTCTGCGCTACTAACAGTATCGCCTAGCCTCGCCACCCGCCAACCACCCATAGATGACGCGTATGTTGAAAATATCCCGGTATATATGTGATGTATAAAATATGTTTAATAGGTCCGTAGGATCACCATGGTTGGAATGGTATTAATATATGAACGCCAATAAATTCAGATAAATCTTCCCCCACCACTACAATCTCCAGAAACTAACTTTTAAACCTACGCAAATATCCTCAAAATGTCCAGGAAGCTCTGAAACATAAAAACTGAGTTTCAGCGTTTTTAATTGGGCAGTTCAAAAGTCCGATTAACAAAGTTCCTCATAGCAGCCGCGGAGCCCCGCAATTTAGGCTTCTGCCTGTGCGGCTGCTTCGGTGTAAAAAAATATCTCATTTTCGAGTTACAATACTTCCTCGCCATTTGGCATGGAAATAATAATATTTACTTGGAACGGACGAACATATCGAATCAAAATTTTATACATCTAGAACAAACCTGTCCAACATACGGCCCCCGGGCCACCACCCGGCCCGCATAGGCCCGCGAGCCAGTTACAACTCTCATCCAAAATTCAAAAATACTTCCGGACCTAGCCTTGTTATCTTACAACGAACCGAATATGTTACAAATGGATACCCGCCTCAACAGGAACTGCGCGCATAGAAACTTAAAACTGCGAGGGAAAGATACTATGCACGTAGTTATATATGAACATGCTCAAAGCTCTTATTGTTGGAAAAGCAGTTGGTTCATTGGAGACCTTATCTGCAAGAAATCAAAAGTCATACTTTGCAAAGTACTCGTTGTTGTTGCAAAGGTTGAGGAATAAGTTTGATGAGAGATTCGTTAACTTCAAATCGCAAATCCCCAGCATGAAAGTGTTCCGAAATCCATTGGATGTTGAAATTGAAAACGCAGAACCGAACCTACAGTCAGAATTAATTGAACTGCAAAGTTGTTCTCATCTAAAAACGGCATACAATGGTTGTCTTCCAAACGAGTTAATTGGATTTTGCAAAAAGTATGTTACACCCAAACCTTACTAAATTAGCTCTTCAAAACATTTCTTTATTCGGTAGTTCATATATTTGCGAGCAGCTGTTTTTCCGCATGAAGTATAACAACTACAATACCAGCTAACATAAATACATGGTGCAAACAGAACAAATGTCAGACATCTCATTAATTAAATTTTCAGAGTACCTATCTATATTATAAGTGAAATAAATGAACCATATTAGAATGTGTCACCTTACTTTTCTTTTGTTCCGCTAGGTTGCGAAAATACTAAACATGGCCCTCCACAAAATTATGTTGGACAGTCCTGATCTAGAACGAACACTAAAACCAATACATGCAAAAAATTTCGTGCCTCAATCTACTTCAGTGGCCTAGAAGCTGAACTGTTTTGCCTAGAGGAAGAGAAAGAAAAAACTCCTTATTCATACCGAAATTATTCATTCATACGAAGACGAATATCAAGGGTACCTAATTTCAGTAAAACGTTACCCACTATGACAAAATCCAACAAGCACCAGCTACTGTAGTGATTTTACATCGAAATAAGTACACACTTTATGGTGTTCGTTTAAAAAAATGACTCATTCTCTTATATAATTATTTTGAAACATTACATCTGTAGTACTTGAAACCCCACCTTCTTGTCTCGTTATAGTTTCAACCACCAATCATACAACCCAGAAAGCTATAAATATAAGGTGTGGATTGTTGATTTTAAAAATGGTTGGGTGCCACTTGAGACAGGAAGAAAAAGCACTTGAGGAGAACAGGAGGAAGTGACAAAAGATTTACACGAGTAGCCCAGACAGCTTGGTAGCATTTAAATGAAAAGGATACAATTAGTAACCGAGACAGAGTGATGTCCTCGGAACGGCGACAAATTGGAGAACATTGCGGAAGCTCAGTTCAGATCCATTTTATAAGCAGGCATTTTAAGCCAGATAAGATAAAATGTGTGGTAGATGGACTCTGAATTACGTATCGACAAATATTGAACACGTAACATAGTTTTTTTATAGCCACATGAAAAATATTAATGGATATGTGAAACTACATCCACTAATCGTCTTTGAATAATAAAGTGTAAGGTTCTTAGAAAATTCACTAAAACTCCTTCGTGGGTGGCGTCTTACTTGTTACATACTATAAGGTATTTGTCTTCTCTTATCTTCTCAATACCTGCTAATTTCCATCCATCTATGATTATCTGCACAGTTGCATGTTTAACCCAAGACAATTTTCGTTAGTTGGTAGCCAAAAACTGCACTGAAACTATTCTTTGACGATACATATATCTACATGAGTTTAGTTGACGAATATTTTTATAGTTAACTAGTGAACATGACCGAATCAAGGACGAGGTATTGGCTCCATGTCAAATATTTGTTTAACAAATTTTGTGGTTGCGTGTCCGATAGATAAACAATATAAAAATGTCAGCGAGTAGTAGCTCGCCTTGAGTAATGTTGATGAATCAACAGTAAGATCAAAGTTTTTTCGCTCTTATTTTTTACAAATAAATTATTTCTGTTTTTCACAAATATGTATATGTGAAACGGCGTTTCTGAATGTCTGCTTAGAGATCCCACTTCCTACACAGTCCAAAATCACTAGAATTACATAATCTTCACACGTACACTAATGTGATTTTTCATTACCAGTCCATTCACACTTCGACTTTTTGAATGATCAGCACTTAGCAATATTGTAAAAAACCCAATGCCATTGATGCTGACCTTACGATATGCGATATCAATATGCAATAATATCTGTAATGTGTAATAATGAGTAATTCAATAATACAATAGATCGTAAGAGTTTACTTGAAACAGTAGCAAATAACATATTGAGTGTTTCTACTGTATTTGATTGTCAAAGACAAAGATGATGTGAAGGTGGTACAATATTCAATAGCTCAAAATTTAGGAATTGAACGGATTAATTAATATGTCGCCGACTCCTCCGCCTAGGATGAGGTAACAAATATTAACGATAATCATCTCTTTAGATGTACAGTAGCTCGAGCAAGACAAAAGTGCACCCTAACACTGCATACTTGATGTATTAAGTCAGCGCCTATTATTGATATTTCCACAAATTTGATTGATTCGCGCATTTTTCGGTCTGTAAGAAGTAACTATTTTTGTAATTTTGTTCTGAAAGCTGGACTATAATTATTTATTTTACAATCGATATTATTTTGCTTTGAGTGCTCTAAGGCACCGTAAATTATGTCTTTTGGTTCCAAAATACAGACAACAAAAATGATTGAAGTGGGAATGGTACCGTAAAAACCTGAATTGCATACAGTATGATGAATTTGCCAGATGAAAACTAGAAAACCAGTGTATCTTAAAGAAACTAATCCATATTTCTTTCCTCACAGATCAACCTGTTTAATTAATCCATGAAGTAGAATGATAATTTCGGAATCTATAGATGAGATTTACATTTTCTTCATGTTTCGTTATAGTTTTTTTTTTTAGTTTCCAGTAGTTAAACCTACGTATATGGCATAGGGTAGTCCGCAATATATTGATTGCTCAATGTTTTTTCCTTTTGCATTGGGTACAGATATAAATACATATAAATTGTAGCTGTTTGCTTTTTTACGTATCTCAGGGAAGAGGGATCAAGGTTTCCCTAACCCTTGGATGAACCATTAATTCAAGTAAGTGATCGGATTTCAAGGCTCCCTGATATACGGGTTTGCTCAATGTACTCCGAAACGTCACCCTGATGCAGAGATGAGCACTGCAAGATTCCATTCAATATTTTTATTTATACATCGACAAGGGCTCTACGAATAGCTGGAATGTAAGAGACTTTTATTAAACTGAACCAGTGCTGTTTACATAAAACGCTAAACAAAGTTGTATGGAAGAAGCGACATTTTTAATTAATATTACAAACAGAGAGTTTAGATTTAATACTAATACGAAATGTCTTGTCTGATGCAATTCAATGGATCTTCTAGCTGATGACACTCATGAAAGATTGATTTATGATATGAACACCAGGTTTAAAAACTAGAGTCAAATTTATCATTAAACATGATACAATCTTTATTTTATAATTCTTGCACCTTTCAATAATTGCTGAAGCAACGCATTATTAGTAGAAGTTCATCCCGCACTTCATTTTGCGTATCAGATAACTGCACAGCATTTCTTTGTTCATTATTCATGCACCTAAATCGCAATCAAAACAAGCACCATACCAGAACAATTCCTCATATCAAATCCAGCTAATCCTTCTTCGAAAGCAAGGCCGTCGTATCACATATCAGATCACAACAGAGCAATCGTCACACAACCTTAGCGATCCTAACCTATATTCCAAGGATGTCGGGACGTGGTGGAGTGGCGCCAGTTTCGGCGTCGCGGCGCCGACGCTCGATACGTGCACACACACGTGGTTGATGCGCCCCTCGACGGAGACGGCGTCCGCTCCGGCAACGACCGAGTCACTGACTCCACGAGCACGCTGGACGCGGCGTTGCTCCAGGTCCAGACGACGAGGGGCTCGCGAATGCGGTCGCGGTGGCCGATGCGGCCCGCACTGAGACGCATAAGCCGCCGCAAAGAAGCGGATACACGCGAATTCTTTATGGGTTCGGAGATAGTTAAGGGTGTTTCACATTAGTAATGTTCTAGCATCATTTTTCCAAGGGGTTTGAAACCGACTGAGCATGCGCAGTGGAGAAAACGTGTTCAAGAAAGGGCAAACCTAGTTGAGGATTATCGGTCAGCTCTTTCAGCAAACCAGTTTTTGGGTTGAAAACTTGTTTCGGATGGTTCGAAACAGTGCACAGGATTTTGACGGTACTAGGAGTTTTTGACATGCGCAGATCGCACAAGATTTTATTTTGTCATGGGTGACTTATGATTTGGGGTAATTATTTTTGAATTGTGTTGGGGTGTTTGCGTCTTTCTTAGTTTCGTCGCAACTTTGACTACTCATCAATTGAAAAGATTGAAGCCAGATAACCGTTTTTATAAAATTACACATTGACATGGAAATTTCAAAGTGGCTGAAAATATCTCAACTAATCAAGAACAGTATGTTCTTCGAAAAGAGGATTGGAGGCAATGGAGAAATTTCAACTTATGAGCAAACACTTTTTATCATTCGCAGTGTATGAACAATCATCAAGATTAAGATTGTTTTTGTTTTCTCTCACTCGTATCAATACAGACGGTGTACCAGTAGCTTGCACTGCCACCTACGAGCAATTTACCAAAGCAGTACTCTGACACCTGCACCGTTGTTTTGTTTATGCAATTTTTGCGTAGTCTTCCAAACGGATCGCCTATAATGATGTGTTCATGAAACCAGCTGCCATTTCAGAATTGGCAGAAAGCTTATGCATTTTCTGTGTTCTCGACATATTCGCGTTGACCGTCTCCAAGGCAAGACCTATGACATGCTGATGATTGCTAAAAATTACGAAACAACGTAGTATGCGGATGAGCATGGTCACAAAGATGGAAAGCAAACAAATCATATTCAGCCTAATAATTAATTAGTTTGACCGCATCCAGATATTGTACAGAAAAAGAACGCTAATGGTACCCACGCAAAATCCAGTGTTTTTTCAATACTTAGTGCTACTGATTCAATGTCCTAGTGAATGCCATTTCAAGCCTTGGTCATTTTCGTATTGAACTCAAACTTATCAATTTAGATATCCGGCTGTAGCAGTTTGCTAGCCTAAACCTGCGGTCCGCTCGTGTGGAAGCAGTATAGTTCATACATCCTGCACTAGTTTGGAGGAGATTGGTTTCGGAGACAGAAATGCAATATTCAAAGTAACGCAATTGTTACTTTGGTAATTCATATTTTTTATTCAACATTTCAATGCAAAAATAGATAAATGTGAATGTCTCTGCAGTTCACCCCGCAGAACCGCAATACAAAGAAACGTATAAATTTGTATGTTTACTAATTAGTACCCAAGGAACGTTATAGGAATGGTTTTATCCGCGCATCTTTTTGAAAAAAAGTTCAAGTTTAGAATAAAGAAATTAAATTGTCAATGACCTCAAATATGACCCTAAAATGATCTCTAAAGAAATTGACAGCCTATCAGTAGCTATAATCAAATATCTTCCTACCTTTCTTTCATATCAGTCGCATAATAAATTTTTGTTTAGAAGACGGACGCCACCCTAAACAGGGGAAGCTGGCCTTAAAAGTTTGCTTTAATTAAACATGTCCTTAAAATCTCAAATCCTACTAAGCTTTAACATCTTAGACATATTCTGTCGTACTTAGGTGAAAGGCAACAAAGAATAAAAATATGTCTGAGAAAATTGGATCGAAATTTTTTTTGAACTAAGTAAATAATATCATTACGACACAACAAAAGTGAATGAATATTGTAAAATTACATGACATTGAGAATCGTTAATATGTGATTTTGGATCATAATTGTTGTCGAATAAATGACGTTCCGTCTGTGATTGTCGTTAATAAAAAAGTAGTAACATGTAATTTACGGCTTTTGTATTCTGCGTAAACAAATTTACTGCCTTTTAACGTAGTTATCATATTCTATTTATATTATTCTTTCTGAGGAAACATTTTATAATTATATAAATAAACTAAAAACAGCATCTTTCCTTATATGTGGACTTGAACGAACAATATTTATCAAAAACATTCTTACGGAGCAAAAGTTTATAACTATAAATACTTATTCACAAATAATACAATTATTAAGTAAAAAAAGCTTAAAGTAAACATCATAATAGGTTATAAAGGGTAAAAAGGTAGTACTTGTATCATACAGAAAATAAAAGCAGTAGTTTGAAACTACTGCTGTTTCACTTTGATATACAGTTTTACTGCTTATGCAGAAATGTAGTTAATATGAAATATTTGATAAAGTGAAAAAATAAATATTTTTGTTATTGTCGTGATCAATGATATATTATGTAATTGTAATAAAAAATGTATTGACGTCAAAATTTAAAAAGAAGTAAATGAGCTTTACTGCTTATTACCTAAGTAAAAGTTATCATAGGGAAACAATACTTCAAGCAAAACAAAACAGCAACGAAATCGATCTAAATCAAGTCGCGATGCCCTATTTATATACCCGCAGGGGTATTAAGTAAAAAACCTACAAAACTTCAAAAAAAAAACAGACGAAATGTCATCTTGCAGACTAGGTAGTTCTTAGTGTGCATATATTCCAAGTTTGCTCGCTGTTCGCTGACGTTTCAGCAACAAGTACGGGTTTACAACAAGTGTACAACAGCTTGTGCTAAGTTAACATCTTGTAGAAAAACCTAGGAAATCTACTAAATGTAAAAAAACGACAAAATGTCGCTTTTGAAGATACGTAACACCCATGCCGTACTCATTTCGATCGGAACAGAGCTTCCTCATCAGACACCTTATGTCAAATTCCATCTAGCCATTGCGGCTGTAGCTCGTGCAATAGATATTTCAAAGTCATTTCCCGGGATAAAAAGTAGCCAAATCCGTTCAGCTGTTTTGGCCTGAATATTAACCATCCACATGTTCTCATTTATAATATTAGTAGGGATATTGTAGAAGAAAACAAGCAGTCTTTTAAGCAACTCGCCTGTTACTGAATGTCATATGAAAAGTTCCGTGCGAGGTTGCCAAAAGTTCCGATTTTTCATTCACAAATGATGGTCTCATGAATTTTTGGATTTTTTGGAAGAACATAGTTACTTACCAACGCACAATAAGTTTATTGATGTCAAGTCACCCAGATGTCCAAATTATTATCCATCTCAGTTGTTTAATCTAATACAAAGGGAGTCGAGGAGAATTCTCAAGTTGTTGAACTGTTCTAGTTTCAAATCTAAACTGTTCCCTGTCCGGGTATCTTTACGGTGTTGCTGGTATTTCTTTCAATAAATATTAGAAAACATTTAAGTTTTTTGGTAATTCAGAAAATAAACCCTTCTTTCCAAAAATTTCCTGAAAGTTCCTGTAAAATTTTGGTTCCGAGAAGGTTCCTCCAAGATCCAAAAAGTTGCGCATGTCGGAACTTATTCCATCGATTGACAACACTGATGAAAGCAATAAACACCAATTATGTGAATCCCACCTCAAGTTACCGTCGGTTAATCCAAAGCATCAAATCCTTCACCGCTGAGTGTTTGACATTGTGTAGACAACTGAGAGCAACAGCATCATTAGTGTGCATTCGGCCTAATCTCGCTACTAACGACCGGTGTACCAAGTAGTGCGCTTGAATTTCAACTCTTAGGCGCGCATGTACTTTGTAGTTAATACAAAGCACACCTTAATGCGCCTTCGCGAGAAGTAGCCTGATACTGGTCTCTAACCAATGAATTATTTACCACTAGAAAGTTTAAACCATCCTCCGTACATTTTATGATTTGTCTACTAATGATGTGAGCAATTTATGAGAAACACACTGTACAGGGCATTTCAAAATAAGAAGGGTAAGTCTTTCCATAATTTTTTAATATTACGTCATCAATATCATATGAAATAAGAAAACAGATCGACTAACTGGACCGAGGGAACAACAGATTTTTCCAAACTTTGCTAAAATTCTATAGTGGATGAAAATTTGGATGAAGGTAACTGACGTAGTCTCCTTTTGCATAATAAAACGTTCTGGATCCAACGGTAGGATGTACTGAAACATTTTTAAAAAACTTTTAGATTTTTTTATTATGGTCCGGTAAATATTATACATAGAAAAGTTTTTAAGGCAATTTTGTAGCTTGATGAGTAAGCTATCAAAGGTTGTTTTTATGATAGCTTCGTATCTACATTCGCTTATGAAATGGAGTCAATTTTCTTAGAACCGTGGTTAGTCCATACGAGAATGCGCCTAGCTGACTATCAAAAAGCGTTGTGCTTGTTACGGAAAGTTGGCCGCTTGTTATACACAAATGTTGTTGAGGTCATTTGAAATAGTTTTGTCAGGAGCTTAACACTCTTCAGGCCTCAAATCAGGGGTTGGAGGATGGTAGGGGGTTAGAATAGCACTATTTCCAGAAAAATCCCATTTATCGGCAATTTGGCATCGCTAAACCCATTCAAATATCACTTACCCCACGTTAAATCAAATACGGTATTTAATTCATCAAATTTTTGCGTTACTATTGGCCTGTAACATTTTCAATATGAGCGGGAGAGGTACGCGACCAAGCGGTGGCATTTTTGCGGATTCTTTCTATTTTTTACCTGTGTTACACATACAATCTGGGTAGGCACAATGTCTATTATCAAGTATATTCTCAAATTATCACTCGAAATTATTCACAATGAAAAAAGTTTTACAGTTTTTAGAAAAACATTGAACTTTTTGGTAGTTGTCCATGAAATATAAATATTATTTAAGTAACACAGCGTGAAAAACTGTTTAGTGCCCGGAAGTATAATTTTAACCCCTCATGCTGTTGATATTGAGGTTTTATATTTACTTCCCCTCAGCATATGGTCAAATAATGTCAAGAAAAATTGTTTGAAAATAATGACTGAAAAAAGTCGAACTTTGTTGTGCTATATTTTCTTTTCTAGAGAGTGGTTATTTTTGCTCTTCATTAAAATTATCCGGAAACTAATAGGAAATAACCTACAAGTGTTTTTCGCTACGATGATTTTAAAAAGATTTCTGGCCTAAAGTAGCACTTAACCTCAAAACATTTTTTTGCTAAGTTTGAAATATATTTTTCTACCAGATAATCATTTGGGAGCAATCTTAATATATTCACGTTAAACTTCAGCTTTTTCTTTAGATCCTTTATAATTTTCATTAATTATGGAGATATTTTAATATCCCGACAGTAGCAAGCATAGCCGAGAGGAGGACTCATTCGTTGGCGAGAAAATGTTCGAGGAAGAGAGGAAGGAGCTTACACAAATATTATATGTGAGGGAGACAGATGTATGAAAGTAATACCGGTAGTTTTACCGTGACCTCCCAAAAACGGTAGAGAGAACTGTATGTATGACGATACAATCCGAATAATGAAATTTTACTTTACTTCAGGACAAACTTAAGCAAAATCTGGTGTAATAACCTGATATTTCATATCGGCATGGTTTCTATTTATGCTATCGATGTCGTAATATCTAGTTACGATATCAGAAATCTACGGGTTTTTAAATGGAATAAACTAGCTTTTTTGCATGTTTGCTAGTGTACCCCCACGCAAACTGTTGTAATTGCGAAAAATTTCGAACAAGGAAGTCAAAAGTTACATATGACATGAAAAATGGAGATGCTCATTCTTCTATATTAGACGTTTCCAAGGGCCTGGATCATTTTTCAAAAATTTCAAAACTTATCCTAATGTAACGTCTGAAACTTATCCTATAGTTTTCATGCTGATAATACACTATATTTGTCTGGCCGAATTAAACCACTACCTCGTTTAAAATTCGGTTACGTTGGAACGTCGCACAATAAAGAGGAATTTTGAATATATACATATAGTATGTAGTTTGATTCGACCATACATTATAACTTATCCTAGCTGCACTAGATTTTTGATAGCAAATTATAGCTGCAATATACAGGGTGTCCAATAAGTGCCATGACAAACTTAACGAGAAAGTAGGCTTTGGACTGGCCTCCCAAATAACAAAAACTTACCTATATTAAAGTTTCACCGTTCTTGAGATATTGAATTTTTTCTTAAATTTAAAAAAAAACGAACCTTTTCATCTGTGATCCTTAGCTGCATGTACAAATAAGGTTATACTTTGTTCATTTTTTCTATGAAATACTTCTAGATAGTTGCTTTATCATATACAAATGCAATGTAGTTAAAAGATATTAAGGAACCATGATCAAATAAGGACTATTTTGGGATTTATAACCTTCTGATATTTTTTCCTCAACTTTGACCATCTGTGGTGAAACAAAAATGTACTGGGCTATAACTGCATTATATTGAATACAAAGATTGCTCATTAAATACAGATTTCAGAAAGACACCACACCTACTATTTGGAATAGAAAACGTGATAGCTGCTTTTGTAAGTGACTGACCCACACTTCAATGTAATTATTGGATTTAAATTCAAGTTGCACTGGTTACCGATCAGTGACATGCTAAATAGTACAAAGCTACATTTATAGAAAAATTGAACAAAATATAACCTTATCTGTACATGCAGCTAAAGACCACAGATGAAAAGGTAAGGTTCGTTTTTTGAAATTTAAGAAAAAATTCAATAGGTATCTCAAAAACGGTGACACTCTTATGTAGTTAAGTTTTTGTTATTTGGGAGATCAGTCCAAAGCCTACCTTCTCCTTAAGTTTGTCGTGGTACTATTTTTACTAAACAAAAGAAACAGATTTCTAATATCAAAATTGCTTATTCGGTACACAAAGAATTCTCGGAGCATAAAGATCTCAATAATTAGCTTTTTGGCTTGCGATTTTACCCGCAGAATGCGTAGGCGGTGTCCGTAATAAAGTAACTAAATTTCCCATGCATGAAATTTGGCTCTCAATGTCATAAAAGGTCGAATCGGCACATCAAGGTATTACTTAAAAACAATGTTTTGTGTTAGCTACAGTTCCAAGACTGCGGAGTCGCGGGAAACAACTGGTGCAAAATAAAACGTATGTATTGCTTGTTGGTAAAATGTTTAGTGGGGTGACGGCAGCCGCGTTGGCGCCGGCTTGACTCTGACGATGAGATTTTGGCACTTGCCACGGCAGTTGGCAGTAGTTACCTGGTGAAATGTTTCCCTCAACTTAACCTTTAATAACATTTAGCAACAATCTCACCAACTATTGTAAGTAATTTAAAGTCATTTTGCGCAATATTTGCTACTTCTTCTCAATGTTACTATAGCTCCTGATGATGATGGCAAAGTCCATTGAAAGCTAGAGACTAATAAAGTATAAAGAGTCCTTATTGCTTGAATTTTGTCGAAGTACCCAACACAAGGCGGAAGCTTTATTTTTAACCTAACTGGTCTAGACGACAATGACCACGTCTCAAGTTATATATATATATATATAGAGAGAGAGAGAAAGAAGATACTGGACTACAAAGCATTACAGTTAGTTAGATAACAGATAAATGTACCTTGCACGCCTACCAACAATAAAGATTGTATGACAAATAACCCAATAACTATTTATTCACAGTATTATACTTGAAGTAAAATAAAACACCAAACAAAAAACGTATGTATCGCTTGTTGGTAAAATGTTTAGTGGGGTGATGGCAGCCGCGTTGGCGCCGGCTTGACTCTGACGATGAGATTTTGGCACTTGCCACGGCAGTTGGCAGTAGTAACCTGGTGAAATGGTTCCCTCAACTTAACCTTTAATAACATTTAGCAAGAATCTCACCAACTATTGTAAGTAATTAAAAGTCAGTTTGCACAATATTTGCTACTTCTTCTCAATGTTATTACAGCTCCTGATGATGATGGCAAAGTCCATTGAAAGCTAGAGACTAATAAAGTATAAAGAGTCCTTATTGCTTGAATTTTGTCGAAGTACCCAACACAAGGCGGAAGCTTTATTTTTCACCTAACTGGTCTAGACGACAATGACCCCGTCTCAAGTTATATATATAGAGAGAGTGAGAAAGAAGATACTGGTCTACAAAGCATTACAGTTAGTTAGATAACAGATAAATGTACCTTGCACGCCTAGCAACATTAAAGATTGTATGACAAATAACCCAATAACTATTTATTCACAGTATTATACTTGAAGTAAAATAAAACACCAAACAAATCTAAATCAAAACGATCACGCTAAGAAAACTAATGTGGAAATGTATGATGCAAATGCCCTATTTATATATCCTTACTCAATTGGGTCGGACCAGCAACTGAGCGCTTCCGCACCCGACTCGTCATTTAGAATTGTATTAAGCCGTTTGGGCGGTAGCCCTTGAAATACATATTTCAACGTTATTTTGCGAAATAAAATGTACCACATGTGCTATTCCAGACTATAATTATCTCTTTACCAAATTTCATCTAGATCTGTTCAGCCATTTTAGCGTGATTTAGTTAGTAACAAACATCTACGCCTTCTCATTTATGACATTAACAGGGATTATACTATTAGTATGAATTGCAGTTTTGTAGTAAACTCTGGGCGCTGAAGAAAGACATTAAACGTAAACAGTGATCAGCACGTGAACAGATCCCTCGAAAGCATCCACGGATATACTCCAGTCACTTTAGGTCTAAACATCCTCGACAGTGTATTTCTAGTGAATCCACAGACCCTTTTTCGTGTCATCTTGAGACTAGAAAAAGGATGACTGTTAAAATAAGTTACCTTGATCTTTCATGAGCTCCCAGTACAAAGCATCATCGATATATTTTTGATGTAGGAACAACAAATTGGTTTAGAAAACATCCACTTTGAACCTAAATTGACTGGAGTAACATCGATCTACAGACAAATTCAAGGTCACTAGCAGTCGTCGGCGCTCTACGAATCTGCACAGGTTTGGACTTGTAAACGTGATTGTAGATGACACGACAGGCATCTAACAGTTAATTCACGCACAGGATTGCATTGCATACGCATTACGCATTCAGTAGCGTATACTCGTTTTTCGCGAGTGGAACGTTTTGTTTATATATTGCCTAAGATACGATGTCTGACACAGATACAGCCGACGAAGTGGTTGACATCAGCGCAACCCCACCCAAAAAAAGGGCTAATAAGCTACATTTAAGTGCAAATGAAAAACAAATAATATTAAATATATACAAAAACCAAATTCAAGAAAAACCCGATTTGGTCGTGGACGAAGTTATATGTAAGGTAGCACATATTTCTGGAGTATGTCGGTTCAGTGTTTATAGGATCATTAAGGAATATAGGAGCACTCACTCACTTTCTGAGCCAAAACCGTATCCTGCAAGAAAAAGGATAACGGACGGAGTAGATGACTTTGACAGAACTGCCATCAGGAGGAAAGTGCATAATTTTTTCTTCCGAAATGAGATACCTACAGTAGATAAGATATTAAGATTAGTTAATGCTGATGAGGATCATCCATCATTTAAAAGAACCACATTCCGAAAACTTTTGAAGGAACTTAATTTTCGATTCTTGAAACGGGGAAGAAACAGTATGTTAATAGAGAAAGAAGAAATTGTTGTGTGGAGAAGGGAATACCTTAGGAAGATTCGGAAGTTTCGCGATGAAAAAAGAAAAATTTACTATTTGGACGAAACGTGGGTGAATGCTGGACATACTCAAGCGAAAGTTTGGGTCGACAAATCAGTAACATCATCAAGGCAGGCTTTTCTAGACGGTCTTTCGGCTGGATTGAAAAATCCTGCAGGTAAGCTCCTTCATCTATCCGGCAATTTAATTTTGATAAATTCGGGCAAATAATATGCTGTGATAGCAGATAATGTGTGATATTCTCCAAAAATGGTGCATTCGCAGTGTAGTCATTAGGAAAAAAACTTCGACCCTCTTTTAAGCGTTATTTTGAAATTTATTATCATTTTTGGGTGCAGTCAATTTGCTTTGAATGGGTTTTGAGAAGTTGCAAACTTCAATTTTCTACGTTTTTCAGTTTTTGATCAGCATTCCGTGACTCTTAAATTCAGCTAAATGAACTCAATTGCCTCATTCCTTCAAATTTAATCAATCAAATTTAAGGAATAATTTATTTCCAGGAAAAGGCAAACGGCTGATCATTTGTCACGTAGGTAGTGAAGACGGCTTTGTTCCCGAAGCACTGTGGGCCTTTGAATCAAAAAAGACAGGGGACTATCATGAGGAGATGGACGGCAATTCCTTTGAAAATTGGTTCTCCAAAATGTTACTAAAGCTGGAGAATAACGCTGTTATTGTACTGGATAATGCCCCGTACCATTCTAGAAAAATAGAAAAAATTCCCACAATGGCAACTAAAAAAGCAAACATACAACAATGGCTGGCCTCAAAACAGATCGATTTTGATGAAACAATGGTCAAGGGTGAATTGATAAGTATAGTCAATAGACATAAATACAAATACGATTTTAAAATGATCGACGAAATGGCCAAAAAACAAAATAAAACTGTCTTGAGACTGCCACCCTACCATTGTGAGCTGAACCCAATTGAGCTGATTTGGGCCAACATAAAGCAATACGTGGCGTCGAATAATAATACTTATAAATTTTCTGATGTTAAAAATCTCTTTCACATCGCAGTCAATAGAGTTACGGCAGATGAATGGAAAAACTGTATCCGCCACGTTCGGGAGAAGGTTGAGGTCAAAATGTGGGATTTGGACAATGTCATCGATACCCAAATTGAACCTCTAATAATTCATTTAAACGATTCAGAAGATTCAAGTTCCTCTTCTGAATGAGTGCGCGCAGCTTACTTACTAATAACTAAAAAGTGTAGTTAACTCATTTGTGAATCTCTAACTGAAATTTACTGTAAAAGATAATAATTATCTTGTATGAAATTTTTGATGACTACCCATAATATCTTGATGCGGTCCTGTAATGTCTCCTGCGCCTAAACACTCACTCACGAGCAATATGCGTGTATTTGTTTGGGTTTAGTTTCTTTCTTCAGCGCCTAGAGTATAATCTTCTAGTCCGTAAGATGTCGTTGGATATGTCAAGAGCTACAAGCAAACGGGAGAATTTTTATGGCGCTATCTTCGCATGACCATTTAAAATAATGAAAATGAAACGAACGAAAGCGGGTACAACAACTATATTTATACAACTGTAGAGATTGTGGGAAAATGTCAGGAATTTACTACTCACGAATGATTTGCACTCGACAAATTCTGATGCTTTTCACCTATACCCATGTACTCCAAACTGAAAGGTACTTCCTTAACAGATTGTAACTTGGATGAAATCACGCAGCGATGACGAGAATTAAAATAGTTTCACAGACTTGATCATTCCTAAAATATTTTGTTTGGACAACTCTTACATATGAGTGATACCTGTAAGATAGAATTATCTCTTCTTTTTACCTGCTGACTTGAAAGTCATTCTGAAATGGTGATATCATATACAGAGTGGATAAATGTTGCTTAGAACCGGAGATGGCCAAAGGATCGTTTTATTTGAACAATCTCGGCACTTCGAAACAAAGGAGCGAACGTATTGGCCAGTTATTGATATACAAAGGGGAAAGCTGAGGGGAGCAAAATCCATATAGGTAAAAAATAGTTGAGCCCACCCATATACAGGTATATGAGGAAGGCTCCAGACCATCCGTTAAAGAAGTGTTATCGATCAGACGGACAGCCCTCCTTTGAACACCACTCTGTATAGATAGTGTAGCAGGAGTAGCAGCTCTCTGGACGTGAACTACCGGATGAAGCACAGGTGCTGTTACTGAAAATTGGAATCTTCGTGACACGCTGTCAGAGGAACCGGCATCCTTATTACGTGCAAAATGCCAGGGCTAGCATTCTGGCCGCCATGATTGTCATAATTGTCACAAGTGTCACTATGGAACTTTCTATCATTTTGTCAATGTTCACTTCCGGATATGATGTGATGAAACAGCAGCTCCTTAGAGGGCACCAGCGAAACGGAGCTTCTACGGTCTACGCTGTAAGTATTATAAGCCGTTGAGCTATTCCTCCACAGGTGGCATTCGCAGCGAGTAAACAAGTATGATGATCAGATCGCTATTATAGTCAACGAATTCAGAATTTGTTTGTCTCCAAAATCTCAGTCTCTAATCAGGATGAAAGCGCATACCACAAGTGGGGTTGACATGTCATTAACTTCATATTTTAGTGTTATTTTTTAAAAGTGCGAGTGTTTGCAGATGCTTGTGGTGTTAGACGATGCCAAGACATGGTACTTCTTGTATAATCAGCAAGGAGCGACACAAGTCTAATGAAAGTTGATCCTTCCACCGGAAAGTATTATTATTATGTTGATACAACGTTGTTACTTTGGTTGGCAAGATATTCAAATAAGCCAAAAGTTTTCACTAAAACTACGCAGTACTGGTGACAAAATGCAATATAAACATATAGGCCTGGCCATTCAAATTCGTTGATTATAAGGATTGTTTAACGTAATAATGATGCGGTAATTCCGAGACCATCAGGACTTTAGGGTCAAATCAAGTTTTGGTATTAAAATCAAGTTAAAATAGTTTGATGTAAGGTTAATTCTAATTATTCATTATAAGAAACAATATTCTTAACCATGAAATGGTAAGCAGTGACTCTCGTCAAGCTGAACCTTATCTGGGCTTTGTCTAGAGGTCGTTTGGAGAACAGTACTTGCTAGTCCTAAACACATTCAACATTCCAACGATGAACTGGAGAAATACTGCAGTTTTGTTTGGCCAATGTTTTTCAAGATACAACGCTGTGTAATCCGTTCTTCTATTCTCTCCTCTAATAATAAATGTAATGAGCTGAACCGTACGAAGCGCGAAAATAAAATAAAGGTGTCAAAAGTGAGAGTTACTCCGATTGGATGATAACTCCATAGTGGCCGTCGTGACAAAATTTTCAATCAATAAGGAATTCAAGGCACGTTAAAACCTCGTCGTATAATTCCACCATCTGTGTCCGACTTTCCGACGACAATCACGACTCTGAAGACAATGATGTGTTGAGGTAAGCGTTTTGAGGCAGATTACAGCAGAAACTGCAAACACAGCCGCCGTAGTGCTAACATGACAAAATGCAAATATGCACGATGGAAAAATTCCTCGAATCGGTGAGGATAAAATTGTTATTGGTACCCGGCGCTGGAGATTAGTTATTCGCTGAGAATGAATTTTCGCTGAAGTTGTACATTCTGGCGTCAGTCAGTGTAAAGGGTGTCTCAAAATGTACTGTGTCAGTGATAAAGTTAAGTAGATAAGATTGGTATGATATGAATTGGTATCTCCTGGTGTAATATTCAAAACTTTGGTATCAAAAGAAAAAAGTGATCGTATTAGTCAGCTCGATGTACTTATAATGGGACAACTGAGTTGAAATGAATAGCAGAAACCTAATTCAGTCTAATCTAGTCTCAGCAATTGGCGTCAATTGGCTCCATACTTCTCATGCCTTCGAAACAAATTCTAGTACAATTTTCCATGTAGTGCAATAGAATCAAAAAAGAAAGGCGTAAGTTTTGGTCAGAATACTTAGTGCACTATTTGGGCTTTTCATGACCAGTCACCAGATTGCAGAAATGAGCTTATCGGTACATAGTAGCCTCATTTCTTTGAAGCTCTGGTATAAAACTGTCCGCAATGTTTGATAGTTGTATACTATAGATACTGTACTAATATTACCTCAAGAATCAAGTAACCTCATTAAATTATACTCTAATCTTAATACTCGTATATAGAGATATGTGAATATCGCGTCACCTTGCGGTCCCCTACTAAATATTTACAACGGGGCGCACCGTAAGTACGAACGATAGGTATGCAATTCGTTGACTTGAAATATTTTTCTTTTATATTTTAAAGGCAAATGCACAGGGAAATCGATGTGTACTCTACATGTGCGTAGAATTACCGGCGCTAAAAGTGTGTTAATATACTAATAAAATTGGTATACAATCTCTCCCACCCCCCTAAAACTGTCTACTCCTTAATTTTTTATCCTTAAGATTTTTTTCTAAAATGACCAGGATCCCCTGAAACTTCAAAAAACTAATTTTCAGCGATTTTTTTTTCATTTTTTTGTATTTTTATCCGCCGTCTCTGAACCGATCTTCAAAACATACATAGTAGTAGGTTTCTTGTGAGTGTATCAATAACGATCCTCCACTGCGACTCTTTGGTGTATTGTGGCTTAAATAGTAGTAACCTCATGTACAAATTTCATTCAACTCAGAGCAGTACTTTTCAGGCTATAGCGATGCCAAGGATTAGCAGACTGTCGGAAATTACAACATGGTTTTTCATGATATAATATTCAAAAACATATCTGATTTTTTTAATTTTTCGGGATTACAGTATTTTCTCGCCAGTAACCGTGAGAAGAAAAAGAATATGGAAGAATATTGTGTAGGAGTGGTGCCAGGGGAGATATTTTTTTTCAGAATGACATTTCTATCTAATAGACAATTAAATGAAATGTTTCAGACCTATAAGTCAGTACAATAGTTTTCGACGCATCGGTAGTAACCCAGGTCAAGCCTTATATGAGCTTTGTACAAGGAAGATTAGAACTGATATCCTAACAGTTTCGCAGCCCAAAATACGTTCTCAGTAATTTGAAGTGCTTCGTCAGCAAAATTACCAATATTTTAGGACACCATTTAGTTAAAATTGTAGATAGGTATACTGTGCATAGTTTGTTTTAAGCTAACTACATTCCATTCATATTATGTAAAATCAACATCAATGAAGTCATCCTATATTTTTTGTTATTTAGCACGTAGCGCTGGTCAATACTAGGAATCAACACAGAGATTGACTGAAAACGGTGACATTGCTTGACATTGATTGCAGACGTTGAATATAGTTCTTTTAGGATTATAATTATTATTATATCTTGATAAGATCCCGCACTTTGATATTGATCAAATTGGTGACACTCACCATTGTCAAAATACTTGTGTGATATCTCAAATCCTCCAATCACAGCATTATCTAGAAAAAACTTACGTAGTTCAGGAGCCGAACCTCTATATAGACTTCCACATTTATTTTGAATCTAAAATCGTAGGATTTTTCCGATGCACCTTGTAGGTCATTCACAACGACTGCATTATTACTACGAGTACTACCTGTGACACAGTCAAGATTTACGATCCAGTGATGATTTGTTCATTGCTGAAGAACAATTAAGTTGGTATGGCAAAAGCTATGTAAGAGCTGCTTTTTTTACGACTTTTGACATAACCTTGAACGTAAAATCAAATTGCACACAACAAATAACGTTATGTTTATATATAATAAACTCGGTAACTTTGAAGATCGCAAAAGAACTTTCGAGGATGTTCTGGTATGTTCGGCCAGCATAAATAGCAATCTTTGTTTTGGCAACGTTCTAAAATGAACGGAAGTCTGGACGACCTTTATAGCTGCATTATTGAATCCATAGTGAAAAGTGCTACTGATTTTAATCCTTTGCAGCCACTTTTTTTATAAGAAAATTGTTCCTTTCATACTATAATTCATCATATTAATCTAATCATAGACGAAAATATCCCTGGTTTGCGAAATAATTTTAAAGTCTGGTTTTATTGATGCAAGTTGTTCAAGGGGGTATTTAAAACATGGACGCATAAAATGGGTACACTTTTGTGGGAAAACTTTTTATTCGACAACCAAGAATGAGAAAACGTGTCTTTTGGGATTCAATCGAAAGTGTTGGAAGGAACGAAAAAACTCTTCAAATAAGATTTTTAGGTATCTACCTACAAAATAAGACCACACGTAAAAATATCCGACTAATAGCAAAAAAGTTATGGCCGAAAACCAAGGCAAACTGCCTGTTTTGGCACTTGTTGCTAATGCGACGATGGTTTCTCGCAAATATGTACTTGAAATTATTCAAATTTGTAGGATTCTTACTTCTAAATAACCACAACAAAATTGGAGGAGATTGGTCAAGTAGTTTTCGAGAATTTGTAATTGTTTATCCCAAATCCGGCCATTACTACTAGTTTATTGAGCAATATACAGGGTTAGTTCACAGGACATTTTATAGCAAAATACACTAGTTTACCTTGTCGATATGAATCGCAAACCATTCCGGAAGAAAAATGTTATTTTTATGCAGAGATTCTCAAAAAACTACTTGACCAATATACTACAATTGTGATGTTGTTATTTAGAAGTACGAATCCTACGGATTTGAAGAATTTCAAGTAGTTGCGTGAAATTATCGTCGCATTACCAATAAGTGCCAAAACCTGCATTTTGCGTCTCTCTGTGGTCTCATTTTGTAGATCTCATAAATACCTAAAAATCTTAAATGAAGTTTTTTCGTTTCTGTTAACACTTTCGATTGAATCCCAAAAAACACGTTTTCTCATTCTTTGTTGTCAAATAAGAAGCTTTCCCACAAAAATTGGTGTACCCATTTTATGCGTCCTTGTTTTAATATCCCTTGAACCAATAAAACCAGACTTTACAATTATTTCGGCGAAATTTGCTAATACGATTAGACTATATTGAATTAGTACTAGTGAATACAAAATGACCCTGATCATACAATACAGTACGTTATCACACACAGTCTTATGAAGTATTAATCACAACACTGTGATGCCTGCATAATAAAGTGGTTTAACCTTTACCGTGGCTCCCTATCACCCTATTTTCCATACCACACAAAACAGCATTCAGTCTGGTAACAGCTTTCATTAAGCTATTTTCAGCGGGAAACACTAACCCGCAAGGTCATTACGTAAAAAACCTATATAATGTCAAAAAGAAAACAGATAAAATGTCAACTTGTTGACTAGATAGCTGGTTATGTGAAAATAAATCATCCGCGCCTGCTACAAGTGAGCACGAAGTGAACGACAGCTAGTTCCTAGTTGACATCTTGTAGGAAAACCTATATAATGCCACTTTTCAAGTTACTTAGTACCCTTGCCGGTCTTCCATTTACGCTCCCTATGATGTCCTCACTGTGTAATACTTATGATATACCAATACATATATAGCAAATACTCTACTTATACTCGTAATACACCGAGATCAAAATGGATTTGGATAACACTGTCATCTTTAAATGAGTGACTACCTAAAACTGCCTGAAACGTTCCTGAATTCAGCAAATCAAGTCGATCGAAAAATCCTAAATCATAGAAAACCAGCAATTATGTGGTAACTGAATACCATCAGCAGCCAAGTCATTTCTCTATGAAGTGGTGGTTCTGCCAGAAGGCCAGTGGGCCGCAAATGGTCTCCGATTATGTCCAAAAGATATAAACAACTTATGCCTGATATGACCCGTTATCAAACAAACAAAACTATTTTTAACTCAACGTCTGATACATCAACCAATTAGGTGTATTTGGTCTAATCGCATTTTTTATAGATTAAAGGCAGCAAGCGGGTTTTAGTGTCCCATCAGGCTAATAGGTCGGATACCGGAAGATACCGATCTCACTTGTGGGATTAGTCGCGAACAAATTCCCTTGACCTTTACGTATTAGTAGATGTGATAAATATAGAACTTATTGGGATTGACGAGGTAGGTGTGACTAAAGCACGGAACATGTACAAAGTAACATCCCTAATGGCTTACTCAACCGTACAGGGTGGGTCAATTTAGACACGTCTGCAGTTGCTTTGGGCGCTAAACTCCAGAGAGGTTAATCATGTACAAGCGACTAGAGAGATGCGAGGGTGAGAAGCCCTGAGAGAAATATGGTACAGTGTGTCAAACAAATAAAATTAAAAATCACTTTAAAATAAACTAAGTTGAGGGCCTTGTAGGGGAAGGGATGAACTTAGTTTAGGCAAGTATAACTCGAGAAGCCTCAACTTTAGAGAAATGTTACTAGGAACCTTTTTTATTCAGAATGATCCAAAAAACCTGACTAAAATTTTACGGAGCGAAATTTGCTAGAAACGCGTGTTCAAAAAGGTTTGCTCCGGGTTAGCTACCGACAAGCTCTTCATTCATGTTGACGAGCATCTAAGGGATCATGAAGAACAAAATCAAGTCAGAAAACTTTTCTTCTAAAACTCGCCACGTCTTTTTTTATAAACAAGAGGAAATGGTGGTGTGATTCAACTTTGCTGTTTTTATTAACTAATGAACTAATAAATAAAACACTATAAATGAAATCTAAGTGTCAACCAATGCAAAACAGCTGTCTAGTGGCGTGCAAAATTAGGCACTAGCTCAAAGAGGAGAGTAGGGGGAGGGGGGTTAAGAGCGCCAGTGAGTTAAGACGGATTAAGCCAAAAATCCCCGAGTGTTAATAGGAAATTGTTTTGCCTGACCACCCACACATAAGAAAAGAATCTCACAGTAATGACAAAACCTAATTAATTGTACACAGAGACCTAAAACAAGATATTAAAAAAAATCACAATATATCAACTCAGCAAACAGCACATAATGCTCCCCCACTGGAATGCAAGTTAAAAGAAAGGATATTATTAAAAAATACCGCACAATCAAATTATTTGATCGTGATAAGTAACCCCGCCAAACGTTTACCATGGTACACGTACGAAGGCTTTACAGATATTTTAGCGCCTAAACTTATCTTGGTTGAGGTCTTCTCCTAGTTACTGCTCTAGGCGCAGCCGAGATGTCCTCAGATCACAAATGCTCAGGTCAATAAAAACAGTGCCCAGTAGTGGGCACGTCACAAGGTTGCTTGCCTCGCTTTCCAAAATTTACGGTATAACCAGGAAAAAACCGTGTTCACATCAGGGTTTCTTATCAAGGGGATGAGGCAATATTAGCTACAAAATAACTACAAGCCAGCTATAACACAAAACTAGAAGAGTGTGTGTGGTGATTCTCCGCAATACCTTCCCACTCTGAAGATTAAAATCCTTTAAGAAAATGGACGGGGTAGCACCCAAACCAAAACAACTAAACGTAACTAACAAAATCATGTTCGGCACCTAATATCCCAGAATCTGGAGGCTAAACAAATGGCGCTCACACCTCAATCTCAAGAGGAAAGCGACTGACCCGTAACACCTAACTTTATAAAGGAAGGTTCAATGAGTGGCCTTCAAGAAGATATGTTCGATAGGAAACCAAATAACGGAGAGTTTTTCTGCACGCACCCTAGAAAACCAGCTACGAGGAAACAACGAAATTTTATGAGTAAATTTCTGAGATAGTCACATAATACTGAATCACTGAGAAAGAAAGATATAATACCATCAATAAACTATAAAATTTATCAAAAGGAAATCGTTGAACGGGGTTTGGCCTAGGAATGGGTAGTCTACCATTAATAAAGAGAAATTCAAATTACTAGTAAGTGATCAAAACAGTAAAAAAAAAGGTTGCGTGATTTTGGCACGTAACAAATTACAAACAACATTACACAGTACGTCAAAGCATTTTCTGAAAATATGGTAATCACGTCTGCGTCTATTTATTATTGGTATTTCCAATAACTTGAATTATTCGCATATAAGGAAACAACAGCAAGTAGATTTTGATGAGATTTCAATCAAAGGGTACTGATATGCCAAGAACGAAAAAGCTTTGTGGTTTTTAAAGATTATCCACAAACAGTGAACCCATGGGAAAGAAATAATAAATTTTCTAAACTTCTCTTATCGACTCGCTCTCATTTTCAGCAATAATGCATCTTTGATATCAGTGAAGGATGTTAAAAAGCGTATGATTCCAGTGGTACTACGGACCTGCTGGACGTGGAAGTCTTATATACTTTCCATACAAAAATATGGTGGATTTATTTTCTGTAGTATACGTAAAGTTTTACTTACTCAGATGAACATACCTTTAAATATTCAAATCCCGTTTACGCCCGGTCAAAACAGCGCGCGTCGTTCAAAGTCCTCCTCCAGCAAGTCATAAGTGCCTGGACGTGGTAGCGGCAAGCAAAAAGTAACGACGATCGAGTGCTCATATTTTGACGGTTCGTAAATGGGATTTGAATACACCATAGTCGACTTGACCCAAACCTTTTTGTACATAATTCCTCTAAGAAAATTTTGCATATATTATCTATTAGCAATGATACTAAAACTGCATGAATTTGCGAACCGAAGATTTTCAATTCGTACGTATAGGAAAATCGAGAAAAGGCGTAGGTATGTATACGTAGTTGCCTGCGAAGCTTCTAGTCAAACTGTTTAACAATATTTTTTTTCAAAGTGAAAAGGTCTACTGAGGTAGCCGAAAGGTCAGTAAACTAATTTGCTTCTACATCTGCGTTGTCCTTCACCGCGACAACGATGCAGCAATCACATTAATCAATTTGAACACCTTGAATACACAAGGGGAAGACTACTTTACAGAGAAGATAGATTGATGGTTGATGTGTGAAGCTCAGTTTTTACAAGAAATTTGATCTTAGTATCTGTCCTAGATATAAATGGTTCCTACAAAATTGATGACATTACCATGTACGTAATGACCTATTTTCAACAGGAAGTAACTCCGTCTTTTTTTATAAACAAGAGGAAATGGTGGTGTGATTCAACTTTGCTGTTTTTATTAACTAATGAACTAATAAATAAAACACTATAAATGAAATCTAAGTGTCAACCAATGCAAAACAGCTGTCTAGTGGCGTGCAAAATTAGGCACTAGCTCAAAGAGGAGAGTAGGGGGAGGGGGGTTAAGAGCGCCAGTGAGTTAAGACGGATTAAGCCAAAAATCCCCGAGTGTTAATAGGAAATTGTTTTGCCTGACCACCCACACATAAGAAAAGAATCTCACAGTAATGACAAAACCTAATTAATTGTACACAGAGACCTAAAACAAGATATTAAAAAAAATCACAATATATCAACTCAGCAAACAGCACATAATGCTCCCCCACTGGAATGCAAGTTAAAAGAAAGGATATTATTAAAAAATACCGCACAATCAAATTATTTGATCGTGATAAGTAACCCCGCCAAACGTTTACCATGGTACACGTACGAAGGCTTTACAGATATTTTAGCGCCTAAACTTATCTTGGTTGAGGTCTTCTCCTAGTTACTGCTCTAGGCGCAGCCGAGATGTCCTCAGATCACAAATGCTCAGGTCAATAAAAACAGTGCCCAGTAGTGGGCACGTCACAAGGTTGCTTGCCTCGCTTTCCAAAATTTACGGTATAACCAGGAAAAAACCGTGTTCACATCAGGGTTTCTTATCAAGGGGATGAGGCAATATTAGCTACAAAATAACTACAAGCCAGCTATAACACAAAACTAGAAGAGTGTGTGTGGTGATTCTCCGCAATACCTTCCCACTCTGAAGATTAAAATCCTTTAAGAAAATGGACGGGGTAGCACCCAAACCAAAACAACTAAACGTAACTAACAAAATCATGTTCGGCACCTAATATCCCAGAATCTGGAGGCTAAACAAATGGCGCTCACACCTCAATCTCAAGAGGAAAGCGACTGACCCGTAACACCTAACTTTATAAAGGAAGGTTCAATGAGTGGCCTTCAAGAAGATATGTTCGATAGGAAACCAAATAACGGAGAGTTTTTCTGCACGCACCCTAGAAAACCAGCTACGAGGAAACAACGAAATTTTATGAGTAAATTTCTGAGATAGTCACATAATACTGAATCACTGAGAAAGAAAGATATAATACCATCAATAAACTATAAAATTTATCAAAAGGAAATCGTTGAACGGGGTTTGGCCTAGGAATGGGTAGTCTACCATTAATAAAGAGAAATTCAAATTACTAGTAAGTGATCAAAACAGTAAAAAAAAAGGTTGCGTGATTTTGGCACGTAACAAATTACAAACAACATTACACAGTACGTCAAAGCATTTTCTGAAAATATGGTAATCACGTCTGCGTCTATTTATTATTGGTATTTCCAATAACTTGAATTATTCGCATATAAGGAAACAACAGCAAGTAGATTTTGATGAGATTTCAATCAAAGGGTACTGATATGCCAAGAACGAAAAAGCTTTGTGGTTTTTAAAGATTATCCACAAACAGTGAACCCATGGGAAAGAAATAATAAATTTTCTAAACTTCTCTTATCGACTCGCTCTCATTTTCAGCAATAATGCATCTTTGATATCAGTGAAGGATGTTAAAAAGCGTATGATTCCAGTGGTACTACGGACCTGCTGGACGTGGAAGTCTTATATACTTTCCATACAAAAATATGGTGGATTTATTTTCTGTAGTATACGTAAAGTTTTACTTACTCAGATGAACATACCTTTAAATATTCAAATCCCGTTTACGCCCGGTCAAAACAGCGCGCGTCGTTCAAAGTCCTCCTCCAGCAAGTCATAAGTGCCTGGACGTGGTAGCGGCAAGCAAAAAGTAACGACGATCGAGTGCTCATATTTTGACGGTTCGTAAATGGGATTTGAATACACCATAGTCGACTTGACCCAAACCTTTTTGTACATAATTCCTCTAAGAAAATTTTGCATATATTATCTATTAGCAATGATACTAAAACTGCATGAATTTGCGAACCGAAGATTTTCAATTCGTACGTATAGGAAAATCGAGAAAAGGCGTAGGTATGTATACGTAGTTGCCTGCGAAGCTTCTAGTCAAACTGTTTAACAATATTTTTTTTCAAAGTGAAAAGGTCTACTGAGGTAGCCGAAAGGTCAGTAAACTAATTTGCTTCTACATCTGCGTTGTCCTTCACCGCGACAACGATGCAGCAATCACATTAATCAATTTGAACACCTTGAATACACAAGGGGAAGACTACTTTACAGAGAAGATAGATTGATGGTTGATGTGTGAAGCTCAGTTTTTACAAGAAATTTGATCTTAGTATCTGTCCTAGATATAAATGGTTCCTACAAAATTGATGACATTACCATGTACGTAATGACCTATTTTCAACAGGAAGTAACTCCGTCAGACTCTTAGCAAAAATGTGTGAGACATAATAAAAATCACATTTTATGTCCTACTTAATTCACTTGGCTAATCAATGGCCAGAAGTTCATTCACAACATTTTTACATTCATTCGCATAAAATGTTTGATTTATTAAAAACATATGTTTACTCTGGGTGACAGCTTCCTTCCTGTCGCATCCAATTTCATTACTTGAGCTGAAACAGTCATCTTTGTCGATGCAAGTTCATTTGGGTTGTAAAATAAATATAAACGTTTTTGATTAGTTTAAGTCATGAGCGGCACAAACGGTTTTTTTTTCAGGAAGCATCATTTTGAGGAGGATACACTCTAACACTTTTTAGACAAGGATCATACCAAATCAAATCATTTGATTTTCTGTGTTTTATACTTATTTTGCAATTACAGTATTATGAGGTCAATGGCTAATTTTACTAACAAAGCTTTTTTCCGCACCCTTCTATGCAACTGAGACTGTCAGATTGCAATTCAAACTGTGATTCTACTTCTACTTTGAGATAGCGAGACTGCTTCAGAGTCAGAATTTGTTTTGCTGAACCTTCTGTAGTCCATGGAAACCACGTAAAAAAGCATTGAACCTCTGCACATGTCCTTTGTTGTGCAGACAAGTAGGTAAAGCAGTCGTCAGACTGGGTTATATTTGCTCAGTCACATCTTGTTTCAAAAATATTTGTATATTCCATATAGTATCCTACAAGCTTGTAACCCACAAACTATATCGGTACCATGGAGTACCTTGAACGTTACGGCTTGATTAATTAGCGACAGGCAGTATGCATGGTATACAGCACTAGCGATCAACGGGGGACTTACTAGCTTACGTCACGCAACTGTGAGCTAAACTCATCCGGCCTTATGGTGAGGCACAAGTACACATGTCGTTGCTCTTATTATCACGAAAGTCTACGATGGCATGCTGCCCTATTACGTAATCCATCCTTTGGCCTCTCAGAGAAGCTTTGCAGAATTACTCTCTAGCCAAGATATTAGTCGTAATTGACAGGTTATCGTCTTCATCCTACACTGTCGATGCGGGTTGTTCCCGGGAATCGGTCTTGGTTCCGACATGGTTCCTCTTACATATTAACGGCTTTCTTTAGCAGCGACTTCCTCTCTGACGAGACTCCTGGAGGTTATCCCTCCTAGAGGTCGTAACAGTCCGGTACAGTTTAATGCTTCCAAAACACAGTAAGTACTATATCTTTACTAACAAGAAACGGCGTTCAATAGGCTTCGATGGATGGCCGACTTCTACCAAGGAACCGTTCATTTCGGTTGGTCCAGATCACCGATCTGGCACGAACACATCTCATCAATAGCCGGAGATACTGAGAAAAAGCTAGGTTATTTGTTTAGTGCTAAGATGAGATAACCCCGTATGTTCAAGGCCTAGGTAAAACCTAGCCTTGAGTACTGCTCACATATTTGGGATGCTGCCGCCTCGACTACATTATCCATGCTCGATGCTGTTCAGAGAAGGACTGTCCGACTGATCGGTTACTCTTCTCTAACGGACAGTCTGGAGACCCTTTCGCACCGACGGGCCTTCAGCGATTTGGCTCTCTTCTGCCGCAATGTCAACGAGCTTTGCTCTTTAAAGCTTTCCCTATGTTGCCGCCGCTCGGTTGCCTGCCAGGGAGGGCCTCCCATGCTAACCATGTCGAACTTCATACATCCAGAACTGACCGATACGACTGCTCCTTTATCCCTATGGTACCAAGATTGAAGCTTTTCGCAGTTCTAGTAACATAAGGCAGTTCAAAAATCGACTAACAAACTTTATTTAAGCTCCTCATGGCAGAGGTGGTAACTTGGTATTTAGGCGTCGGCCTGTGCAGCTGCATCAGTATAAAAAAATTCACTGTCCTATTTTTTGTTGCTCTTATTTTGTGTACTCTACTGTATTCAACACCTTTGTGTATTTTCATCTGGTTTGAACTTATCTTCATTTGAGTAGTTTTTTGTATATGTTTGAAACTTCGGATTTTTTGAGAAAAATGCATCATTAAACACTTTGAGTGTTTAAATTTAAAAAATTCGAAGATTAGGACTAGCACCGTGTTTGACCCACAGAAAAAGAACTAGCTTTTAGTTTTAGTATTTTCAGTTGAACCCATTATTGAAAGGAAAAATAATTTTATATATAATAGGGCAGTTTATAAAGAATTTAGTTAAGTCATATCTAAAGTTTTCTTTTAGATTGTTTTATTCGGCTTACATATTTCATAAAAAAACATGACAGTCAAGTTAGTCCGAAGGAGTGGGACCCGCTTGCCATTAATTTTATGCCGGACCCTTCTCTTATTGTTCCTCGTCAAACGTCGTATTTCAATTACAATGCAAATACCTAAATATAATAACGATAGAGCATCATGCAATGGGACTTGTCCGGCATCAGGGCGCTATCTCGTATATAAGTGAATATACGGATCAGTGGTAACGGTACTATGCAAAGTGGATTGCCGCATTGACTGTCTTGTGGACTTAGGAGTACGGCGGCAATGTCATCTGATACATATCGGACAGATTATATCGTCAGTTTAAAACGAGTACGGGATGATAATGTGTATATGCATGTGCGTAGGTACACTTATTATACGGTACCGGGGTGTATCGAAAACGTGACCGCAATTAAGTTAAGGAAGGTACACACGTGGGGGAAATCTTCATGTGAAATGATTATAAACAGTTCAAGAAAAGTAATAAGAAGTTCCCTGACGGTTACAAGACTGCCAATTCTAAAACCAATACGATTCCGGACATCAGTGACACAAGCTCAGATTTTTCCGGTTATTTTCAAAAACATTGAGTCACATCTAATACATTCGTTATTAGGTTAATTATAACTTTTAGTTGATCCATAAATGCTAAATAAACTACAATCCTTGTACAACTTTCATCGCACACCCACCCTTTTTTAAGTTAAAGTATTAGGTCATGTTTTCAAAATATGGTGAATGCGCATAGAAATTTTGGGACATTCTTGAGGCAACTTGCGATCTTTGGAGGAGTAACATGTATGCGCAGGTATACTGCCGTGCTAAGCACAGAGGGGGGTATCTGCAATTTTCGGGCATATTTGGTTGTTAATATCTAGTAGATCAGTGTCATTTTCTCTACACATTGGCAAAATTCTATGGGCATAACACATAATAGGATATTTTTGTTTTACGTATGAGTTTGATAAATGAATCAAAGGTTTAAACTTTGGATGCTTTTTTTGTTAGGTGCAGATACCCCCTCTGTGCTTAGTATGACAGGATGTATAGTCTCGTCGAAATTTAAGAGGTAGTACCGTCTCTATCACAAAAAACTATAGGTATCGTCAGTCGTTCCTACAATTGTAGGTCGCCTATTCAGTACGGGGATCACACCCATGCGACTTTTGGCGGTTCTACCTCTAGTACCGTTAGCACTTGCCACATTAATAGTTTTAGCTTTGATCATGGTGAAAAGCAACTATAAAGTTTTAATATGACTTCACACCTTACTGAATTGCCCTTTTCCGTTGATCTAAATGGAGAAACGCGGTCTGTCTACGGTCACTATCAACACGTCTGTCATATATGATCCCCAAGCCGCTTTGGTAATGATAATATTTATCTTTGATATCAAATCATGAACAAAATTGTTTAATGAGTAAAAGTACTGCTCTCGAAATACCCCGCACTTTCGATAGAATTGAATGGGTGTCTGTAAAATCTATATATCACACTATGGTGACAAAAAGTATATATGGGAGCTTGTTCCAGAGACTCAGTCTTCGGTCAGAAATGAGTGGTAGAAGTTCAAAATTGCACACTGTTAGATTAAAATTTACAATAAGAAGATATTGAGGCTAGTTTGCATAAAAAGTACTGTACAGGTCGCCCCTAAAAGGACACAGGTCCTGAAAGGGCGCTCTCTTTTGAACGGCACTATTTAAATGATAATTAATATGATGGTTATTGAAAATAATAGTGAAGAACTTGAAACTAATATACTATTTCATCCAATATTTTTGGATACTCTCATACGAGGTGTGATGGTGCAACAATCTTAGTGATAACAACCGTACATTAACATGTGTCCAGCGTACTTCAAATACTTCAAGATAGTTTGAAAATCAAAATATATTCTAAGTGGATTAATTTAATCTCGTTCAAACTTTTCTTCGGAGGCGTTCTTTTGCTGCATTCTATATTTTATTTGATATAACTATATCTTTGTTATTGGTTTTTCGCTTAAATATGTTCGTGATATAGATTCAATTTTTGTTTAAGGCTTAGTTGATGAATATCCCTAGGGTAACACTCCACCTTTTCAATTTTGGACTTTTGCGGTTTTCAAGATTACTCTTTTATCTTTTTTTTTTGTTCGTATACAAAGTTGAATAAAGGCACATTATTACTATAATTATAAAAGTGACCGAAAACTGATTTTCCCGACCTAGGTCCAATGAACACTTTTTTATTACAGTGCTATCAGCTCGGCAATTTCACCGAGCGTTTCTATGGCTTCTGTGCAGTATTTTGTTAGAAATGCGAGGCTGAGCTAATATTATCAAAGTGCTACAAACATTTCAGTAAAATGGCCGTATACCTACCCATCAAGCTTCCAAAGATCAAAAGTACCACGCCTATATGCCGCCTAGTATATTAGCATAAGTAATTCCTTGTTCTGTTTAGGATTTTAGTCGAGCAAACAAATCTCAAGTGCCCGGTACCTTCAGTAATTATACAGTCGACATATGGGGACCGGTCTTCAGGAATTTCTCACCGTACTACCTCGCCGGTAGCGCAAGAAGCTACTACTGTAATGTGTACTTCGAAATATATAGCATATTTTTCAAGAACGAAATGCGGACTGATCGGTTACTTAGTATTCGCTTCCTCATTGAATTTTTCTTTTTTTATTTCTTTTTGTTGTCAATTAAAAATGTGTTTACAGTTCGTGGAAATAAAATGATATGTGTGTTTACATTGACTACGGCATATGTGAATATTATTTGTAAAAGACAATTATGGAATTATCCTTAGAATAACGGAGAATATCTTGAAGATCTTATACATTCTCTCTATCTGTCTGATGCATCAATAATTCTGAAATAAGAATCAATTAGTCATTCAGAACGTCTCTTGGGATTGCTTTCTTTCCTTATACATTGACTATGTATTAGAATGGTTTCAGATACATCAAAAAATGTGCAAAAACAAAACCTACCTGTCGGTTAATTCCATCCACATTAATTTTAGAATTCAACACGTAAATGTTATTAGAAATACAGGGGAAATTGTGCCAGAAATAGCGACGAACACTAAACTTGTAAGTACAGGGTCCTCATGCGATGAGCTGTGCCAATGTGTATACGAAAAACTACTGAGCCTCATTTAATCTACGCACACCTTTTGAAATGGTATTTTTAGTTAAAATATTTCAGTTCTATGCAAAAAATTGAAGTGCAAGTTATGTATTTCTTCGAAATAAGACAGCGCCAGGCGCCATCTATCACCAAAATGAACCGCTGCGCAGAGTGCATAGCAGTTATTTGTTGAAACTGTAAAGTTTGCGTTTAATAGCCCAGTCGCCATGTGACTGGTAGATGACTGTCTTATTTCGATAGTCCGTACGTCCAGGATAGAGGATAGTTGCGATGTTTTTGTTCGTTGTCCCAGCGACGAGAGACCAAGCTTAGACCATGCTGATGAATAGTCGAAAAGCACAGAAGTAGCTCTCTCTGGTCGGACGGACGGAAGCATCATGTTTAGTTACCCAATTTTCACTGGATTTTGGCGTTATTTCTTTCTTTCGCGGACAGTAATGGTATGTATTAGTGTTATCAGCAACAGAATAATGTGTAAGAAAATAATGCCCCAAGTAGCTATGTTTCTGAGAAGTGAAAGAAATGAGATCTGGAAATAACTGCTGCAGCACACGGTATACTGGAAACAGCAGCAAAACAAATAGGTTTTTCAGGCGAATGTCACAAGATAAGTATTTACTGTGGTCCCTACCAGTTTCGGATCCAGCGGGAGGGTCTTGGGCGTCCAGACCCCATCCCCTCTAAATATCTGAGTTCAATCAAATTTCGAACTTGTTTCTCAATTTGCATATGATGAATAATCCAAGTTCAATCAAATTTCGAAAGTGTTTTTCAATTTGCCGATACCCCGCGAGACGGTGCTCTTCCTGGACATAAATCCTGAGCCCCCACCCCCTTCAGCCCACCAAAAAATTCAAATTTATCATGGACCCTCCCTCTTCATCGATATTTACTGACGATTCCGTCAGCGCCGATAGATTCCTATGTGACGTTTTATATACTCGTACATCACTCACTTACAGGCTACAGAGCAGTTTTTTCTACATTATTTTGAAGCCATTATACCCTCTCCAGACCCACGCGCGGATCACGGCGTGAAATAGCGGTGCGGATCGCGGTGCGAATCCCGAAAACTGTTTCTACAGTTCCACAGTCGCAGATGTTCGCTCCTGCTTCACAGTTAGTTCACGCTCTTGACGAGTATGGATGGTGAAATTGCTACTGCTGCTGCAGGGCTACTTTGCGCTTTGGAAATTTATAATTACGCATATATAAGTAAAACTAAAACAACTAAAAAGAAGTGGAAAAAACATAACCACTCCCGGCACCCGCTTTGAGACAACTGCGCCACCAGCTAATGAGGAATCGACGCGCCTTGCGAACCCTTTGTTGCGGGACAAAAAACCGGAAACAAACGGGAATAACACGCGAATGGGATCTCCACACTCGTGGGTCGCGGGTAGTTCGCAGCTTCGCGCGTGAGTCTGGAGAGGGTTTAACAAAATTAAAAGAGGAACAAACACGATTCATCGCTGGTTACGAAATAAAAAACATCGCCAAAATCATGTCAGTTCCAGTAGTTTCTCATATAAAGGGTGTCCCAAAATTCAGGCAATATTTGAATTAAACATAAAACGCTCCTTTTACTTTTAGATTATTTTTTATACACAATGTAGGGTTATGTATGGAATAGCATGTCACACAAATGGCCCCTTCGGCTTGGCTGCCGCATACGCATTCTTCTATCGATGTTTTCCATGACAATTTTGCATAAATGTAGCTGAATTGATACAGCGTTGAATTTCCTTCTTCAATCGACGGGTCTTTGACTAAACTGCAGAATATTGATGTAGATCACACATAACACATGTCTCAGATTACTTGAAGCAATTCAATTACTGCATGAGACAGTTCCTAATCGTGGTCTCTCATTTCGATTATCATAATCGCTCCTTAGATCGAGTTATCTAGCACCGTTTGATTTCCATTTATGGGGTAATTTGGAGATGAAGATCTAAACTAATAAACCTATACTGCCGTACTTAGAAGGGATTAAAGTCTAAAAATCGAAATCTGAGAAAATTGAGTTCAAAATTCTGGATTTTAAATAAATAGAGCAAAAGTAAATGAATCTATCAAAGTAACATGACTCCATTTAAATGTGAATTCGGATCATAATTGTTGTTGAGGCCTAAAATAAATAACATTCCGTCTTTAATTATTGAGGTAGGTAAATTAAAAAGCAGTAATATTTTTTTCTGCTGCTATACGGCTCACAAATAGGCGTACTGCTTTTCTTTCGAAGTTTTCATAATCTATTTGAATCAGGCAAAGCGCAGTAATGCCGAATTTCATTTTATTTTTATATAATTTATCCGTATTGAAATTCACATAAATAGTTCAAAAGTAAACCTTTTCGACATCTAGTAATGCAATTTAATGAATATATGCTTATATTTGGTAATTACATTCAACAAACGTAATTATATAAATAAACTAAAAGCAGCGTGTTTTCTTATATGTTAAACGAAGAATATTTTTTCAACATTACTCTTCGGAGAAAAAGGTTATAAAAGGGTAAAAGTACAGTACTTTCATCTTAGAGAGAATGAAAACAGTATAGTTTCAAGACCACTGACCTTTTTCTGTGATGTATAGATTTACTGATTTTATGCTTAGACAAAGTTAAAAACTAACTATTTTTGTTAAATAACGTGATGATATATATATTTTTATATTTTGTAATTGCAATCATAGACGAAATGTATTAGCTACACAATTTAAAGAAGGTAGTTAATGAATTTTAGTGCGTTTTACCTAAATACGGCAGTATATCAATAAACCTACAGAGACTCGTGCATCGATTGAGAAATTTAACGCAGCCTCAACGTAATTCATCCACATTTATACAAAAGGGTCATGAAAAATTCCAACAAAATAGTACGTATGTCCTGCAAGAACGAGAATGGCATTTGTTTGACGAGCTAATCTTTCGGTTCAGTGAAAAAATAACTATATAAATGCGAATAACGGTGTTTTCTATTTAATTTAAATCTTGCGTGAATTTTGAGACACATATCAACCCAGGCCATCGTGAACAGAACCAGAAATATTAGTAGTGCAAAATTGGCAAGTAGAACACACAATGTATCTGTGGTGCAAGTATAAAAAAAAAGAGTGATATACGATTCTTCAGCCTTGGTGTTAGTAATGGTGCAAAAATAGTATTAGACCACTGTTTGATCACACGATAGCTTACCATATCAACATCGCCATCGTATCGTTCGAGAGGCTCATACGTCACTGCTACCCTCTCTATTTGCACCACCCTTCTGGGTTCGTTTGCATTTCGCACCTTTTCATAGATGTCGCACGAAGAGCTGTCGTACTCTTGAGTACTTTCGATCTCAACCAATGGAGCTGGTCGTCTGACGTCATACTCGGTTATTTCAACCGTCACTTGCTTTGGCCCGGATATGCCATTTGTGACGGGAGATTGATTGGTATCGGATTTTGTATGCGATTCTTCCGTATTTGTGTTCTCCTTGAGAGAGGGTAGAGTGGCGTTTTTTCGGTTTTGCAGGAATATTTTCCAGCTGGTGTCAGTGTATCTTTGGGCGGCTTCCTGAAAATCAATAGGTTATTTCAATCCTGAGGAACATATAGCTTTTTTTGATACCAGATGAAACGGTTGTTATTACGAAATAATAATGACAATATCTGTTTGAAGTCGAAAAGGATGACGTCAAGTAGGTTGACTCTGCACTTCCCATGCTACCCTGTTATCAGTCTGTTATCGTAAACATGTATAACTATGGATCAAGTCAGTCAAATAGGTCCATACAACCTGGCACTGGCGACCTTGAGAATCCGACTGCCTAATAAAATTAGTTGCATAATAAACATAGTTTTGTATAAAATATGTAAGATTTTCAACGTTCAACATATAGCTCTTTTTGATACCAGATGAAACGGTTTTTATTACGAAATAATAATGACAATATCTGTTTGAAGTCGAAAAAGGATGACGTCAAGTAGGTTGACTCTGCACTTCCCATGCGACGCTGTTATCATTTCTTAAAAGATTATCGTAGGCATAAGCCAGTCTCTCTTATAAAAAGTTAACTGCAAACAAGTATAACAATGGATCAAGTCAGTCAAATAGGCCCATACAACTTGGCACTGGCAACCTTGAGAATCCGACTGCCTCCTAAAATTAGTTGCATAATAAACATAGTTTTGTATAAAATATGTAAGATTTTCAACGTTTTAATGATTCAGGATGTACAAAAATTTAGATATACACTACTCATCCGCTGCAAACCTCTCCTGATTTATAACTCCAAAAAAGAAAATTCCAAAAATAAGCAGACGTCTCTGAAACGTCAAAAAACAAACTTTGAGCGACTTTTATTTTTTTAGTTTTTTACCCTTAGCTCAGGTGTCACTTTCAAAGTTATAGGGAAGCCAAAGATTAGCGGACATGCAGATAGATAGCGAAACAGACAGACCGAGGGAAATGAGAGACTGGTTTTTTTATTATGTCGTGTAATGTCCAAAAAATAATGATAATTTTCGAAATTTCTCGCATTTACAATTACTTCTTACGTGAATTGATTATGATTATAACCCCGTATCTGCTGTCAGGTTACCTTGTACCCAGAAGTACTATGGTTCTCATGAAAGACGGATAATATATCGACTTTAAGGCATTGGTGCATTATGTACAATAGTCTGGGGTGACATACATTAATAATTATCTACATGTATTGTTGTGTGACTATCAGATAGAAAGAGATTGCGGCCAATAGCTAGATCAATAGCAGAAGAACCGGAGAGTGGCCGTCACGAATGCCTGCGGCTGGAAGCGATGATTGGACGAGTACGTTGGATTTCCATATTCCAAATAGCTATGTTTAAGTGATTAGCACTAGCAGCGGATTATATTTTAATCGATATAGTTATAGGTATTTTTACGTGTTAACCCAGTATAAACATCTTTTTGAATTTTGAGCAGAACTTTTCTATGATTCTAATAAAGTATACAAAAGAGTATTATCATCTGTATTATACTAACAATCTGTGCTGGGCATTAACCTAAATCACCGCATTCCTTTATTTTTTGAATGGTATAACAACTCATCAACAACTTAACATATTGCCACTGACTGCAAATGCAAGAGGTAACATTACAGTCTCTATAATTAGCACTATTTTAAATTCTTCTTTGGGCAACAAACTACTCAAGCTGTCAGCAGCATTCTATTACGCGTAGATTTAAATTCCATCTTCCTGCACCTCGACCCTATCTGGTAATTGTATAATTAAAAGTCGACCACTTCCCGCACTATCATTAGACTTTAATGAAATACCTAGAGGTAAATAAATTGTCTCTAATGCGAACGAATTGTCGGTTGTCACCTCTCAGACTGTTCAGCATATAATTAGCCTAAGTGAGTTTAGGTGTCATTTGCTGATAAAAATTGCACATTAGCCTTTGGCGATATGAAACTTTTTTCGACTGTAGTTGAAATACAGTTAACTGAAAGCTATATAAGGGGTGTTGAGAAATTGTTGCAGGTTTGAACTTTAATTTTTAATTATGAGTGTAATTAGGTTTATAGTTAATTGATTCATAAGGTTTCTGAATTTCTAGTCGAACCGATATCTTTTTGCTTAGACAGGGGACGAGCTTTATTACCACGTCTGTTACCAGTAAGCGTTTCTATTAGAAAGCATCTCATATGTAATAAAACTACTCCCAATTGGAAATGGCGAATGTAATTGTCAGTTGCAAATCAAACGCGATTGAATTCACTCAGCGGCTGTACACCAACGCCCGTAATTCAAATTATTAAATGTCCCGCCAAAGCCATAATCGCGTTATTATAATACCTTCGAGAGTCGCTATGAATAGGCAATATGTGCGCAACATCACATCTGAATAATAACTAATTTGATTCGACCACACACGGCAGTAAAACAATCACAATAATACCCTATTAAACCATCACATACCGTTTAATGAGGGCGGAATGGTCATAGGCGTACATATAGGTAGGTTCATAGTCCTCCCTCTCAGGATGTCATGACGATGTTGCTAGCATTTATAGTCACTAACCCATATGTCGCTATGTCACTCCGCACCCATATTATGTAAAACACTCGCTATAATGGCTATACTTTCACTTGTGTATTAGCTACTCGCTACTCCAGGCCATGTGCACTGGCTGTGAACACCACCTAGGGAGGAATTTCTCAACGAAATATAGAACTTACAGCTTAGGCCATAGAAACTATGAATGGTCTCCGCTACTGCCATCTCTAGAGCAGATGGAACATTATGTCAGAGTCTGAGCACATAACTGTATCTTGACGTTCAGGCAACACTCACAGCTATCACAAGTGAACATGTAGGAGTTGTGGATATAAGAAGGCTAAATGTGAAGTTACTCGAGGTGGTAGAGACGTACGGTTTCGAAGATTAAATAGTAAAAAGAAAAAAAGGTTCTATGATATGTAACCATTTACTGGTGGGAGGAGAGCCTACAGGTTTTCAATAATAGGAAAAAAAGAGTCACAGGGGTATAATCATGGGCCGGTTTGTTTGGTGGGAGTGGCTATACGGAAGGATATAATATTACAACAAATAAAATTTAATCGTGCGCGTCAGATATTCAGGGGGCATGTTAAGTGAACCCTAAAAAAGCTCCCATTATAAAGACAATTCGAACGTGACGCAAGGTCATGGTGGACTTTTAAGAAAGCAAAAATCGCAATTTTAAAATGCTTGAGTGCGATAGATTCTTATAGAGACTGTTCAACTAGATAACCTAGTCGAGCTGACTCATAATCTAACGATTATTTGGAGTGATTATGTTAATCTGATAATTTGAAAAAAATATTGGCATGGTTAGGTACTTTCCATAAATTTGATGTTAGGTGTCGAATGTCAAATAACTAGCGGTCGAACCGTCTACTAGACTCAACCACACTAGGATTCGATAAATAAAATATTTTAAAATCAATACACTGCATAAGAATGTGAAATAATCAAATGTGGCTACTTAAAATGCCAGCCGACAATAATATTATCTTAAAGCGAATCTTTCCAGACAAAGCAACGCGTCAACGGTAAGTATATAGGTTATAAAATATACTAAAATGCAATTAATCTTGTAAATATCTCACAAATTTCACATTTGCTATCTTTTTAGCACCATTTGGATAACCGTGCTCGAGAATGTCAAGATGGCGGTTTTTTTACAAGTTTGTGACCCTCACTTCCTTAAGTCACACTCACATCGTCAGATACTCACCTTATGTGTCTGACGCGCTCCAATATGTGTAACGATCGATTTTTTTACTATTCTAATTGGCTGCTGTAGATGTATGCCCAAAGGACCCCCTTAAGTGGATGCAAGGTATCCCCTCCTTATGTTAATCTGCCGCTCGCGAGTAAATTCGAAAATCCCCTATTGGGCTCCCATAGTGAGTGATAGCTAGTTCCAAAGTGATAATTATGGCGTCAGGTCGCTATAGTCGAAATCATGATAGATGACGATTACGTCATCATTTTAGTCTGTAGTGAAGACAAACGACAGCGATTTGTGAATATTTTCATTGTAGTTTCAGATATGTTAAACAGAGACAAACAGAACTGTATTTTCTAAACAAACCGTATTGCTAATTTGCATGTATCCGACAAAGATAGACGATGTTTTCATGTTGCATGATCGATCATATTTGACAGACGAATAGTTAGGTTATTTTAAAGCAGGTTAGGTTGTTTTCTAATAATACTTTGGTCTTTGGTGTTCCTATCTTAAGGTATTCTACTCATAACTGTTTTTTTTCAAAACAAAAACTCCCTACTAAAATTATTATTAAGGCATCACTCAAAACCATCAAATAAAATGAAAATAAAAATAATCAGTAAAATAACCTAACTTCGCAAAATTATAATATAAATGTGTTGTCATTATGTTCCTGACATCGTGATTTTATCATTGACGTACGTGCATTGATTACTTCAGTCCAATTTATGGCATGATGTAATAGTCATCTTTTGTGATTTAGACTATATTCATTCATGTTCAGCTCAATGATACTATGGTCTATGGTTGAACTACTGGTAACGCGCGGTATATGAAGGTTTTTGTCAGTTTTTTGTTACATAACTGAACGACGTAGGAAAGATCAAAATCGTAATAGTGTAGGATTAGCTGATATTATTATATTTTAAAGAACAATGAGCAACATGATATCACAAGATTTCAAATCATGCCAATAACATTGACACAAGCTTAAGTCTAAGTAGTATTTAAATCAAGTACATACAAACATGACTTTCAGATAATAAGGTACATTTGATTTCATTCTACATCGAACATTTGATATACTTTATATGCAATATTTCGATAGATGCTGATGATAAATCTATATCAAAACAAAGAGTTTTAGTTTCTAGAAAATATACCAAACTATACAAAGTTGCAGAAAACAGACAATGTGAAGGTTAAGTCGATGTTTTTCCTAAAATGAGTTTTATATGTCGAGTTCATGATAATACTGCGAATTTTCATTTGCTACTTACAGCGTCCACCTACCTGTAATAATAAGGAGGTTGCGACTTTATAAATCATTTTAAATTTCATACAGTACAAGGCAAGAAAAATATTGCAGACACAAATATCTCAAAACTACTTATTTGGACTTAACCTAGTGTGGCTATGAGGTGCAGAACTACATGGTGCAGAACTGTTTCACATACGCATTGTTCATTTTCTTAGTAACACTGCATTACAGTGGTAGAATTAGTTTTTCTATGTATTGAAAGCTCTGTGCTTTTAATTTATTGAACACCGGATAAGAAAATCGTACAGTACATATTGAAAATTTTGCAACCAGCTTCACCTCCGGTATTGACAAATTACGGAATATTTTACAACAATTCATTCCATCAACTGTTTATCCATTTACCATATTAAATAGGTATTCATAGTTTTATGCAAAGTATATGCGATTAACATTTTTTTCTCTCAAATGGTTTTATTCCCGTAAACTATGCAAATTAACTCGTTTCATATCTATACAAGAAACGTGAGCTGTTTTAGACCTTTTACTGCAAATTGTGTACCTCTAGTGAGCATTATATGTGTATTACGAAGTTTTATTGGAATCAAACAGATATTGCTGATAATATCATTCGTACTATGATTAGAATGATGGATATTGATGTACTACCATTTAGGAGCTATATAGGGTGATTGGGAATTTGAACTTTTCCTAGAGACCATTGTCAACAAATTAACCCCCATTAACTGGGAGACAAAAATAAGCGGTTTCCTAGTTATCAACATTTTGATAATTTTTTTTGAGAATGTCACCGAAAGAAAACGTCGACAAAATAGTTTAATTTCCAGATAGCTCACTGATACCCTTCTCAGAGCGTATCTACTAGCAAACATTTTAGAACTAATTCGGACTGATGTTTTCACTATCGCAGAAATAAAGATTCTCAAGTGACGAGACTTTATTTCTCTGGATTTCAATTCAATTCAATTCAATTCAATTCAATGGACTTTATAGTAACACATACATAATTATGTATCCTTACAAATGGCGAAGTCTGGCCAATGGCCATTTATGCTTAACCATAAATGTCATGTCAATGCTTATTACTACCTTAAAAATAAAATAAAAAACTGAAAAAGAAAAGGAAAAAGAAGAATAATAGTAAAAGAAGAATTAATAAATATGACATAATACGTACGATTAGAACAAAAAACATAATACGTACGATTCAAAGAGAAGACAATAACCTAAGAGCTCAATAAGTAGTTCTTATATTTTTTTTTAGAAAAGTTGCTGATGAAACATTGTTCGAAAGAGTTGATCAATTTCACCGCATTATACGTAAAAGATCGGATTTGCTTTAAATAGCAACCAACTTCCTGCGATGTTGAGAATATTGAGCCAGAATCGTTTTAAAAGTAATTGCTAGTGCATCAATTCCCAGAAGATAATTATTATATTGCCTAAAACGTAATAATCATTTTACGTTGACGTGTAAGATAGATCGAAAGAGGTCTGAAAATGTGGATACTCAGGAAACTACTTGTTTTTGTCACACAGTTAGTGGAGAATAAACCAAGCCGAATTACTAGTTACCCTGTATATGATGTTTATATCGACATAGCTAACTGTAGACAACTTTGCGATGATTGGTTTAAATATTGCCTTTAGCAGCATTACCGATAAAAATAAAGTGTTGGTTCTTATTAGGCAGCGTACAGATCGAAAATCCAATTGTTGGAAGGTATTGGAATGCGCTCATCTACACCTAAATTTAGTTTCTAGTTGGACCGCGTTGAGTTAAGTTCGGTGCTAATGTCGAGCGTCGAGTCTCCTCTTATCGAATGCAGACAACGACTAAATACTAGAAGCGCAACAAATCCTGCCCTGACCAAATCAAACCTCCCTTGGATGTACCGATCAAGGAGCGAACGCAATCGAAACACCAACGCCGGTCTTGGAAACCGTTGGCTTATGTTTGCTCGCACCGATTCTAACACCTCCAAATTTGTAACTACATGTGCCTTGGCTTGCGTTGGAATCTTGGTCTGTACGCGGCTTTATACTCAGTAGCACGACCAATCCGCGCTGCCAAATATAAACATAAAGTGTTATACGCCTTTTTTACTGTTTAGAGATTTGGGTGGGAATCAATTAGATGACAAAAAAACTAAAATTGTTCACCCTCCTGGGAAATACTAATTGATTACTTCCCTACATGGCAAATGTTGGAATGCCTGATATGTGTCAAGGTAGGAAAATTTCATACTTGCACAACACGAAAGATAAAAATAGATCTGCTCATATCATATAAGTTAGTTTAATAAGTTTCTGAATAATAAAAGAGCCTAAAGTTTTAAAGCTTTTCAGTAAAAGACATGATATGATTATAACTAATTGCACTTCCACACACTAGTAATGGTGTGTCTCGGTCTAGCTTGGATAATTGTGAAGAGAAAATCAATCAAATGAAACAGCTTTCTGAAGTTGCCTCCATTTGACCAATCTTCTATCATATAGAATCTAGGATCTCTATATTTTCTGATGCGCACTGCATAAGCTTTATGCGTTGAGCAGCCTTGTATTGCTTCATACCTGTTTGATCTCCTCCAATTCCTGCTTAGTTAGCTCCCTTTTCTCGCTCTTGCTCTTCGACTTCATCTTGACGTACGTACGCCAGAAAAATAAACACGCGCCACGTTCTTGAGCAAACACACGGTCTGGTTACCACCGCACTTTACACGGACACCACCTGCATCGTTCTTCACTCACAACACCTCTCGTCACCTTCAATTCATCTCGTCTCATGTGTTCAAGTAAAGTCTACTGGCAATATTTGGATAAAATTTACTTGGTGGTTTCGTCATTTTTTTATTATCATCCGACAGAGGCGTGCGGTGACTTTACTAGAGGAATGGCTAGTGGATATGAATATAGACGATCAGAGAAGTAAAAGAAGTAAAAGAAGACGCGGACTGAGGCATAATTCGCGTCTGTACATATATCTCTCTTAAGTTTTGAGGGCGAATGTACAGGGAAATCTATGACGTATATGAACGTGGCTGGAAGTGTATTATTGGTACTAACACCTCTCAATTTTTCAGCCCTATTTTCTTTAAAAACGTCAAAATCCAAGGATGAGCGATTTATATTTTTTTTTCCTTTTTGACATTTTTTTCTGCCGCCACTGGACCAATTTTCAAAAACTAAAAATCTTTTTCGTAGTAGTAACCTTGTGTGAAAATTTCAACCAAATCCAAGCAGTTATATATGGTCTAAGGATTAGCGGACAGACAGACAGACCGACGGAAATGAGTGACATGACTTTTCGTCATGTACATACCATATAACATTCAAAAAACTATATCCCTTTTGGTTTATTCCTCAAAAAGTATTTCATTCTTCGAAGATTATTGCAGTGTTGCTTCAAATATGCAGGACAACAAAGCTGTTTGGTACAATCAACATCTTAATAACAAAAATTTAATTTAATGATTGTTAATCTATACAAGGATTGTTTATCTTGCAATGGCCCAATCTTTCTCCTCTCTGACTGCGAAGGTCTCTCAAAAACCGGAATGTCGTTTCTTAATGACATCGCCTTCATCATGTTTTCCAGGAAGAGTGCTAACTCATGATTTTAAATATGTCAAAATTGTTGTTATCTAAAATGTGTTCTTCCTCAAATCATCAATTCCATGTTTTTAATGAGGGCGATATGTATGTCCAAGGAAAAGAACCTAGAGAAGAAAAAATGCTGCTTTTTCGTTAGCGATAAATGAAATGGCACCTAGCTCTTGAAGAATCAGTGACGTAATATTACTTCCAAATCGAAAAACTCTATTCTACGATAATGTAGGATTTTCAATAGCTTGAATAAACGCTTACGATGTTCCTGATACCATAGGAAACCTTCACTGAAAATTTGACGTTTTAGTCTTCGTATTTGGCTTGGTATTAAACAGACAACCACCTATGTCTCCACCACTGCACTGATGTTTGCTTAACCTCTAGGAAGTGAACCGTATAACGTAACACAGAGTAAATTTGGTTTTGCAAGTGCACCGCCAGACGGTACATAAATTTGTTGGTATAGAGATTAGTTGTACGCCAAAAATTAAGGGATTATCAATATAGTTTTTATAAATCCGTATCAGTTTTTATTTAGATAACGGCGTTAAAACTTATGTTTTATGCGATATCATCGTTGCAGAAAATATCCAGGTCAACAGTGTCAGCTGGTTTAAGGTTATCATATTGCAATTAACATCTGAAGGTGTTATGTTTCCTAGTTTTGTGACAAGATTTATCATAAACCATATGTGCAAAATAAAGAATAACAGAAGTGATATGAAAAGCTGGCGTCAAGTAGGTTGAGTCTGTACTTCCCACATAATGCTATCATCAGTACATAAAATATTATGGTCGGCACAAGTTAGCCCACCTCAGAAAAAAGTTAACTACAAACACATAAAACAAAGGAATTAAATTGATCGTCAGTCAGTCAGTTCACTTCATATTTTCGTCGCGGTTGACACAAGTCAATAAAATACTTCTATTATTCTTCTTGTGAGTCTTAACATCATAAAGTACTGGAATGCGTTTAAATATATGATATCAATTATCACAATAGTAATCACCACTGCACGAGCACTACATGGGACAGGAACTTTGAGACTATTAAAAAAATCATATTTTCGGAGGCATTGTCCAAATCATTTTTGCAAAGACCTTGAGAACAGTGCATTAAAATGGTAGCTACATATACATAGCATAGCGTAGGAAATATGACTCAAACATATGTATACCGTCAAGGGGGAAACAATGAATACAGTATAAAAACGCAAAGGAGGAGAATCAGAAAAGAGAAGGATGTGGAAACTAAATGCCACATGCCCTTAGAGAAAAAAAAATGGAAAGAAGAAGATTGCCCTACATAGTAGAATAGCACTGATATTATGCCGTTATCAAAAAGTTGGAAGAACCATCATTTGAAAATTTTTCCAATATTTTATAGTGAAGTGATACCAAGTTTCACAAGAAATTGACACTAGTCGTACACAACGTGGATTCCAACACAGCCAGGAATACAAATAAACTGTACCTCGTGATGCGCATCAAACCTCATTTGAATTTCAAATTCCCAAATGATCCTTATTTGGCAAATGTCTGTACACAAACAGTGTCATGAATAACACATTGATGTATCAGAAATGAATCGAGAAAATAGTTGAATGCCTTGGAGAATTTTACTGCTTGTCTTCGTGTTAAAATTGGAAAACAAGTTCATTGAAAGCAGGTAGTATGATTCCACTAGATTTTAGGTGATTTTTGACGTAAACGACACGTGCTCATTCAAATTTATGGAGTTAGTATGAACAGGTTTTTTAGGTTCGTATTTTGTATATCGATTAACATTTTGTTATGTCAATTTATATAGGCAAAATCAACTGAGCTTTTTATATTACATGAGAACAAAATGAAGTAATACGTTAGATTTTATACAATTTATCGGTCACTGTTAATGTAGGCTTTCAGTCAACACGAGTAGCAATAAAAATGTCATCAAGTAGGTTGACTCGGCTCTTCCCAGGCAACGTTGTTACCAATTCATAAACGATTATTTTCGGCACAACTTAGTCCTTCTGAACTAGCTACTAACATGCATAACAAAAAAGTCCCATTTGACAACGCTAGTATAGTAACGAGGGAGAACCGCGGATGCAGTCAGATTCAATCAGACGCAGATACGCAGACAGTGTGTGGCATCTATAAATATTTCTCTGATTTAAGAGCAAAGTACGTTGAAATCTATGATGTGTCAAAGTGTAGTAATAGATGCGTAAAATTAATGGGGTTCTGCATACTGCTGCCAAAAAATGATATATACCCTCCTTCATCCCCTATAACCTCCAACCCCAGATTTTCAACCCCTACGAAAAATTTCTATAAATGATCAGAAGCCTCTGAAACATCAAAAAACGGATTTCGAGCGGTTTTCATTTTCTTCGTGTTTTTGCCGCTAGCTCCGCCACTACTGGACCGAGTTTAAAAAAACTGCAAAGCTTGGCATAGTAGTAGCACTATGTAAAAACTTAATCGAAATCCGAGCGGTGCTTCTCAATCTATTCACGGTTATAAGATTGGACAAACAGAGCGATGGAAATGTGTGACATGGCTTTTCGTAATGTACGTGGCATATAACATCAAAAAAAAAACATAATATCTGGTTTTAGAAAAATTTGCAATAATTATATTATAATATAATTATATTTCCAAGACCTATGTAGCTTATGCATACGAAGTTCTAATAAAAAAAACCTTGCCATACGTACATAATCTTTCTTAGTATATATTGTGTTTTGTGAATAAAGTTAACAAACAATAATTTACCATCTATAACTATACGACCGTTAATTATATAGCCAAAACAGTTTAAGAGTAGACCAAGCAAAGTAGCGAGCCCAAGAGGTAATTTACAAGAACCGTCATTGACGTATGTTTGCTTAATAGTCATTTTGATTTGTCGGTCAAGTTTTATAGATAGTAATACTCAACCTACTATACATAGGTTACAGATTTCGATGAACAATGAACAATTTCGAAATCTTTACTATAAAACAGAAAAAAGCATTAAGTAGATTGACTCTGTACTCCGCACGGAGTCTGGACAAATGGACTTTGAATATTCAGCATGTATAGTTTCTTTCAATAGTCAACTTTTGCGCGCACTCTCATATTTTTATTATCCATCAGCTATTATAGTCACTGTAAGCTAACATGAAGCCATAGAGTATAATGAGTATAAGTGAAAAAAGTATTGTTATTTAAAAAGTCAAGTAACCAGAGTAACTGGTGTTGCCATAGTCACAGACGGAAATATGTGTGATAACTCTAACAGGTAATTAATACTACCAAGGTCACACGTTTCTAGATAATGAAGCATCTGAGAGTGATACAAAATATGCAACAGTCATTAACTCTACGCCCTACAACCCCCAACCCCGTATTTTCAACCCCTACTAAAATGTCTCTGAATATGATCAGAAGTGGCCACGATTACAATACTTTCTCGCCAGTTGCACAAGAAGTAAAAACAAAAATACCTTTAAATGAAGCTCACAATAAAGCGCACTTCAAGTAGTGTCAAACTTGCATCTAATACCTATTCCTTTTATCATTAATCCTATATATATGATAACATAATATATAGATGAAGATAACAAAGCTTATAGGAAGAAAGCATGACCATCAGCAACTTAGCATTGATAATTGTGCGGATATTGATAAAAATAAAAAGGCACTTTCTGCTCCCAGACGTCATTTCCCATTAAAAATTTAGTTTGAATCACGAACTAACTCCTTGATAAAAACAATAAGCAGAAAGTGGGAGCCTCTATAGCCATGTATAATGACACAAATTATTCAATTGAAATAAAGAACAGATTCAACCAATTAGTTCAATGGTCTGAAGTACATATTCTTAATTATTTGTGCTACTTTACAGGATATCTAATCATGCCAACACTTGGTGTAATGGTATGAATCGAGGACTGATTTCCAGTAAATAAAGATTGAACGGTATTTACAATCACAGAGGTACATAAACTCATACATTAAAGAAACAACGTATACTTCTGAACTGGCTTTATAACCTGGTATAACTATCTACAATGAATATTTATCATCATATTATCAAAGGTGGATTTCTAATCCTAAAAATCAATTCTAGAATATTTTCCGATTATCATGTTCATTGACGAGGGTACTTTTGTAATCTTGCATTTTTGTCTGTCCAATAATCCTTGGCCACTCTGAAACTTTGAAAGCACCACTGGAAATGTATGAAACGACATAACGTTATTATTATACCAGGGGCGAAAAACGTTCAGGTTCTGAAAGCCGAACTAGTCTTGAGCGAAAAATAAAAAATGTCAGTAAACCTTGTTTTTCGACGTTGTGCGATTCTGAGAGTCGAGAGACACGAGAATCAAAAAAATATCTAAAGACGGACATTGTAATACCCAGATTGCATTATTCTATGCTCTTCAACATTAGGAAGATACTGAAAATGTTGAAATCAGGCAAGCATCATACATTAAGTTCAAGATGTAACTAGTGACGCTCAAAATATATAAACATAAATGTCAAAAAGTCTGATTTTGTCCACCGCGGCTGGCGGGCGCCCCTAACGCTAAGTATCTTCAATCGGTCTCACGCTCACCCATCTGTTCGTGCAAAAAGAAACAATTCCTAGAATCTCTTAAACAATTGTTCAACCAATTTTTCGCACAATTTTGGGACTGGCAACATGCAGGTTTGTTAAAATGTGTCCTTTTTGAATAAGATTGTAACAAAAAAAATGCAGGTTGACTCTGCACTTTCCACGTAATGCTGTAATAAGTTCATAAATGATTATGATCGGCCCAAGTTGGTCCCTTTGAGATAACTACAAACATGTATAACAAAAAATTAGATTGGCAAGGTTGGCCAAACACTCCCATATACAATAAGTTCATATTCCACAGTCCCCATTAATTACAACGCTAACTATAGTTTCTTCCCTGCCATATCGCCTGTCGTCAGAACGACTGATGATACGGCCCTTACTATTGACCATCTGGCAACGCTGCTGGACCACACCAGCCATACGCGCCAGCCGCGATACTATAACATACCTGTCGGCGATCCTGTCAGAACGCCTGACTGAGACGCAAAGCAAGGTTCGGCGTATGAATCGTTCCGACCGACTACGGGTCTCGTCTATAAATATTTCTCAAAGTTATAAGGACAAATGTGCGGAGAAATCTATGATGTGTGAAATATGTCTAATAGGTGAGTAGAATTACCAAGGTTGGGAGCGTATATACTAACATCAAAATTTGAGATATACCCCCACCCCCTACAATACCTCTAAACATGTTTTCATAAATGATCCTCTGAAACGTCAACAAACGAAGTTTCAGCGATTTTATTTTTCTTTTTCATATTTTTGCCCCTAAATCCGCCACCCCTGGACCGATTTCAAAGAACTATAAAGCTTTTTTGTCCTTGCCATAGTAATAACTTTGTTTGGAAATCCGGGCAATATTTTCCAAGTTATAGGCGATTCAAAGATTAGCGGAAAAACCGACGGAAATGAGTCGCATGATTTTTAGAGATGTACACGTCATATAACATCCAAAAACATCATCTCATTTTAGAATTTTTTCACGATTACAATACTTCCTCGCCAGTAGGTGTGGGAAGCAAAACAATCAGATTATTTTTTGGGAGCAGATACGAAGATACTTCCTGTGCTATAACTATAATGACAAAAATAAATTTCAATAAGTGGCTCCATGTACATGTCTCCAACGATTGGTTTCCCAATTTTTCCAATACGCTTTCCCAATATTTTATCCCGCCAGATTTACCCAATAGTTCTTACAAGCGAGTATCTGGAACATGTTTATATCCTGTTCCCGATTTTTCCCGAAATAACTGCAGGCACATTAAAACGTTTTATAGCCTTATGGTTTTAGTGAACGTGTATGTACCGACCGTATTACCGGCTGTAAAATTTTGTTGCGGTGTTGCACTGCTGTTTTTATTGAAAATATCGGAAGATACGGGTTGCCGGGTAGCACTTTGTAGTTCATTATTCTCTAAGCTATTTGTGTATCAGAAATGTTGTCAAAACATTCTAAGAATTTACATTATTTAGTTTATTTCCAACGTTGATGGTTGTCGAGGTAGAATTTGAATGGGGAACTGTATCTTTGGATGTGGTATATGTTGCACAATGGTTATTTCAGTTTCATTGGCGATATTTCGAATAGACAAATGTCTCACTAAAAATAGAAGTGTTGTAACTTGTAACCGGCCTAAGTCATGAAAATTATTATCACTCCGACGATTTTCTACTAGACATTGTTAATTTAGTTTGTAGATCCCTAGATCTGGTTAGCCTGCTAGGTCTCGGTAGGTATGTCAGATCTGGATTCCCAAATACTTGGAGGGCAAAAGATAAAATAAAGGGAAGAGCAGGGGTAGAGTAAAGATGTGGAGAGGTACTTTGGCATACTTAGCTAGGATTTGAAAATGTGCAGTTGATTCTTTTGATTCATTTTGATTGTTTTACAATTATGTCTTTGTTTGAATCTGGTAACCTGAATTTGCACATATTTTAATATTTGTTTTGCCTCTCAACAATTCTGTCGTCTTTGCAGTTTCAGTAACGTGGTTTCATTTGTATAACATTTTAGGAGGAATATACTTTGGAGCGTGGCACCTTTTTATTTCACGTGCCGCTTATTACTGAAAGACTTCATAAATTCTCAAATTTCTTTATTAATATAGGGGGCAGTAAAATAGTCGATAATTCTATGAGCCATAAGAGGAACAAATATCATGAATCTTGATGTAGCTCAAATTTCATTGTAAAATTTTCTGTTTTTCTTGTTTGCAATAAAATTTGAGTTCGTTCCTCTACTACGTTATATATTAGCAACTGATCTTACATAAATTCAATTTCTTATAATTACAGACTCACCATTGAAACAAGGTGTAAGTTACTGCTGGGTAAATAAACAGCCAAGAAATAGATAGCTATAAATGTTTGCGTACAGCATTAATTTGTCATTCCAATTCAGTTAGCTCGTTAACGTAACATTATATCAAACTTCTTTGGAATAATATTAAAATAAACAGAGTGAAAATTATATTTAACTACAATTTACGTTAGATGTTACTACCATAAGTGGAATGAAGTATGATTGCCGGACGACAGTTGCTACAAACTAGTCTAAGGACTTTGATTAGACACTTAGGGCGCGTCCCCACTATGCATTAAGTTGCGTATCCACATAAAGACGTTTTATTAGTATTATTTTTATATGAGAAATTGTGGTCCTTCATCTTGAGATCTCGTTGTTTTTGTAGTACGATGGCAAAACTGTTTTTTTTTTCACCAACTAAACAAAGCACCATTGTTGACTGCAATTCCCATGTTAGAGTTTGGTTTTCTCTTCCCAGATAAATGAGATGGCACAACGTAATGGTGGTCACTTTCTAATTTGGTAGTGAGTTTTAATGGTATTTATTTCTATGATTTATTTTTGAAATGAAATAATATGGTAAAACAAATGTATACAACTTTTTTATTAATATAATAAATATACAAACAATGAATCGAACAGTCTTCAATAATCGCCAATCAGTTGAAGCTGAGATCGCTTACTTATTTGGCTACCAGACAACAAATTGTGATTGAGGAAAAGATTGATTTTGCAAAATAAATCCAGATTCATATCAATACCATGATCGGCGATTCAAGACATACAATGTACGTTTAAAGAACTTTTAGAGTCATACAAATCACATGGACTCAATCGAAAGTTTTTATAGAAAACAGGATAGTTCCAAAGGGCAAAGTGGATATACTAAATATATCCATACCCTTACTTCTCATCTTGCAGATGATATACAAATATAGAAAAGAAACAAGTCAAGGATCTCGGGAAAAAGCAGAAGCAATTAATTTATGCAAAACTGCGGTATATAAGCGACCACACAGTATAAGGATGCTCTCGATGCATAATGAATGTTCAGTATTTAGGAACACTGATTGTTGTTTTCCAGTCTGTTTTGATTAAAATTTAGCTCGTAATCGTTTGTGATATGTATTTGCTTTGTACGATGTCTATATCCGAAGATGGATAAATGTAGAACTAGTTCAATTATTTTTCTCAATGCTTTATTCATTAATACTCCTGTAATGATAAAAAATTGCTTAAGCTGTTCACTTTCTCGGGTCTTCCCTATTACCTGTTTACAACATAAGAATCATTGTTTAACATATACATATAATGTATAAAATATACATATAAATTGTCAATTGAAGAACTTATTGCATAAATTGTCAATTGAAGAACATATTGCAATACAGCATGTCTAGAACCTAAATATAAATCAAACGATTTAACATTTGAGCTGCAGTTAAATAATTGAAACAGTCACATGTTCAGTTACATAAACCGCTTGTCGGCCATTGTTGTACATTGTACATTTGTTTCCAGTTGTGGTTATGGTGCACACTGCAAATTATATTTTACTGCTTTTTACCGACTAAAAAATGTTAAACGTTCCGTCAAGGTTGCCACAACTGCTGATTAGTTGCAGTCAATCGGTTGACATTTTGCCGTTTATCATCAATTTCAAACGCATCAATTGTTATGTTGCAGGTAAATTTATCGTGCTGTAGATAAGTATTTGTAGGTTTATAGTAGGAAAATGTATATCACCATTGGTCAGTGAGTTAGTTAGTTGTGATTCTTATATTGCTTATCACCAGCAGCAATGATTGGAAAATGCACTGTCAAAGTGATATTTCATTTGCCAGTGGCAGCTAATTCTGAAGGTGATATGTGCATCTAAATGTTGGTTCAAAATTCTTATTTGGTGCATCCTTATTCTTGAAAGTACAAAACCTTTAAAATGTGCCACCCCAGCTGATTTCCACTCGTAGGACGATTACCATCTCACGTCTGTTGTTTGTCTCCCTACAGACATTCGTCAGAAAATGTCTGACAAAAGAGCTGCAATTAAGCAAGCGAAGAGGTCTTGTCACCCAGATGACATTCACAGAACAACGAATCTTGTTCATGAAGTGAGAAATGCTCTTCATGAATTCCGTAATGAGCAATGGAGCGACTTTCTGTCGGGGATGCTTGACTCAAGTATTCCTCTCTGGAAAGTTGCAAAGTCGCTCAGAAACAGAAAGCGAGAACAACTCCCGCACATCCAGGGTCCTAGGGGCATAGTCTGTAGGACAGAGGAAAAGGTCGAGGTTTTCGCTGATGCAATGGAAAGTTAGTTCTCTCCCAACTATGACCTTGATAATGACCTCGACGAGGAGCAACATATTGTAAGATACGTCAGGAGATATTTTAGGGCCAACGGCGTCAGTGGCAGTAGTGCCTCCCTTAGTGATTTTTCTTCAGAGGAATCTTCAGAAGATTCCTCAATTGAAGAGCTGCACGGTACATCAGCGGAATCTCCTGAGACTCCGCATTGCACACCAGCAGAGCTCCAAGGTCATATTAAAGACCTCAAGGTGCGTAAAGCACCTGGAGAGGATCGAATCACTAATAAGGCGCTGAAGCTACTTTCGCGGAAGTCCTTAACTTATCTCGTGGCAATAATCAATGCCATGCTAAGGACCCAGCACTTCCCAACAGCGTGGAAGACCGCTGATGTCATAATGATTCCAAAGAAGGTGGGTTCGATATTCCCCGCACCATTAGTATACTGTGAGCTCCTTCTAAGCTAGCTAAAAAAATGATTCTACGTCACCTTGAAAATTTCTCGGCAGACCACAATGTGATTCCTGACATGCAATTTGGCTTTCGGTCTGAGCATAGTACGGAGCTACAGGCCATAAGGCTTGTTGAACGAGTAACCAGGGTGTTTACCCGTAACGAAAGTACCGGCATTTTGCTACTGGATGTCTCAAATGCATTTGACAAGGTGTGGCACAAGGGCCTTCTCTACAAATTGATCCATAAGGGCTTCCCCTTCTGGCTCCTAAAACTTTTGAAATCCTGTCTCGAGGGTAGAAAATTTCGGATCAAAATTAATAACGTTCTGTCGACAACACGGCCCATCAAAGCCGGTGTCCCTCAGGGTTCGGTTCTTGGACCAGTGCTTTATTCACTTTTTATTCATGACGTCCCTTGCCGCAGCAGCTGTGAAACCTATCTCTATGCTGATGACACTGCCCTGGTGGCCCAGTCGTGCTCTGGGGATCTAGTTCACGACAGGCTGCAAAGTGCAGTGGACGAGGTATTGGAATGGGCGAATCGGTGGCTGATCAAAATTAATCATTCGAAAACGCAGGCAATCTATTGCACTAAAAAACGTAGCGGCGCCCCGTCTGAGGTTTCAGTGAATGAAGCTCGGGTACCATGGGAAAGCTCTGCTAAGTATCTCGGTGTCATTCTTGACAAGGGGATAACCTGGCAGAAGGCGTTAAAAACTAAATTCCGGCAACTCTACCCTATGCTATGTAGAACATCAAAATTAAGTTTGGTCAACAAAGTTCGGCTATACAAGATGGTTATTAGACCAGCGATCACTTACGCAAGTGCGGCTTGGTGTTTTCTCGCCAAAACGCATTTGCGTAGCCTGCAGGTTTTGCAGAATAGAACCTTGCATACAATCACTAACGCCCCATGGTATGTTTCCAACGAGACCCTTCACAGAGACCTTGACATCCCTTACCTAAGGGACTACATCAAACAACAAGCGCAGCTACGTTACAGTCAAGCAGAATCGCATAAAAACCCTTTGTTGCGCGAGTCAGTAGACTACACAGTCGAGCAAGTTCGCAAGCACACAAGGCCGCGACTCGTACTGTGAACAAAATTAAATCGTGCGACTTTAGGTCCAACCAAAATTATAATTTTTCTCCAACAACCAATCCCAAAAATAATTTTAGGATCAATTTAAAATTGCCGAATACTAACTAGCAATGCCAAGGCACCCCTCATATTGATGCACTTATTTTTTCTTACCTCTCCCTCCTTCCTTCCTTCCTTTCTTCTTCCCTTCTTTCTCCCTGACTTGGTTTGGTATCTGGGCAACCAGACCTGACAGACCTACTGACTTACAAGACTTCAACCAAGAGCAAAGGTCCTACGGACCGCTCTGACAGACAATGACGAATAGTAGTCTGTTGTTTTTTTTTTATATTGGCTTAGTTATGTTAACAAAGCAGCGCCCTGTAGAATTTTGGATATCTAGGCGTAGGTACTTGTTACCTTATATTGCAAAGTTGCATCTATCAATATTCCATACTGCATGAGATAAGGATTGTATTTTAACCTCAACACAGAAAATCGAAGCGGTATACTTTATTTTTCACCACCACCAGGAAGAAGTTGAGTATCACATTAAAATCTGGCTTTAGACCGTCATCTTGATAATTTTCAAAAACAAACGTTTTAAGAGATATTCTAAAGCTGCTAGACTTTTTGCCCATGTGTAATTTAAAAGGAGTCTACATTTTTTAGGGTTTCGAAAATCTATAGATTTTCAGGAAATTCGAACCGGTCTAAAGGACCTGAATCGCAAAATCTTGTACCAGTTTGAATAAACTCCTTACTAGAACATTGTTCCTTATAATAGTTATTAATAAGTGAAGTGAAATAAAATGCCGTTTTTTACATAAACTAAACTATATAGTCGAAGTTGATTGATAACTTAATTTTAACACCAAAACTCAATTTGAACCGAAAGATCTCGAAATTCCGGGACTATCAGATCCTTCGACAGCTAGTCTCGAAATGCATGGTTCTCTGTAAGAGTACCGGTTCTTCATGTTCCGATAATATTGTTGCATAAGTAGTACCACCTTAGCTACTTTTCTGCTTTGATCTAAGATGAATTATAGAAACTATTGAACACGCCATTTTTTGTTGGATTTATGCAATTGTCAAAAACTAAACGCCCATTTACATTCTTCTGTAAAATAAACCTATTTTAGGAAAATTTCAAAATTAATTATTTCAGTTCATACGCGATCATAAAAAATATTTATATCTAAAAGTATTTACAGAATTCTTAACCTAAATATTTCTATGAAAGTAATGGCGATATTCCTTATGATTGGACTGCGGACTATGGTCTAGTGAACATATTTTAGTACATCAATTTTCATAATAAACATCGTGTGTTGCATAATACTGCTACATTTGAATAAACAGTGCTAATATATTGCACCTGTTGATATGTACGTATAGATACTAAGGAATCATTCATACTTATGAATAAAAGAAACGATGTACTTCTCATGCCAAGTTTAAAATCAAATTAGTGAGATCGGATAATATTGGTGACGCAATTGAATTATCATTCTTTCATACATCATTTTTGAGAAAAGTATTTTTATAAATCCATCGTGGTCCTATATAAAGTAGCAATGAAGTGGTATCTGCAAAATAAGCATTAGAACGTATTAAAAAAATATATTTTGGAATAACCAGTTGCAATTCTCCAATATGAGTCTAAATATGGTACAATGTCATATCAGATGTTTAATGAAGAGGTTTTTAAAAGAGCAACTCAACCATCATTCATTTTCCCAAATATTTTTGGAATCGCAGCAAAAGTTGCGTGTGGCAATAGACAATTATCTATAATTGCTGGGCCTCAAGATTGATGGGATGCTTTCAAACTCTGTATGATTAAGTTATTGTCGACCTAAAAATATGCAAAAAGCCGAATCTACATCATTTTGAATAACATTCAGTGAGTTCAATTTTCATGGTCAATTATTAAGACAGAGAAATTAGTATAAAATGCAAACAGAATATTACCATAATTGCTAATTATTCAGGTAATTTAGTTCAACCGTTTAAGTAGTTATTAAGGTAGTATTTTTTCCAACAGTTTTTGCAATATAGAGTATGTGAACTGTTTCAATAATAGTACACAACATCGTGATCGAACCATTTCACGTCGATAAACATTTTGATGGGTGACATTACCAATAACATGGATGTGGGTCATGATGTCAAGTCAGTAGAACTAAATGAAATACATCAAACTGAGATTTATTTGATGACATAAAGGATTAAAAAGTGAGATCCTAATATTCGTGGTAATATTAGGGATTTAATATTATACATAGTGATTAGAAAATATTGGCAATGTATTTGGAAAAGAAACTGTCTGGGAAAAAGACAGGGCAAGCTTGCAATGGCCTACGCCAAAATACCCATTTTTGTCGGCTCAAACTACACTAGTTATGTAGAAGTAGGTACATAGGAACCTTATTCCAAAATATGTTCTATTGAATCGATTTTTTGAAGAGTTTTTAGATTTGTAGGTATATATGCAGTTCCTCGTGAATGATCTCTCTTTTACGCGCATAAAAAAAAGGAACCTTAATGTTGAAAAGCTAAGCTGGCAGTTATAGTAACGACCAATCTTTGGAGATATCAAACAATCTAGGTTCAAATCCTGGTCCTCGTAAAGACTTCACATAGTTTAAATCGTACTACTTTTTTATTTATTTATTAACATTAGGACATAAAGACATGCAGCCAGTCTCAATATAGATAATAATAATAAAACAATAAGGAGTTATAATAAAGACCTGAGTTACCTACACCTAACGAATTGGAAACTACCAGGGGACCAGGGGACTAAAGAAAAAGGTGGTGATACTCTTCTTGCCAACGGACCTATCATGGTCCTTTTCATAAACAAGTTCTACTTTATTACAATATATTATAAATTAAAAAAAATATTTACATTCTTTCCTTAGTCTCAGTCTCGGATTTTGGTTGAATTAGGAATACGTCGTATCCTTCACTTGTTCATGTGTTCACGTTAAATAGCAACCTTATGGAGGCTATGACGGCGACGTAGTTGGTTTCAATCCATTTACAAGGGTTTAGCTGCTCGTAAAGATGGGAAAGTACTTTGAAAAAACCCCGCGGAGTGTTTTTAGCACACTGTACAAATTTCATTCGAAAATATTTTAAAATGAAGCATCAGTGAAGCACCTCTACAAATCGGCTTTTACACGAATTTTGTATACTGTACCGTGCTGCCAGCCCAATCGACACAGCGATGCATACCGACTAAGAAAAAAGAAATTCAGAAAATTTGGTGGCAATTTTTTGGTGCAATATATACGTGGTTCTGCAAATAGGCATTCATAATCACGATCGTTGATTGAATGTTTGTAATTTATCCTTTTGGTTATCTTTCTGATTCATCTCTCTTACACTGACCCATGAATGAACTCGCCAATATTGATTTTCTGACGTTTGGGCTGCGTCGGCAGCTTCTTTTAAGTACAAACAAAAATGATGACAAATAAGCCTTCTTACGAAACTCTTAAACAACATAAAACATCTTAACTGAAGTTATAATATTTTCGCAATTGCGATACTTCCATCGTCTATGGAGTCAAGTAAATCGGCTTTGTACTTCTCATGCATTCATACTGCTTGGTTACACATACCGACTGGTGGTGGGATGGCTAAATGATACTTGATCGAGAGAACAGCTAAGGTCTGTCTGTCTACGTGTCTGTTCCCTAATCTTCAGACACTTTATAACTCGGAAAATACCGCTTTGATGAGTTAAGCTGTTTTACGTCCTTTGCTCTTTTTAATACTTTCGACTTACATTCATATGCTATACAAACTTACGCGGATGATAAGCAACTCTCATTTCATTTTGACTTACCTCATTTCGATGAAAAGTCATATAAAGTAAATTACGGTCTTGCCAATGTAACTAATTTTTTTAAGAGACACATGTTAAAGACTAATCCTGATAAGAGTACTTGCATGCTTTTTTGTCCTAAGCACTTCTAAAATAGAGCAAGGGACAGGATCCCATTGACCATCAACAATGAGATCATTGTTGTTGTAGAACAAGTAAAAAATCTTGGTGTCATCTTTAAATCAAGCTAAATATCTGAATCATTAACTGAAAACTACCTACATTAAATTAAAGCTACTGTGTGCTGATAGATTCATTTTAAATTTTAAAACCCGTAAAATGTCCATGTTAACTATGCTTTGATTTTACATCATCTTCGACTCGATGAATCGGTGTAGAATCCGAAGAATGCAAATTAGCTGCTGTAGGCTTGTGTATGGTCTTCGAAAATATAGTCATGTCTTCTCGGGCCGTATCGTCAGTCGTTCCTACAACGCCTTCATGGTCTCCTTGATTTTCATAGTTTTCTACTCTTCCGTGTCAGCGCTCTATTTTGAGGTTATGTTACAAATATATATTTACATCAAATTGTTCATGCTTTTGGCTTATATCATCTGTTACATCAACCTGAAATTTCCAAAATACTTCAGCCTTTCTGAAGCAGAGAAAAGACTGAAAATCAAGGAGGCCATAAAGGCGTCCTACAATTGTAGGAATGACTGACGATACCGGCCTAAGATTAAGGAGTTGAAAAGGCTGAAAATAGGTCAACAGTTTGAATGTAATCTTAAGGTATTTGTGCATAAGATAATATGCACTCATAAGCCTATTAATCTCCTTAGTAAATTGATAACTATATGAGTCATTAATCTTGAGATCTGATGCATAATGATAACCTTAATATGCCTTTGCATTACATCGCATTGTTTCAAAGTTTTGTTTGCTTTTTTTGTATTTTCGTCCAATCATTACTGGTTCGCATCTGGTTCCTTCTTAAGCCGACAGAGGGTGGATTTGTTGATTTAATTTCATTAGTTAACTCAGCTGAGCATCAAATCAAAGTATTTATTTTTAGGTTTGTATATATCTTATTTTGTACTGTATATACATATTTTTTCACACAACAAGGTTGGGTGCAACTTCGGCTTATGGTTGTGATTCCAATAAAAAGATTATATTCTTTCATTATAGGGTGACCAATGTGCTAGGCGCACTATTTATTTTATAAAAAAATCAGAAGATGTAGTCTCACATTTTAGATACTGCGATAAGCACTAAGGTTCGTCCTACATTGAACAATTCATGAATGTTTACAGTTTTTAAAGAAATAAAACCTTAGGGACAAATACTTGGCAGCCCGCTCTTTAACAAAAGAACCTAAAAAATATTCTACAACGACAGATTTCTACGAAAGCTGTCATTTATCTACAGCATATCCTTAGCACCATTCCTCATGAAGATAGAAAAAACCGAAACGAGAACAAACCACCACAAGGCACTACATATCGTCTATATCCCGGCGACACCATGCAGTATTCTCACGGTCAAAAAAACTATGAGCAGCAGCATAAAAAACAACTGCCGGCGGTGCGCTATGCACTTGTCTCACGGCGTATTGTGACTGAGCCGCACTGGCGTCGCCAGCGTCGTACATAACGCGCTTTCGGACGCAGATGTTTACATTAGCACGCTCCGCGTTTGTTTCTGTGTGTGGCCAGCTCTGAACGCCGCATGTATGTTGTATGAAGATCCGGAAATAAATTGGGTTTTTCTAGTTAAATTGGCATTTGAAGTTTAAAACAGGCACACTTGCACGGTTTTTGGCGAAAGTCGTCCGCGTCCCAACCTTGAATACCGAAGACAAAATTAACGGTGACGCCGCTTATTTTTGTCTTGCCGAATACTTTGGATTCTTAAAACGTTACAGAAATAGTATTCCTGAGCTGTCAAATTTATGACTTTCGAAAGAAGGTTACTGTGGAAAAATGATAAAAATATGGAAGAATTGCGTTTTTTGGCTGTATGGTTGTAAGGGGTGCGGCAAAATCAACTAAGCACTTTTAAAGAGTCATAAAAAAGACGTCTGGGCCTATAGCAACAATCGCTGCTCACACACCCATACACATTTTCTACTTTGCTACCTGACATCAAGTGAGTGGGCTCTGCACTTCCCACGCAACGCCGTCATCAGTTCATGAATGATTAAGTTCGACACTGTGAGAAAAAATTTACTTACGAACATGTATGACAGAGACATTAAACGGATTAAGTCAGTCAAACAGGCCCATACAATTAGTCCATGGATATTATTTGGACGCATACATATATGTCTCAATGTTTGCATGTTGGTATACTTATACGCCTCTAGCCACGGTAATTCTACGCACCTATTAGATGATTCCCTCATCATAGGTTGTCCCTTACATTTACCCTTAAAACTGAGAATGATGCAGAAATACTTCCATCCATCGCGTGTTTATAACACGAGCTTCGTGGTCCGGCCGATGCATGTACGTCTCAGTCGGCCACGGCTTCTCGACTGCTGTGGTTGTGGGTCGATCGTCATCCACACGAGATATAATGATTGTTTCGATCAAGTGTGCTCACAGGATTTTTCTCAGGGGGAGGGCCATCAGCAAGAGATAACTTTGTGTGAAATCGTACCTGCCTGCAGGAAGAACAGAGTCAACCTACTTGACACCATTTTTCTGCAATGCAAATGCTTATTTATATTTTAGGATGACACAAGTTATTAAAATTGAAAGTAGCCTATTCGTGCAATAGTAATTGTAGTTTTGGCACAGCTTTTTAATGCATCATCGCGTATTTTTGGTTTCTCGTAATTATTAAATACACTATTTGATGGCTTAATACAATTATTATTCAAAATTCTTCAAAAGAACATTTGCCCTTCCGATGTAGCTGCAGTTTTCTAATTGTTTTTTATCTACACTGGCACTAGCTGAAGCAAATAAGACACAGAATTTTAAAATGAAGAAACTAAACAGTCTTCAATGCTGAGCTTCTGACTTCTACTACCAATCTTTTACTCAAGATGAGTGTCTTACCTATCTTATCAAAGCTCATACGAAGTAAGCTTCTTAGTCTTTGAATAGAAAAGGTTGAACAAAATAAACAGGATGTATGTGGCATACATTTTTTAGCAGTTTAGTGTCAACATTCGGCAATTTCCTTGATTAAAGAGTCGTTCAAAGATTTGCTTGCACCCAGTACCTCTCTCTGCACCTATATTATCCGGTCTGAAACACCACACCTCGATATAATCTCCAAGTCGCTGAACAACTCTGTTAATTTTTCCCATAATACCTTTATCTACTCCCACCGATTTCACCCATCATTATACGTGATATAATATGTCTTGTTGGCGCCTTATTGTTACAGGTCATGTGTTATGCACCATTCCTCTTTGGTCTGATCTGCTCCGTATTCTCGCCCACGCAGCTAACACTCGCGATTTGCATATCAATCAAACAGCTATCGGAAAACGGTAAACGTAAATTTATTTTCGCATTATGCCGGTGTATACATCAATATTGGTAAAGCCTACGTGAGGCATGCTTCTTCCAACAGATCGTCACTGCCACAATGCACTACTCAACCATTCAGAATATGCAAGCTGCAATGCAGAAGGTGTACGGTACAGTGCTGTTCAACTAGAATCACTAGACTAGAGTATTGCTTAACGCTTGAGTGGCATACTTCCTTATGTCATCTTGACTTGCTTAAGAATAGGTGGAGTGCCATAACTGACGAAGCACTCTAGAATGTCACCAACAACTATTAATAAATATTCTGGCAAAACTTATGGCCTACTTTAGAATGGGTATTGGTTCATTCATGACATAATGGCAAGGATGCAGTATGCATACACAGGTACGGATGTGCCAAAGAGCAGTATCTCTCGCACCTCTATAAGGCAGAATTGGCGCCTAAAAAGTTTTGAGACGAAATCTTTTTATGATTACGAAAAGATAGGATGTTTTACTTTCCAGGCCACCAGTGAGGAAGTAGGTATTCTAATCGAGAAAAAAAATCAAAGAGATAAGGTTCACGTTAAAGAATATCACTCATTTCCATCGGTCTGTCTGTCTGCTAATCCTTGGCCCATCTATAACTTTGAAAATACCGCTCGGATATTGATAAAATTCTTACACAAGCTTACTACTATGCCAAGGGCAAAAAAGGCTTTGTATTTTTTGAAAATAGGTGAAGTTAGGGGCAAAAAACGAAAAAATAAGAATCACTTCGTTTCAGAGGCTTCTCCTCATTTTTAGAAGAATTTTTGTTGGGGTATAAATTGCTGGGAGTGGTAAGGGTGGCGTTAGATATTCACACGCTATCAACTCTGGTAGTTCTACGCACCTATTAGACATATTTCACACATCATACATACTTCCCTACAGTTGTCCTCTGAATTTGAAATGTTAATGAGAAATATTTTCAACATCCGCGTGTCTGGATATACCTGCGTCATGACCTGAGCGATGGATGTATGGGCTTCGTAGTCGGTGGTGGCCAGCGTGGCGCCTTGGGTGGCGAGTGGCAAAGTTAGTCATAGCAACGTTGCCAGATGGTCGGTAGTGTCAGTTGGGCGAGAAATTTATAGATCGAAACGTTGTCAAACGGTTAGGGATTTTGGACTAATTGTATAGGGTTACGAGGGATGTCTTTTGAGTTTTGCATATGGAAATAAATCAACACGGTAGGTAGTTTTAAATGACTTTATTGTTTTTCGAAGTATTCTCCACATCTGCATGCGCTCGAAAAAATTATCGAAGCACTTATTTCACTCGTTTGCTGGCAGATCCAAAACGGCATTTTTGAATGCGTCAACTGCTTCTTCTAGTGACTGGAACCTTTGACCACGCAGTCTTTTTTTAATTTTCGGGAGAAGAAATCGTTAGGACTTAGATCGGGACTATATGGAGGATGGTCCAATAATTCCACGTTTTCTTCCGTTAAATACTGCCTTGTTTTTTGGGCTGTGTGCGAGCTTGCATTGTCTTGGTGGAGGATGATTCTTCTTTCGGGGTTGATTTCTCGAAGCTTGGTGATGACTTTTGGCAAACAAAAGGTGGTATACCAATCCGCAGTAACAGTTCTTTGCTCATTAAGAGGAATTGTTGCAATATGACCCGCTTTTGACACAAATGTCGCGACCATCTTTTTCGAAACACATCGAGAAAGGATGACTTTTGTTGGCTTTTCTTCACCTTGGAACACCAAAACAGCCGACTGTCGTTTATTTTCTGGTTCATAACAGTAAATCCACGATTTATCACCACTAACAATGCCGTACACATTTTTTGTGTTTCCGGAATTAAAACAGTCAAGCGTTTTTTGACACCAATTAACCCGGCTGCTTTCTGCTTTTCAGTCAACAGGTGGGGTATCCAACGAGAAACTAATTTTCTTACTCCTAATTCTTCATGTAAATTTTTTTGTATTGAGGTCTTTGAGATCTTCAAGGACGCCTCGATCTCGCGATATGTCACATGTCTATCTTCAATAATGAGTTTGCCCACAGCACCGACGTTTTCCTGGGTGACTTAAAAATTCACTGTAGTGAGAACACTGCACGTATTTTTGTGAAACTTTGAATTTAAGTTTACTAAACAGTGAGGTTAAGATTCAGTTTTGATGCTCGATCCGCGCGGCCTACTATGCTTCTATATGCAAAACTTAAAAGACATTCCTCGTATTTGACCGGGTTGATTCATTCAAGTTTTTTGTTATACATGATCACATCTAACTTTTTCTCAGAGTGTCGAGTTTGTGCTGTACATAATGCTCTGTGAACTGATGATAGCGTTGTATAGGAAGTGCAGAATAAAACTTCTTGACGCTATTTTTTGTACAATCGTCACCATCAGCGTGAGAGCGCCATAAAGACTACTCCAAAGTAGTAGTGATGGAAAAAGGTCCACAATCAAATGAACAAATTACATGCCTAGAGCCAGTTCAAATGACAATGAATAAGAAAGAAGAAAACTGCGGTCGGAGAAATCTAGGAGTATTTTGTGGAACGTCGTTGAGATATCAAAGCTGATAACACTGGAAAAAAAAATCGTTCATATTACAATAAGTTAACATCGCAAACTTGCGTCGTCGGTGGGGAAGAATCCACCCATTACATGTAGTTTATCTGTACGGAGATATATAAAAAATACACCAGGCTTGCTCATAACAGTGGAAATTAACGAAGTAAATTCGAAACAGCACATATCAAAAAGTTTTAAGACATCATCTAGTCCACAATACCTTTCTAGTGGGAGGCATAATGCAATAAGTATCAAATGACATATACGTCTAGTTATATAGTACATTACACAACATTCCTGCCTAGACTTCAAAGAGTGTCATAAACTCTCTCGGTCTTTCTTCATCAACCTCGGTGCTATTTACACTATGAGCCATCGCACTTTCCTTTCCACGTATTCTAAAAGAAACAAACTCTGTTCATCCGCTATGGTCTCGCTCGCACTTCCTTTGTCTCTGCTTATTTATCGAGAACGCTCATAATATATAAGCAAATTTGAAGACTAAACTATAAGAGTACCAGAGCAGCCAGGCAGGATAATAAACCCGACCAGGCAAACATTTTTTTTCGTTTTATGGTGCAGAGTCGGAGCAAAGGCAGATATTATCGAAGTAAGAGGCGAGTGATATATCACTAGTCATTTGACAAAAACATATTTTTTAGATAGTTAGTTAAACTTAAAACCATACCAAGGAAATGCAAGATATTAAAAGGGTAAAATTGATAATCTTTGAAACTGACAATGAATGGATATCCTATTGACAATTATATCCTTCTCGAATCTAGTCAGTATTACACTTGCGACCAACGCATATGGACTTGGATCTCACCATTTTCATGATGATGGAGGAATTTCTAATGAAGTAATTTGGTAATATTTCCAAGTGAAAGCTAACAATCGATTGGTGTAATAGGAATTTTACGAAATGCTGCCACAAGTTCGCTATAAAAATATGATTTACGAAATTCATCAAATTCGTTACATATGCATAAATCATTTCATTATTTCCGTGGAATATTGCTTTTCACTATATTACAAAAATATCTTGCTAAGCAAAAGATATAATATATATATATATATACAAAAATTAATCAAAATGCAGCAAGTCCAAAAGTATCTATATTCAAAACATTGCTACTTGTAGTCAGTTTGCTTTCGGCTAAGTCGAATCCGATTGTAGAGGCTTCAAAGGTGAGAGCTTTCTTAATGTATGATGTAACATACATATATGATTTTTGATTATAAAGTCACCTAAAGTAATCCTCTTAAGAGGTTCAGATTATATACCCCTTGGAAATAGAGGTCTTAAAAATAAACCTTCTAGTCCTTTCGATGGAGGTAAGTATAACCTAGGCTCCAATCACCCCAGCGTCCATCGTATCCAAGATATCTGACCCCAGCTGGCCAGGGTTCAAAAGAGGTGACCTACGAGATTCGGAATACTTATCTTTGATCTGTTATTATCTGCTACTGTCGACTAACAAAAAGAGACAGTTATAATGTATAGTATGTATACAGGGTGTTCCTTAATGATATGCGAATATTTAAGGGTATGAATTTACATGAAAAATGAATGTTAGTTTGCTTTATAAACTAAGGTCCAAAAATGTTTCCTTACAAAAACTCGAGAAGTTTTACGAAAAAAATGGAAATTAATTAATATTTTCAGAACCGCTTCAGATATTTCACTGATATTTAGTACGCAGTGAAAGTTAATAAAGTCGCATATTTTTCAATGCAAACATAATTTTTAGCTTTAACAGTGGCGTGCGTACGGGTATTGACTTCGATATTTTTTAAGAAAAAAGTGGTACGCAACGGTTTTTGGCCAAATAGAACTATTTTTGAATTCCACGTTTAATTTGAAACAAATGATCTCTCTTGAATTGTTTTTCTTCGATGCGCCATTTTTGAGTAAAAAAATAAAAACCGTTCTTTTGTCCGAGAAAATTAATGAAATAATTGAAGAATGCAACTTAGCAATAAATATCTAGTTGCTTTGGAATATGTCACTGGCTTTTGACATCTGACAAGTCTCTGTTATTCAAATCTGTTCGCTGTGACATCTTTTTCATTATCTAATTTTTACAATCTTGTCAATAATGGTGAATTATTCAAATGCAGAAATGGCGGAAATGCATTACGTATATGGCCTTGCCGACGGTAATGGTGAGCAAGCCAGACGGATTTATCACCAGAGATATCCCGATCGTGCTTTGCCAGATGGTCGAACCTTTTCTAATATTCATCGTCGTCTTGTTGAACCTGGTTCTGTCCGAAAAGGAACATCTGAAGGTAGACCTCTAAGTGTGAGAAGACCTGAAATTGAGGAAGCAGTGCTGCACGAAGTCGAAGAACATCCTAAAACGAGTACGAGGAAGATCGAATTGTTTGGAGAATTTTAGTGGATTTTTTGTTATATCCTTACCGTGTTTTAAGAGTACCATGCATTACTTCCCATTGATTTTCCAAGGCGTGTGACCTTTTGTCAGTGGTATCATCAAAAAATTACACAAAATCCGCAATCTGAATCAATGATTCAGTTCACGGACGAAGCTAATATTTCTCGAAATCCCATTCAGAATTTCCACAATAATCATTTGTGGGCAGAAGAATATCCCTATGCCGTAACCAAATCCCATTTCCAACACCAATTTTCGGTTAACGTATGGGCAGGAATTATTGGCAACCACTTTATTGACCCATTCTTCTTGCCGGGACGACTTGACGGGCAGACTTACCTCAATTTTCTTCAACAACAGTTGCCTATACTGTTTGATGATGTTCCGTTAGTAATAAGAAACAATATGTGGTACATGCATGATGGTGCACTAGCGCATTTCAGTGTAGCGGTTGGTAATTATTTACAAACTGTTTATCCAAATCGTTGGATTGGCCGCGGTAGGCCCCAAGAATGGCCACCAAGGTCCCCAGACCTCAACAGTTTAGATTTCTTTTTGTGGGGCTATCTTAAGACACTAATGCACACAAGTCCCATTAACACTGTAGAGCCATTAACAAAAAGAATAGTTGCAGCTTGTGATAGAATAAAAAACACTCCAGACATATTTCAACAAGTGCGCAATTCCATGAGAAGGAGGGCGGAAGCATGCATACTAAGTGAACAGGGCCATTTTCAACAATTTTTGTAATCATTTCGTTGCTTTTAATGGTATGTTTGTGTTGTCAGTTGTTGTTGTTTATTACCCCTGTGTTTAATTTTTCCAATTAAATTAATAATAATTTTGCAAGTTAGTCAATAGAACGGTTTTTATTTTTTACTCAAAAATGGTGCATCGAAGGAAAACAATTCAACAATTCAAGAGAGATCATTTGTTTTCAATTGAACGGGGAATTCAAAAATAATTTTTATTAAGCAAAAAAATTTTTCATGTAGATTCACACTCTTAAATATTCGCATATTATTAAGGAACATCCTGTATAGTAGGTATGTATAGTGGCTTTTCTTTAATATCTTCTCAAATGTAATCTTCCATGTTCTAAATTTTGTCGCATTTCCGGATAGGTCTTTTTAAAAGAAAGGATTGGTATAACATGACGTAGCGTTTTAATGATTGATTGATTTAATGATTTTGACAACGTAAAAGTTAGAGAAATAGGTATTCCCTTTTTTACTTATGACTTAACACCTCGTCGGGCACCGTAAAATTCCTTGATGCACAAGTGGTGCATGAAACACTTTGCAATAATCTTCCAAGTAGAACAGGGTGATAGAAAACAATACATATAAGTACCCAGAAAACTACTAATAAAATAGTGTGAGTGAATGCTTAACATGAACAGCTCGCCAATCCGTCATTTTGAATTTTGATAGTGTACTTCATATTCTAGGGTACACATAAAGAACTTTAAAATGATAAGACTTGAACCCTATCCCATTTAAAAAAATTGTCCAAGATGCAAGATAGCGCATATCCGCCATCTTGATATTTCCGACTATTTCTTTTAAGCTAAATATATCTAGCATTCGTAGATCAATTTGCTTTCTTAACTCGTTCAACAAATAGATGGGGGACGGGGAAGGGACATTTGTGGAAAGCATTGTATATGTACTATATATTTTTCTGCTGATCCCCTTCTAAACCGTCACTGGCCATAACAAGGCGAGGTACTTTATCTGTGCACACATGCTCACATACCTCCTTCTTCTTAAACATTCAAGAACGTTATCTTCCCCGCACGTTTTAAATTACTCGTGCCTAGGCAGGCGCAAATACACAAAATGACCTCTGATGCTTACCACAGCATAGGTAAAGGTATTTCCACTGTACTTAGCTTAGTCTATTTTGCCTTTTACCTACTATTTCTCACCAATGATTGATCAACGGATGAATTCGCAACAGTGCAGGTATCATAAATCTATGACAGGTGAATACATTTTATGCGTTGAGGAAAATTTATGTCTTTCATTACTTAACGTAAACAAATACTTATTACCCACAGATGACTGAATGTTAGTTATTATGAAGGTTGTACTTAAATAACAGTTGGTGAAGGATTATTGCTGACAGAAGCCCACGCTGTTGAAGTTATTGGGGGAAATGAGCACGAAGTTAGTTTCATAAGCAATTATATGTAATTTGGAATATATTATAAGTGGTCTAGCTTGTTTACAAAAGTAAGTTGACCCTGCACTCCCCACGCAAGGCTGTCATCAGCTCATGAAGTTAGCATCTCTGATCAAAACATTACCTAGCACGACCCCCAACCTCCTTACATTTTTTCTGAAAATGATCAGTGCTCTCTCAAAAGTCAAAAATCAAAAGTTGATTTTTATTTTCTGTTTTTTAATTGTTTCTTCGCCGTCACTGGACCTATTTTCGAAAACACTAAATCTTTTTCGTCCGTGACATAGTAGCAGCCTTGTGTGAAAACTTCATCCAAATGTGAGCGGTACTTCTCAAGTTATAGACTGGAAAAGGATTAGTGGACAGACAGAGACATAGAGTACACACGCTCCTGTCATGGTTTTGTTGGACAACTGTAGAGTGGTGCAGATCAAGACGATTTTTTTACATACATACCCAAGCAGTCGGGAGGACGAATCTTATTGTTAAGTGACATAAAAACAAAACAGCAATTGGACTATTCTTAACGAGATAGACCTGATAACCTCGGATTCCTGGAAACTTTTCCAACTATTTTTTTTTTCATAATCATGTTTGTTGGATGTACCTTAACATTGGATCGAGAAGTTCAATTTTCTTTAGGGGAAGGTGGTACAAAATGATCCCCTTAAGGGAAAACGGCTGAGAAACGACTGTATCCAGCTTTTGATAAAAGTTAAAACATTTAAGGCGTAGCTATGCAATCGAACTACAAATTTAGTAACCTTTGAATCGCGTAAGCCATTAGGAATAATTTTTATTAATTTTTCCGTGAAGCTCTACCAAAGGATCATTTTGTACACCCCTGTGTCCAAAATGATCCCCGAGATGCGGGTAAAATGATCCGGGGGATCATTTTACCCCACTATACAAAATTCATGTAAGAACTAAAAGAATCAATAATACTTTTACAAGTTTTATTGCAGATTCAGTATCAAAATGAATTAATAAAACACATATTTATAAAAAGAAACTTTTATTTAGAGGCCAGTAGAAACGAAAAGGAATCTTGAAATATACATTAGAACATTAATATGTACATGGATATATGTTCATATCATAAGAATGTATATAATATCAACTTTTACAGTCTTAATTGTTTCCGAGCAGAAGTGAAACGATCATCGGCATCGACACAAAAATCACATGTGAACTCGTCAGCGTCATCGGGATCAACGCCAGCGCAAGCTTCGTGGCCCCATCTTAAGCAAGCACAACATTTGATCCATCCTTCACCTCTATTATTATTGGAAAACCTCTCATTACAAAACAAACACTCAGCATCACTTTCGTCCTCTGAAGATGACTCACTTTTGCCTCTTTTAGGTTTTAGACGTTTGTATTTTTCGGTCACATTTTCTTTTGCTTTTCTTTTTCCTTTTTCCTCATTTGATTTAGAATTTCCCTTGATTGAGTTCTTTTTATTTTCGTTGCGTTTATTTTTTTTGCGTTCTTTTTCATTTTTTTTATTAACTTCCTCTTCTAAGTAATTTTTATAAGGCGAACTTGTAAGGATTGCTGTACATACTCGAGCTTTGATATTTTTTCTACGTTCTTCTGCCATTTTAGGGAAAGGTCGAATCTGGCATGGAGGGATGCTAAAAGATGTGGACGCAACTGGTGATGCAAATGAATCTTTATCCGAAGTGTCATAAGACGCCGATTGAGCAGCAGCTGCGTATTCGTAGTTATGGATGAGGTAGAAGGCGAAACATTATCGTAGACGGAAGATACTTCAACTGATGTCCACGGTAATGGAATGGCGGCTGAACTTCTCAAGCTGTTAGAAATACTTTCGTTGGAAGCCAGAATAGTAGTAGGTGCTTCAGCTACACGGTATTCGTTATTCTCTCCTTGCTTGTGGGCTGCACATGTCGATAAGGTACAAGGTGACACAGCAGTAAGGTTGGATGGTTCATCAACTAGTACACATGTCGTAGAATCGGCTGGAAGTACAGGAGCCCTGGGTATAAGTTGTCGCGGTTTATGGTCACCAAAAACTTGAATTTCATCAGGCGCTATATTTATTGATGGATGGGGCACCAATATTTCGTTACTTACTGCTTGATCAGTTGTGGTGGCAGCAACGAAGTCTACATCAGTAAAAACATCAGGATTGAGCGGCCATATTCCACACTTTTCAAATCCTTTGATAATATTTGAGGGTGCAGCAGCTTTCAAATATGCTTCTCCAAAGATTTTACCTATTTGAAAAACTGTTACTACACGACCCGCATTATTATTCATCCACCTTTCTAAAGCCTGGTTGTGATACACGCTCAGTGGAAACATTACACCAACATCGAGTGGTTGAAGTTTGTGCGTGCAGTGTGGGGGTAAGCACAAAATTGTTACGTTATTTTCTCTGGCTTTTATTATGACGTCCAAATTTCTGGTATGAGAAAGATGGCCGTCCAGTATTAGAAGTATGGGATCTTCTGTAGATGGTTTAGTATGGGACAAGAAATGGTCAAACCACACAGAGCCTGGTGGAGTACCGTCCATTAATTCTATTTTCATTCGCAATCGGCGAAATATTAGCATTGGTGGTATGAAGTTTCCTCCAGCTGATCCGCAAATAACCGCTGTAGTTGATTCACCTCTTTCGGCAGACGTGATTCTCGCTACTTGTTTGCGCCCTTTTTTGGCAAAGATTTTACTATTTTTGGTCGGAACGGTGTTCAAACTAGTCTCATCAACGTTAAAAATGCGATGAGGAGGAAATACATGCTTTTCCTGAGCTTTTTGTAAATTTTTGTAAAATTTGTCAATAATCGGTTTATTGAATGCTCGAGCTCGTGCCGCTGACGTTGACTCCGGGGCACGTAGAGTGATATCAGGATGTCTTTGTCGAAACCCCCTTAGCCAGTCTTTACCAGCTTTACGGGACGTAGTAGAAAATGGATGCCTTATTTTGTTTCTTTCAGCTATCTCAAAAGCAAATTTACGAACGTCATCAACTGTAAAACCGTACATAGTCTCTTCATTGTCTTTAATATGTTGCACTAGCTCCAGCTCCTGTTCATCCGTGAATACTTTCTTGATACTTCCCAACATTTTGGTGCCCCCCACAGCGTAAACGTTCTTTCCTTTAACTCTTCTTTTAAGTGCCATAAGTGGGACTAAAAATTGTTTGGAGGCGGCTTTATATGGCATACCCTGTTTTACGGCTTCTATGGCTTTAATCATAGCTTGTTCATCCCAGTTCTGACGTGTTGTTTTCCGGATGTAATTTCGCGGCATGATTTCTGAAAGTAAAACGGCATTAATGGCTACCGCATATTTTAAGCAACAAAATAAAGATAAATTGAATAGTATCACAAGGTTATATATTGTGAAAACTTATGACTATTGCATTATTGAAGTCGTTTTTTTATATGCATACTAGTTACTATTGGGTGATAATATAAAAAAAAACATATCTATTGGAAGTAGGTAGACGGGGTAAAATGATCCTAGGAATCATTTTGCCCACCCCGTATAGGGATCGTTTTGCCCCAAATGCGTCATTAACGAAAACATCAGAACATAACCTTTGTTTCTCGAATATTGTAATGAATGATGGTTAATTCTATAGTTAATTAGTACCAGAAACTGATACAAACACACCAACCACATAATATATACATAGAGTAAAGCACCATAATGTCAAATGATGGCTTACCTTAGATTGAGAGCACTGATTTTAAATATTTCGTGATAAAATCTTCACCATTGCCTGTGACGCCACGATACCGACTGAGATTGTACAGCTTAACCATAGGAGCGTGTAGCTTATTAAAAGCATCCTAGATGTAGCTATAAACTCAGTAAAATAGCCGGGGATCGTTTTACCTTCAGGGATCATTTTGTACCACTTTCCCCTAAATAAATTACAAATGATTTTTTCGTGCTGGGCAAGTTTTTTTTTATGTTGGATCATCCTGAATCATTCTGAACAAAAAAGGCCCTTGTTAAAAGTTTTCTCTAGAGTTGGACATTTTCGAGTTTAAAGTCCAAAAAAGGCTATTCTCAATATTCAAAAATTCAGTGAGAAATTATTATTTTTGAAGTTATCAATGATCTACACTGGAGTACAGTCCTTTCTCTTTCCCTTTGAGGTATTGTAGAGAAAAGATTAGATTCAATTTTTAAACCTCAAAATAGTAATTTTTCACCGAGTCTTTGGGCATTATAAGGGTGTTTCATACTTCAAGTCAAAAACCGTCAATAGAGAACAGTTACTAAAGCCTTTTCTTGTTCAGGAAACTAAAATACTCTCCGCCGCGACAAAAGACGAATGTTTGTAATTTGAAGAAATTGTTTAAATAAATTTGCACCGGGTTACCGCCTGGAAACTTCTTGTTCTATGTTCAGTGGCATCCAACAAACGTGACTATGGAAAATAATAATCGAGCCGCAATACAGGGTGGTCCATAAGTCCTTTGAAATTTCAAATTTGAATAAAATTTAACGGGTGAGCGTGAGCGGCGCGGGCGAGGTGGGGGCAGTATCTTCAGTGTCTGGGAATTCAGTCGCCATGGAGTGTTTCACTGGAGCGGATCGTGCTTTTTGTGTGCGCGCGTTTTATCAAAATAATGATTCGGCAACCATTGCGCGGCGTAAATATCGAGAATACCACAATTTACACAATTTTACAAAGTGTCCAACAGCTCAAACGATTAAGAACTGGGTTGCTAAGTTCGAGGAGACTGGTTCGACGTTAGATAAACAGCGGTGGGGTCGACCAAGGACAAATAAAGAAAACATCAACATTGTGGCACAGTCTGTTCGTCAAAATCCTACCCAGTCTACTCGTAAGCGTTCCAGTGCACTAAACGTACCCAGATCATCTTTACAGCTGATTTTAAGGAAAGATTTACGTCTGCACGCTTACAAAATTCAGTTAGTGCAGGAATTAAAAGTTAATGACGCTATTCAGAGACTAAACTTTGCGAATGAAATGTTGAATCGATTTTGTTCGCTCAATAATGTGTTGTTCTCGGACGAGGCTCACTTCCATTTAAACGGGCATGTAAATAAACAAAATTGCCGTTATTGGAGCCCCGAAAATCCAAGGCGTAAGCATCAGAAGCCCTTACACAACCCTAAAGTTACAGTTTGGGCTGCTATGTCAGCGCATGGCATCGTGGGCCCTTATTTTTTTGAGGACGACAGAGGTCGCGCATTAACTGTTACTTCGGAGCGGTATGTAGCAATGATAGAAGAGTTTTTGACACCAGCGTTGCAGAATTTTCCAGGCTAGAATACGCGGACCTGGTTTCAACAGGACGGAGCAACTGCCCACACATCCAACACTTCTATGCCCGTCGTCTGTCAACTTTTTCCCAGCAAAGTAATTTCTCGAAGAGGAGACATTTCCTGGCCACCACGTAGTCCAGATTTGACCCCAATGGACTTCTTTTTATGGGGCTACCTCAAGAGTAAAGTGTACGACACCACTCCGCGATCAGTTGATGTCCTGAAAGAAAATATCCGAAGAGAAATGGCAAGCATTACAGTGTTGACTTGCCGCGCAGTCATCGACAATTTTAGACGTCGTTTATATAAGTGCCGTGATCGTAATGGATTGCATTTAGACGATGTGATTTTTAAAACATAATTCCCATTCAATAAAGATGATAACAAAATATAATAATTCTTAATAATGTAACTAGTTTGGTTTTACTCCTTTTTTTCCAGCTCAAAGGACTTATGGGCCACCCTGTATTTCTCTCACGAATGCGAGGTTTTCGGCACGACTATAAAGAACGTCCGTTCAAAAGATCTTTTTGAAAAGCACTGTATAAAAATGAAGATGTTGTTCCACTGCTTCCGCTCCTAGAATAGACCCTGATCCTGAACAATTATTGAGATCTGCACATCTGAGTTATTTGAATTCTCTACTATTTGCATTTATAAGTTACTCTGTGGTCCCGTAACTTCACCAACACCCTGTATGTGGTAGATGCAAGAGCAATATTGTATCGGTCAGTACAACTAAACCATTATGGCATGGTGTATGCGAAAAATAACCGCAATCGTACCATGTTTACGAGTACCAAGCCGGGGTTCTAATAAAGAACACCTATAAATAATATTGGTCATGCATGTGCGGGCACGGCTATTGTGTTTGCTCTCCAGCTTATTATTTGTGCCCTTCCTGCTGAGCTGATATTATTGGCCGATGGCCGGTAAGGTACTGCCTGGGCGACAAAAAGAAAATTGCATATGAGTAGCATGCATCAGATGACCGAGGTTATATCCTTAATAGCAAACACAAACATCTTGAATAATGTTTAATAATAATAGTCGTAAACTCTACTAATGAAAATTGTAACACTCGTATCACAACTTTTTTGTAAGGTATTGTTACTAAATGTTCGAGAGTAAGCTTTTTCCCACGACACTGCACTGGACACTCATGGTAGATCAAGAACGTAACCATGGGAGTGCCACAGCGCTCAGTCCTAGGGCCGTTGATTTGGAGCATGTTCTACGATGGAGTCCACTACAATGGCTTTTGGCATATGGAATGATGAGCTTTACCATCTGGATGGAAGAAAATGGATTGAAATTAGCACCTGAGAAAACGGTGTGTATAATTACTTTCTGGCAGATATAAGCTAACTTCATTAGCCGTTAGTGTTGAGAACGCCGAGATTCGAAACCAAAATGCAATTAAGTACCTGGGTGTGTGGCTCGAAAAATATCTGAAAATGACACATAAGGCTTACCACTAAATAAAGTCGTTGCATCCTTGATACGGCCAATGCCAGCTGATGGAGGCTCCAGTAGTGAAATGCGGAGCCCCTATCTATAATAAGGCCTTGAGGAAAAAGAAATGCAGACATCTGATGCTCAGAAGCCAGCGAAATGTGATACCTGCGCGTGGTCTGCGCTTACAGAATGGTGTAGACCGACGCACTGCTGGTATTCCGCCAATTGATTTGGAAAATGTATTGATGAAAAAAATATTCACAAAAAAAACATGAAACACCCGTTTACTCCAGCAAAGAGACAACCCTTTGGCTTCAAAAAAAAAAGACTATAGTCAACGCCAAACAAAGTGGCGTGCACGTCATCAAGGTGGGTGTGTTGAAAAATTTACATTGTTGCCAAACTTTTTGTAAAATAATAAAATTTATTATTTACATATCTAGGTTTATAAGCAATATTAACCTCAAATGAAAACAAAAATAATAGTATAATACAATTATAGATCTGTACTTGCATAATCATTAAGTATGACAATTATTGATCAGATGACACTATGAAACTACCATATTTAATTGATAGCTTAAAGGTACTGAATAAAAATCCAAATGGGGTCCTCCAAATTTTATGCATGGTATTTATTTTACAGAATTCATACAGAAAAATGCATTCTAAAATTAGGTAAGCTACTGGTGTAAGCTTTTTCTGTACAATAAAGTTAGTCGGAGTTTCTTTCTTCAGCGCTGTCTGAATCTGAATCTTCATCACTCTCAAAGTTGATTATTAAAGGTTCGATGTCTGGTCGATCAAAAATTCGTTCTCTTTCATACCATTTAAAAATTTCTTGCTCAGTATGTCGAACACTATTTTTCCACATGTCTGGGGTAACCGTTTGTAGAGCCTCGTTCCACATATCCAAACAGTCTTTTTCACTGTTACCATCTCTACCAATATGTCTGTTATAGTAACCTTTTGCTATGCCCCAAATTAACTCAATAGGGTTAAATATACAATGGTAAGGAGGCAGACGAAGAACTTTGTGCCCATGTTGTTCCGCCAATTCATCAATCGCGTATATTTTAGGTGGTTTGTTTCTAAAAAAGCAGTTATTTTAAGAATAGGAATAAACAAAAGAAATATAAACTGTCGACCAAAATATATATAATTAAGAAGCATTATGTACCGAGCAACAATACTCAATAGCTCTGTTTTAAACATTGTGTTTAAAAATGGTATGTTTTGATTTGTCAACCAGTCTTGGATATTTTTTTTGTCCATGCATTGTTGGGCACTTTGTTCAATATCATGCTGTGATAAGGGGCGTTATCCAGTATAATCATAGATGGACTCTCCAATTTTTCTAATAACTGATGTTGAAACCATTTTAAAAAATTGTCCTGGTTCATCTCTCCATGGTAATCGCTCAATTTTGTTTTCGAAGAAAATATCGCTTCACTACCCTCAATAAACCCATTTTCATTTCCAGCATGTAATATAATGTATCTAAAATATATTAGTTTTAAATTTTATAGTGCAAATTGTGTAAAAGTACATACCTTTTACCATCTGTTTTAATAGCTTTCACGCTTTTTTGGTTTCCATTTTGCCAAGAGCGACCTATGGTCCCATTTTGAAATATCCAAGTTTCATCGAGGAAGACAAACTGGTATAAGGCCTCAACCTTGGCTTGATTGTATTGCCTTAGAAATTCCACCCTTTTCAAAGCTATACTTGGTAGTTCCATGAGCCCTCGTCGCGGATTGTCCTTAAGCCACTTAAATCCAAGATCTCTAAGCAACCGCCTTAAAGACGTGGCACTACCATCAAATAATGCCCTATCTCTTAATCGAGACCATAAAGTTTGTATCGTAACTTGTTCTTCTGAAACCATGTGTAATATGACATTATAATTTAGTTAACAAATTAATGCAAATTTCTGATAAGTTATTATAATAAGATCTTACTTTTGTGATACATATTATAGATCACTTCTCGAATGGCACTTGTATCCAATGTCGCTGTGTTGGTTACACGTTTAATATAACTCCGATTTTTCTTGGGCGATTCTAAATTTGCATCACTTTTCACACCCTCGGAAATACGACTAACTGTCCTTAAACTAATTTTTAAAGCAGCAGCAACACGCTACAAAAAATGAAATAAAATTTCACTATTATTAATATACATTACATATAATTATTAGTAACCTACCTCTTGAACAGCATTTAAAGGCAACAAAGGCCCGTTGTTGTCCCTTTCTTGCTCAAAGTAGTGCATTAACGAGGCCACGAGTTCCTTACACCGACTATTTAACTGTTTGGGCATCTTTATATACCAAAATTGCCTTTATCTACTCGTAAAATGAATAATTTTGTTTTGAAACAAACAGTTGTTGATTTACAGTATGCGGGGCCAAAGGATTTATAAAGATTTGAAATGCCACAAATTGATTCAGTGTCAAAATTAATACAAATGTCAGTTCCCAGTTTAAATAAGTTTCAAGGTGACAATGTGTCAACGCTGCGAAATCGGTTTAGTGCGTTTACATGTCGATAAGTGATTGGAGCGTTTGCCAAAACATTTTATTTCGCATAATGCGTCTAAATTTATCAGAAAGCAACTTATGTGATATTTTAATAACAATGTTTATATGACTATTAACCATAATAAGAGAGTAATGACCATTTTACAATTTATATATCACATTAATATGAAACTGCAATAGAGCAATTGTTTGTGATAGAAACCTAGGCATTAGGTCGGGGAATTTTTATCGTGATGACGTGCACGCCACTTTGTTTGGCGTTGACTATAGACAACCTAGCTAATGAGGCTGACTCAAACAACAGAGACGAGTACCATATGGTTGTTGTCGAACGTACCGTGTATTAACTGCTGAAAACATGGTGTTGAAAAAATTGGGAAACACCTAATCTTGGGAAGATGTAATGTTTGCGAATTTCACCTTTCAATCGAAAAATGTATGTGTAGAAGCTACTCATATTGCTAATATCAGACTCTTTATTGAGATTATTCGGATAAATATTGATTTGGACCAATTCAAGAAAGAGTCTTTTGTAATAATTTGATTCAATGTCGAAAACCTTGACACCATTCCAATTAACTCAATGACATGTTAATTTTATGAGATGTAATGCCTCATTTTCTGGCCCTCTCATATTCGATTGGGTTGAAGCTGCAACCTCAGGAGTTTTATAAGATAGTAATAAACAGGTTCTTCAAAATATATTACTCGAAATATTCGCAACCTCTCTATCACGTTTTCTTGGACTAACGGAAAGCTCGTATTACACCTGTCGCCTTCTTGATATGCTACAGCAGCTTCCTGATTGCCCTTTGACCTCGCATAAATTCCGTTTATGTGGGAGAACTTTATAAAGCTCCAGCCGGCATCGGCACTCCTTCATTGCTCCCGTGCTTATCTTGTAATTTATCTTTTGTTTATTGCAATTTGTTTCATTATAATTACTACTATTTAGAAACTATGATCAATATAAAATGAATTACCTTGAGTAATGGATATAATAAATCATTGGTTGATACATATAATAACTGCAATCTGATGATAAAAATTATAAAATGAAAAATCTGAGAATGAGATAGAGAGGTTTCGATTTGAAATATTGTGGGATAGTTTGTGACATTCCATTTGATATGTAAATTTCTACCTCAACTTGAAAATGTTTACATTGCAAGTGTTATATTTTTTGTTTTCGAAATGCGTAACTTGCAATTTTACAATAAGTACCGATTTTTCAAAGATTATAATATATATGGCAGTTCTCTTTTAGTGATACTCGTTCATAAATGAAAAGTTATGATTGGATTCGCGGACTTTTTGTGCTCTTGAAGAAAATTTTAGAAGCTTTTCCCCTACTTATTTTTTGGACGGATCAAGTTAGGAAGCTATAATTTGGGTTAATACATTTTCCATATTATGGTGTAAACGTGGTAGTTCAAAATTTCATGGCGGCTGTGCAGCATTTTGGAACATTTTACTTGCCACGCCTGCTGGCTAGGAAGTATAGTTCGCGAAACATTTCGAAAATGAGATATGTTTTATGTTTTTTGGATGTTATTTGATATGTACATATAGTACATAACAAAAAACCATGTCACTCATTTCCGTCGGTCTGTGATAAAAGTGATAAAATAAGAATCTGCACCAACTAGTATACAGTAATTATTATTGACATTAAAAAGATGGATAAAGGGATTAATAACAGTGAGAATTATGTGCCCAGCCCGGCTAAAAAAAACATTTATTATTTACCTAGGGATATTTTCATTTTCACTATTTACCTATAGGGAGAAATAGAACTTCTCCTTAGAAAAATGCGGCAATTTTCAGGATGGTAGTGAAGAAAATAAGATATCGCATGATCACCCATTCGATTCGGAAAAATGTAACAAGATGGTGTTCAGCCTCCATCTTGAAATTTTCACCTGTTATTTTTACTTTAAGATTTATTACCCCAAATTTCAGCTCGATAACTTGACCCGTTCAAAGAATAAGTAAGGGGGGATCTTTCCGGAAAGCTTTGTAAGATTATCTTCAGATACAAAATTTAGGGCCTCGGAAGAGTAGTTTAGGAAGCCTACACAGCATCTACTGTTATATTCAGGCTTTGACACATATGATTCATCTACTAGACATACTAGAACACTCCGCTGCCCCTTCCACCTTTCGAAAATTCCAAATGCCCAGTACCTATCCGGCTAAGTCAATAACGAAAGCAAGACTATTAGCCGTATTTACACAAAGTCTGAACGGGTTTGTTTCTTTGCCCGTAAAACGACTTTTACCACGTGCACGTGCTAACTTTGAAAATAAACCGGAGGCGTCCAAGCTCCTAACTACATTTACTCTTTTTACTCTCTCCTCTTTGTTCCAGACGCAAACGATCAGTTTGCTCTTAATCGTTTTGCAACAGCTGAGGTCTCAGGTCTCATACGAAATGAAATAGGACTTAATTATCTAGCCGAATCAAACCACATATATGTTTTATTTCTGTTTATTGTACGACGTTTCGGCCACCACTATGCTCTTTTACTTCATACGCCATTGGATGAGGAAGTACTCTAATCGCGAAAAATTTCGAAAAGAGATATCAAGTTTATTGGGTATTATAATATATGTCATGTTCACCATGTCACTTATTTCTGATGGCCTGTCTCTCGCTTTGTCCGCTAATCGTATAACCGCCTATAACTTGAGAAATACTGCTCGGATACCGATGAAATTTTTACATAATGTTACTACTACGCCAAGGACGGAAACGCTTTGCAGTTTTTGAAAATCGGCCCAGTAGCGGCAGAGAAAAAGACCAAAAACGGAAACAAACTGAAAATCGCCCAAGCTTCGTTTTTTGTCGTTCTAGACTTCTAGAGGGTCCTGATCATTACAGAAAAATGTTTGTAGGGGTTGAAATTTGGGAGTTGGGGGATGTAGGAGGTGGAATAGTATATAAAGGGTGTCCCAAAATTAACGCAAGATTTGAATTTGCCGCCATTTGTGCAGTGAAGTGTTGGCAACCCTGAAAAAAAGCAATTTGACAGCTAACAGTATAGGGTTATGAAAAATGGAGCGTTACACGATAGAACAACGTGTCTTCATTATTAAAGAATATTTCAAAAATAGTGAAAGCTTGGCGGCTGCAGTTCGAAAATTTCATACAAAATATGGCCGGAATAGTGTTTTAACTTCGTCAACTGTGAAGAGATTAATTGAAAAATTCATGGAGACTGGATCCGTTGGAGACGCCAAACACACTGGTCGTCCAAAAACAAGCCGTTCAAATGTGAATATCGAAGCAGTGCGTGAGAGTGTTGCGGACAATCCAGGAACCTCAATTCGACGTCGTGGACAAGAATTGCAAATGTCAAGAACCTCTCTACAGCGTATACTCACCAAAGATCTGTGTCTTCATGCTTACAAACTTCAATTAACACAACAATTGAAGCTTAATGACCATGCAGAGAGAAGAGAGTTTGTTGAATGGATTATTGAACATCAACAAATGGACCCTGATTTTTCAAGCAAAATCATCCTAAGCGATGAAGCACGTTTTCATCTTGATGGCTTTGTCAATCGCCAAAATTGCCGCATTTGGGGTTCGGAGAACCCACGTGTGATTGTCGAAAAAGAAATGCACCCACAACGCGTGACTGTCTGGTGTGGATTTTGGGCTGGAGGCATAATTGGGCCATATTTTTTTGAAAATGATGCTGGTCAAGCAGTGACTGTTACTGGTGCTCGATATCGCGACATGATTACACAGTTCTTTCTGCCAAAATTGAATGATATTGATGTACCCAATATGTGGTTTCAACAAGACGGTGCCACATGTCATACAGCCCGTGAAACAATTCAATTACTGCATGAGACATTTCCCGGTCGTGTACTCTCTCGTTTCGGTGATCAAAATTGGCCTCCTAGATCGTGTGATTTAACACCATTAGACTTCTTTTTATGGGGTTATTTGAAATCACAAGTCTATGTCAACAAGCCCACAACCACCCGTGCATTAAAGGAGGAGATTCAACGCTGCATCAACGAAATTCAGCCACATTTATGCAGAAGGGTCATGGAAAATTTCGACAAAAGAGTGCGCATGTGCATGCAAAGCCGTGGAGGCCATTTGTCCGATGTGTTATTCCATACATAACCCTATCCTATGTACTTTATGAGTCAATAAAAATATAACTATTAAAAGACTAAAAATGGCATTTTCTATTTAATTCAAATCTTGCGTTAATTTTGGGACACCCTTTATATATGAATTTTTTTATCTTAGAATATGTATACGCTCCCAATCTCGGTAATTCTATGCACGTATTAGCCATATTCAAGTAGATTGACTGCACTTCCTACGCAACGCGGTCACAACTTCATGAAGGATTATATTCGGCCCAAGATAGTCCCTTACAACTAGTTACAAACATATATAACAAAAAAATAAAATGGGTCATGTCAGCCAAACAGCCCCATTTACAATTAGTCCATACTCCATAGTCCCCAACCATTTGACAACGCTAACGCTAGTTTCTTTCCTGCCCTAAGTATCCACCATCTGGCAACGCCGCCGATCCACACCAGTCAAGCGTCAGCCATGATAGTTTATCTAGAGATCGAAGCCCCGGCGATTTTTCCTGGCGATCATTCCTACCAGCGCTGCAGTTAGACTCGGACGAAGTTCGGCGTATGAAACCGAACGTGTGTCATGTCTGTAAGTACTTCTCTAAGTTTTAAGGCCAAAACTCAAAACTTTGATGTATGAAATATGTACTAATAGGTGCATAAAATAACTGGGATTGGAAGCGTGTATACCTGTATATATATATTTGGCTGCAACTTCAGCTACGGGTAAGTTGTCTGAAAATTTAAATCCTTTCCGTATTGGTTGCTAGCTTCATATTTGTGTTTCAGCTCCTGATGATGGGTCCATAGAGGACTGAATGCTCGAGATTACCGTTCTAAGAGAATTTTGCCAATTTCCCAATTAATAATTAATTGTATTTCGTGCCCAACTGGTCGTTGCTCGTACATAATATATACAGGGTGACTTCGAAGTTGAGTCATTTATTTTAACAGTGAGTAGATCTGATCAAAAGAAATGTTTTTTTCCTTTACCATTTTTCTGGTAAAATTAAAGTAACAAAGTTATAGCCCTTTGGAAGTTTGAGTACTGCCCTGTCTCAATAATAATATGTTCGTGTTTGGCGACAACGGATATAATTCGCCTGACCGGTTCATCGCATCGGAAACAAAAAAGCGAAAGAATTTGAAACGTTTATCACGATGTTCTTCGTCAGTCGATAACGCGTTAGTGAATAGGAGTATTTGTTGCGTGGCTCAAACGAAATCAAAAATGGCACATGTTTACGAAAATGCTGAACTTGTGGACATGATTCTTATTTACGGGGGAGCAGTCTTTACAAAATGCTCCCGGGTGCATCACGGATTTATGCGAATCGGTTTCCCAATCGAGTGCAACCAACCCCTCGTGCCTTTGTTAATGTAGTGCAAAGGGCTCGTGAATCAGGTGACTTAAGACCTCACAGGTCAGGGCATGCTGTTCCAAGACCGCACGATCAAATACAGGTCCGCACTGAAATACTTGTCGGGACGATACTTTATTAAACAAGGTAACATTTTTTTTTATTTATTTTTTTATTTTTACACACATATTTTGGTTTATCTTCCTTCTACAATCATTATCTGAAAATTAATGACTCAACTTCAAAGTCACCCTGTATATATATATATATATACAGGATATAAAGTCACCCTGTATATATATATATATATACAGGATATATATATATATATACAGGGTGACTTTGAAGTTGAGTCATTAATTTTCAGATAATGATTGTAGAAGGAAGATAAACCAAAATATGTGTGTAAAAATAAAAAAAAAATAAAAAAAATTTTTTACCTTGTTTTATAAAGTATCCTCCCGACAAATATTTCAGTGCGGACCTGTATTTGATCGTGAGGTCCCCTGTGAGGTCTTAAGTCACCTGATTCACGAGCCCGTTGTACTACATTAACAAAGGCACGAGGGGTTGCTTGCACTCGATTGGGAAACCGATCCGCATAAACATGTGCCATTTTTTATTTCGTTTAAGCCACGCAACATACCACTATTCACTAACACTGACTGTATACAAATGAATGAAATACTTATAAAAACGTCGTTCCAAATTCTTTCGCTTTTTTGTTTCCCATGCGATGAACCGATACGGCGGATTATATCCGTTGTCGCCAAACACGAGTACATGATATTATTATTGAGACAGGGCGGTACTCAAACTTCCAAAGGGCTATAACTTTGTTACTTTAATTTTACCAGAAAAATGGTAAAGGAAAAAAACATTTCTTTTGATCAGATCTACTCACTGTTAAAATAAATGACTCAACTTCGAAGTCACCCTGTATATATATATATATATAGAGAAGAGAGAGAGAGAGAGAATGATCATGTGGAGAAAGTTATATAACATAAAGTAGGAAAATAATGGGCAAAATCCGCAAAAAGGAGGAAAGTGGATTCGAGCAGAAAATAGGATAGGTAAACCTAGCTATACGTATTTCTGTTGGTTGGCTTCATCAGGCCCGAAATTAATGCACATATGAAACTACAAAAGTATGCTCACATGCCCACACATCCGAATACGGGTGTAACCTGAGGAAACGAAGATGTAGAGGAAAAAAAACGATACACGAAGTCCACAACACTCGAATCCACTTTCCTCCTTTTTGCGGCTTTTGCTCATGATTTGTAGTTTCATATGTGCATTTATTTCGGGCCTGATGAAGCCTACCAACAGTAATATTTTGTCCATTATTTTCCTACTTTTTATTATATACCTTTCTCCGCATGATCATTTTCTGTTTGTAGATCCTTTGAGCTTCAAGTACCACAGCAAGTGGCTATATCTGGCCGCGTGGTTGTGGTTAGATGTTTGCATGAAAATTCAAGGTCTTCTAGCCATTTTATACTACAATGTGTAGGTTGGCTCTTGTTGTGGACTTCGTGTGTCGTTTTTTTCCATCTCCATCTTCGTTTCTTGTTTGGGCATGTGTATCTACATCTGTAGTTTCATATATGCATTCATTTCGGGTCTGATGAGGCCAACCAGCAGAAATACGTATCGCTCGGGTTACCTATCCTATTTTCTGCTCGAATCCACTTTCCTCCTTTTTGCAGATTTTGCCCATTATTTTCCTACTTTTTGTTATATATATATATATATATATATATATATATATATATATATATATATATACTTCATCCAAAAAATGAGATATACCCTTTCCCACTCTCTACAAGCCTAAATCCCCAACTTTCAACCCATACAAAAAATTTTTTAAAATGATTAAGCCTCTGAAACGTTAAAAAACGAAATTGATCGCTTTTGATTTGCCCATAGCTCCACCACCACTGGGCCGATTATCAAAAGCTATAAAGCTTTACCGTCCTTGGCATAGTAGGAACCTGATGTGAAATTTCATCTAAATCCAAGAGGATACTCTATTTGAATGTGGTAGAGGCAGCTGGAATTGACGCTTGGCGGGAGGCTCATTAGCGACAATTTTCGGAGGCATGTTAGCAAGTGAAAATGGGTTGACATACAACCACTAGTTAGGGTGTTCCACTCAAAAAGGGATGTCCTTTTGTGGTTCGACATTTTGCAACACCATTTATATTTCTAGGTAGGAGTAATTTGAAAATACGCAGAAATAAGGTAGGAATCAACCTGCTGCGAAAAATGTTTTCCAATATGGTTCATAGTTTTCCTTCAAAGTGAGAATAGTGTGACATACCGCATTTCTGTACAATCTCACAGTTTAGGCAAAAAAGCGCCGTTAAGGCAATATTGGCGGGCTATTCCACCTGAAAGTGGCTGTTAAGGTTTTCCCCTGTAAACAATCTTCTTGAACACTTTCATTGATGTTTTTTGTATCGAAAATAAGAATAATTCTTCACAACATAATTGTTAAGGTACAAACAACGAGTAAACTATAAAATACCTGTACTTCATTACAATCGAAAAAGCTCCGCGGTTTTCCAAGGTCACCTAAATATAGGAATTAGCACACATTGATAGATTAGCCTTATACTACAAATGATAAGATTTGTAACCTCAAGGTTAACTCAAAACCAGTACTACCGATAACGCACCTGTAAAATCGTAAACAAACAAGTGTATACAGCAGTTTTTGTTTAATCTTCCCATTAGGAATTAGTGTGTAATTATGTTAGCTACTTATTGCTAATTCTGGTTACAGACACAATTTACACATTGCCATCCTAGTCGAGTTACAAAGGAATAATTCAGACAAGGTAGAAGGAGCAAGCAAGTCTATGAATTGTTTGCCTTCAAAATTTCTTAGTCTGTAGTCAGGATGAAAGTTCATACTACAAATGGATCAGGCTTAAGCTGCTAGTTTGACAGTTGTTGATATTTCACATGCAATTCGTATGTTTATGCGAAAATATAAAAGTGCGTGGGTTCCATACAGTCTTAGTATTCCAGACAATTGTCAAAAATGGTGAATGCAAAAAGGTATTTAAACTGAGTAATCGTTCGATAAGTGTTGATATATCGGCGATGCGAAAGGGCTTGTATACCTCAACAAAATTCACTGGCTTTAATTTTAACAAACACAAAGTAATATCAAGTTGCCTTTGGAAACAAAAGTTTCTTAACTTACTTTATTTAATGTCAGTTAAAATTTATTTATTTCGAAGTTTTCGCTTTACGATGTCGTATAAATTAGAAATAAGAAAAAGTATCTACAAGTTGGTTGGGCGGGTACCCAAAGCTGAAATCTATCAAATATTCCAGAATGAAAACATTTCACGCAGAACCGTTTATCGAACAATAGCGAAGTGCGAGCATGGAATACCATGTCTGAATCTCCCAAAAAGTGGAAGACCACGTGCATTTGCTGCACAAAGGTCAGGGAGATTGGTGAGAAGAGCAAAAAATCAGGTTGGAATGTTAACAAGGAGACTGGCTCGTCAATACTGATCTTCTAAGAGTTCGATATTGTTGGAATTGAGGAGGAATGGTATTGAATATTGAAAGAGACTTAAGTGACCCAAATACTCTTAAGCGCAACTCCTTCGTATACCAAGAAGCTGTCATCAACTCAGGCGGGTACACTTGGCCAATCGAAAAATCATTATTTTAGATGACGAAAAGTATTTCACTTTGAGTAATTCTGAAATGAAGGGAAACGACGGATTTTATACGTAAAACGTAGAGGAATGCCCTGACAATGTTAGATACAAACATAAAGCGAAATTTGCAAATAAAATCCTTGCCTGGTGCGCAATTTCTAACAGGGGTGTATCCAAACCTTTTGTGGAAAGAGTGAGAGGTAAAGCTTTGAATAATCAGAGCTATATTGATAACTGGCTTTCTAAATTGCTCCACGAACATCATCCTAATGACTATAACATGTTTTGGTGAGAGCTAGCATCATGCCATTACTAAAGAGATACCCAAAACCCAACACAACATTCCTTTTGTTCCCAAAAACGATAATCCTCCAAGCTTGCCGCAGACTCGCCCAATAGAGGATTTTTGGGCTTTACTGTCTAGGAAGGTTTTTCGTGGAGGCTGGGAAGCCCAAGATGAACAATTAGGACCGCGAATTTACGAAAAACTTAGAGAAATTGAACTGAATTTCATCCAGGACCTCATGAAAGACATTCGAAGAAGGTTGCGTCTGATAGAGCTGAATGGGCCACTCCACATAATTAGATAGTATAGGTTAGTTAAGTATTGAGTTGTAATTTATGATAACTAGTTAGTGTTTAACTAAATTTCTCCATTAAAAAAAACGATGAATATTTTGTGCCAGAACTTTTAGAGCATACGTTCAGTCCACTTCTTGTTTCTTTGAGTTCTCAATCGGAATCTAAGGTTTGTTAACCGGATTGTATACCAAACAACAACATTGGACAATAGAAAGTATTGGAGACAAACCAAATGTTTTTGTGGATACTGAAGAGTTCTAACTAAAACTTTAACTTTGAGTCTTATCTACATTAATTTTAAATCTAAAAGCTTGTAGGAAAGATATTTACTTTCACGTTATAAATAGTAATTTTACGTTCTCTTTTTATTTCCACGAGATTCTAGTGAAAAAGCTCAGTAAGTCTCAAAAAACTATGAATATAGAATTAACTAGATTACCTCCAAATCATTTTGTTGGATAAATATAGTGGCAGTGGTATATTAGCAGTAATTTCCATGTTATGCTCAACTATTAATTTGCTATTTTAGTCAAGAATCTGCTCGGATCACTACAACTATTTAGAAAAACCAAATGTATTCAAGCAAGGTGTGCCACTATTTCCAATATCAGGTATTGCCATTGCTCCAGTTTGGTGAAGACAATTTTTCGTATTTTTCACCTCCCAAAATTACGAATTAAGCGGAATATGTGCTGTACCGTTAATAAGTACATATTTATTTTTTGATTCACTTTATTTAAATTATCCCTTGTAACAATGACTGAGCGATTCACATCACAACACAGATAATATGTCTGCCCTGCTAAAGGTGAGTACACCCAGTACGATTAGCTACTTGAATAACTCTCCATGATGAGGATGCCAAAGGAACTTTGTTAATCCAATTTTTAAATAATGTTAATCGAACTGGGAAAGGTATTTCTCATGTAGATTGTTCCACAATCTCGACATCATAGGGACAAAGGATGTACGAAGATCGACACAGTTAGAATGAAAGGCCAAAGTCAGGCGGGTCTGTCTTGCAGCCACATCACGCGGCGGCATTATGGAGGAGTGCTCTAAGGAGCAAAGCCCATGGGTGTGACGACAGAAGAGAGCGAGATCGCCAACAGCCCGCTGGTGCGAACAAATAGCCTAGTTTTTTGCCAGCAGCTGGCGCTAATGAAGAGATGTGTTCGTTCCATATCCAGTCCTCGGTGATCTGGACTCCGACCGGCCGAAATGAACAACTCTTTGGCAGAACTCAGCCATCCATTGAACCAGGAGCGCTACTCGTTTTTCGTTCGTGAAATGTCAATTTGTCAGGAACTTTTTGGCGTGATTGCTGCTCAATTTTGTCAATTACTAGATAAATGTGTACTTACGCGATTAGTCATCTGGGGATTATTTGAAAAATCCTCACAAAAAATGTCGAGAGGGGTTAGATTGCATAATCTGGCCAACTAGCGGACATAAAGAATGCAAGAAATCCCATGGCCAGGAGAATATATCTGTGGCATTCCAAGGTTTCTCATGTCGTATAGCACGTGACCCTACCTTGTTGCGAGAACATTATATCATGGTGCATATTATCCTATGAGGGCCAGGAAAAGTCCACAATTGTGATAACGCTTGCCGTGAGTAAATTCCGTTGCACCATCGTAATTTTCATAAAAAATGAGAGCGAATTCATATCATTGGCGGTAATATGGCGGTAAATTTAAACTCCTAAATACCTATTGGTATACACATATGTAACGAAGTCTTGGGCATATAAACTATATTATTGAGAATCTCGGTACATTATACTGGGTCTAATATTGAAGAATCCTCTGGAATGTGGGTTCAGTTTGATCGGGATTCGTAGTCAGTGCCTTCGGTATTGATGGTCCATACGTATTCCATGCAAATTAATGAACCAGAGTGGAAACGTAGGTACTAATGATACACAATTGCTCTTACCCCACTCCTCAAGCTTCTCCAGCCACCAGATGGTATTCAAATCACTCAGACCTCGCCATCCATGCACAATTGACAGCACTGACCACTAACTAGTCCGAAGAAGAGAAACAAAAGAACAAACCGCATCACCGTCAACTGTCGTCTAACACTGGCAGATAGTATGAAAGCCGGTATAGGTCACAACAGAACTGCCCACCATACGCGTACACGGGAGATAGCTGCTGCAAAGCCTAGTATCCGACACGACGTGCCAAATGTGGTTTGTTGGTCGTTATGGCATCGTAAATTTCCTGATGTCTGATATCTCTCAGTAAGGATGATAAAAGTCGCTTATCGATCCGGCTTTTGACGTGCACGTGAATGGCGGCACAGATCCATTGATTTCGATTATGATTGAGGACACTTCAAGTTTCAGATGTTTATTATTTGATAAGTATTGCGTCTTTTATAGGATTCGTTGAATCATTCAGACATTTCTACTGTATCAAACTGTCACGCAAGAAATCAAATGCTTATTATGCTTGAGATACATGAGGTTTAGGGCCGGATATAATTAGAAAAGCTAGATTTTCAGTGGAATTAAAATTAAATAAATTAACCGCACTATTATATCATTGGTTGTTACGTCGTAGCCTTGCAAGGAATAAATGAGGCGGTTTTTATGGTCCCATATTGTATTCAGCATACGACAATTTAAACAGTAGCGGGCGTTAAAGCTGCTTTACTGCTACAGGGTTTAAAGTAGCCCGTAGGCTAAAAATTAAGCCCTTACATCCGGAAGACACATTGATGAAAATTATTTAATGCCCGGTCGTAAATGAAGGTATGGATTGTTATCTATTTAGAGCTTAATATTCGCTTGTGCTGTTTATAATGCTTGTTAGTAACTCCAATAATCTAACAAAATCTATTTATAGTTAATAACATGTTTGAAGTACTCTAAGATGTAACTACTTGACTTCAAATGAAAAATGTATGAATGAAAAAGTACTACCTTGACAATCAACAATCAATTTATCAAGTTATACCTGTATTACGTGATCATTGAATGAACATGTACGGTTTGTCGATGCGGTACTCGAGATATTTCCACCTTTTTGTGGCTGATAATAACCTACTTGAAAATCAACACGGATTCGACTTAGGTCGAGATAGAATCCCCGTCTAAATTATGCAATAACTCTTTCTGTCTCATTTTCCACAGAACCTAGATTATGGGTATTTCACACAAAGTAGTCCAAATATCATGGTGAGACAAAATCACATGTAAAAGTAACAAAGTTCAATTGAAAAGCTTCCACAGAAACCTGTTAGATAAGCCACGCACGGGAAACCTGAAAAAAAGTAATATTAAAACTTGCGTTGGGGTATCCCAGTATTTGTACTGAACTGAATGTTACACCTGCAATTTGCCTAACGAAATTTCTTAAATTCTTACTGTGGTTCATCTTCATTCAATCGTGTATTCTGTGACTATTATAACATAATAGTTAACCCAGAAGCTACACACATGCAAAATCCCCAGTATAATTTTCAGCCTCCGACACATAAGCGGTCAGCTATGGCAGATCGCGAACATTGCCGTTTACAGCGTCAAGCGGTGGTAAATAGAAGCGTACTTGGCACAGATTCGGTTTTTTCCAAAAATGAAGATGCCAATAGTCCCGAACGGTCATATACAGGGTGTCCCAGAAGTCGACGTCAAGCCGAAACCGGTTGATAGGAAAAGTCATAACAGCTATCAGAAACATATTTAAAAAATTGTATGTGTTTTGAAAATTATAGGTCTTTGAAAAAGATATAGAAATTTCACACCCTACGGCGCTCTGTCAACTCCTGTTACTACAAATATTAACTTTTTTTGGATTTCATTTTTACAATGTAATGATGAATAATGCATCTTCAAACTGGTGTCTCAACCTTACTGCCAACTTTTCTCGTTCAGGAAAAATTGCCACTTATTTCCCAATCAAGTATTCCAAAGTAAAACTTTGCACAACTTTAACTGGCTGTACTGGAAAAAAATGTACTACGAGAGTTTGCCAAGTAACCTTAAAAGTTGGCGCATTTAATAACGATTCCAAAATGGTATAACACTTAGAAGATTACTCGTTAACTTATGCACAATTTTTATTTGAAAAAAAACTGATGAAAATTTTTCAAAATTTCCTAATTAAACAGCGATTATGAAAACGCACAAGGACCCTTAAGGGTAACTGTTTGCACAACAGTGGGCGTCAAAATGCTGCTGATGATGATTTACCTTTACAGCAAATGCTCAAACTGTTTTCCTTCAGCCGCAATACACGCTCGACATCTTCTTAAAAAAGATCGGGTTATTAAACGAGCGAATCCACGGTTATTAACAAACTCTTTGCCGTAGCTCAGCTACATTTTGAATCGGCTTGAAATACACTTTTTCTTTTACAGTACCCCAGTAAAAAAATCTACAGGATTCAAATCAGGTGATCGGGCTGGCCACGGTATTGTACCAAACCGCCTTATCCATCTGCCTGGAAAGTTTTGATCGAGATACTCTCTCACTGAGAGTGCATAGTGCGCTGGGCAGCCATCATGCTGAAACCACATGTCCCTGTAAATACTCAGTGGCACATGCAAAAAAAAAATTTGTACACGATTTTTCAAAAAATCCAAATAAACTTCAGCAGTCAAAGTCTCTGGGAACTCAAACGGACCGATTATTTTACCATTTAAAATTCCTGTCCAATGGTTTTTTATCTTGAAGCGATATTGAGATTTATCTTCTCTCATCAAATGTGGGTTTGCTACGTGCCACTCGTGTAAGTTATGCAGGTTCATGTACCCATCTTTCTTAAATGTGGTCTCATCCGACCATAAAATTTTTTCAAAGAACTGTAGATCTTTCCTTTGTCTTTCTAACATTGTGCGACAAAAAGCAACTCGGGGCTCATAATCCCGGGGCACGAGAGGTTGAACACGCTGTATGTGGTATGGATGAAGCACATCACTTACTTGCTATTGCACACTTGGATACCGATCAGTACTCCTTCGTTTACTGCGCATCTTTACTGTTACTAATTTTGGATTCGTGAACTGGACTGTTGATCGCTTGTGATTTGGATTTGGACTGTTTAATTGCTCTTCAAAACAACATCTGCTTTCCTTAGACTATCTTTGATAGTGTGATTGTGCAGTGCCGCTATGTCCGTGTACACCGTACAAGAATATGCTAACATGCACCTCATTTATGGGGAATGCAGATGCAACGCTAGTGCTGCAGCGAGACTTTACTGTGAGAGGTACCCGAATGCAGCTCGTCATCCAGATCATCGAGTGTTCACAAATGTGCACCGCTTACTGTTCTCAGAGGGCCAACTACCAAACAAATCACACGGTGAGGGAAGATCTTTCCTTCCTTACGAAGACGTGGTGCTAGGAGCTGTCGAAGAAGACCCGAGTACTTCAGTGCGTGCAATAGAACTAAAAACAGGTCTGCCCAAAAGTACAGCCCATAGAATCTTGCAAAAAACGTGCTCCATCCATACCACGTACAGCGTGTTCAAGCTCTTCTGCCCCGGGATTATGAGCCCCGAGTTGCTTTTTGTCGCACAATGTTAGAAAGACACAGGGATGATCTACGGTTCTTTGAAAAAATTTTATGGTCAGATGAGACCACATTTAAGAAAGATGGGTACATGAACCTGCATAACTTACACGAGTGGCACGTAGCAAACCCACATTTGATGAGAGAAGATAAACATCAATATCGCTTCAAGATAAACCATTGGATAGGAATTTTAAATGGTAAAATAATCGGTCCGTTTGAGTTCCCAGAGACTTTGACTGCTGAGGTTTATTTAGGTTTGTTGCAAAATCATTTAGAAAATTTATTGGAGGACGTGCCCCTGAGTATTTACAGGGATATGTGGTTTCAGCATGATGGCTGCCCAGCGCACTATGCACTCTCAGTGAGAGAGTATCTCGATCAAAACTTTCCAGGCAGATGGATAGGGCGGTCTGGTACAATACCGTGGCCAGCCCGGTCACCAGATTTGAATCCGTTAGATTTTTTTACTGGGGAACTGTAAAAGCAAAAGTGTATTTCAAGCCGATTCAAAATGTAGCTGGGCTACGGCAAAGACTATTGGAAGCAGCTGAGTTTGTTAATAACCGTGGATTCGCTCGTTTAATAACCCGATCTTTTTTAAGAAGATGTCGAGCGTGTATTGCGGCTGAAGGAAAACAGTTTGAGCATTTGCTGTAAAGGTAAATCATCATCAGCAGCATTTTGACGCCCACTGTTGTGCAAACAGTGATCCTTAAGGGTCATTGTGCGTTTTCATAATCGCTGTTTAATTAGGAATTTTTGGAAAATTTTTATCAGTTTTTCTTCAAATAAAAATTGTGCATAAGTTAACGAGTAATCTTCTAAGTGCTATACCATTTTGGAATCCTTATTAAATGCGCCAACTTTTAAGGTTACTTGCCAAACTCTCGTAGTACATTTTTTTCCAGTACAGCCAGTTAAAGTTGAGCAAAGTTTTACTTTGGAATACTTGGTTGGGAAATAAGTGGCAATTTTTCCTGAAGGAGAAAAGTTGGCAGTAAGGTTGAGACACCAGTTTGAAGATGCATTATTTATCATTACATTGTAAAAATAGAATCCAAAAAAAGTTAATATTTGTAGTAACAGGAGTTGACAGACTGCCGTAGGGTGTGAAATTTCTATATTTTTTTTTCAAAGACCTATAATTTTCAAAACACATACATAAATTTTTTTTAAATATTTTTCTGATAGCTGTTATGACTTTGCCTATCACCCGGTTTCGGCTTGACGTCGACTTCTGGGACACCCTGTTTATAGCAGACCAGAGCAGAGCAGCTCGTAGCAAGGCAACATCGCATAGTTACTTTGTATAGATGACTGTATATAGTCTCTGATAGTCAGAAATTCCTTGTTGGGAATAAGGGAATTATTTCGTAAAAGGATCGACTCGCTACCTGCAGGAGCAACGTAATTTGTACAACGCATGAGGCATCAACAATACTATACAGGGTGTCCCAAAAATAACACGCCACAGTGACACGGGAGGTAAATTGGCTTCATATCAAGATGAAATCAACATGAGCTTAGTAAAAGTTTTCTAGTTTTCGAGAAATTTCCACTTTGCGGTTTTTAAAAAAAATCCCTACTTTTTGCTCCGTTTTGCCTACTATGGCTATAAAAAAACTCATAACATGATTTGTTTCCTGTTTCCCTTATCTACTTATTTTAGTGTCCCTACACTGTGCTAATAGCAAACGTAACACCCGATGGATATGATTATTACCCAATCAAAATATGACAAACCTCGTATGTGATTCTCGCAGAAACGCATTCATAAGAACGAATATACAGGAAATAGTAACTATATTTATAAAGTAGATAAAAAAATAACACGATAGTATACGAGGGATGTCATTTAAGTTTTACATATAGAAGCACAGTAGGCCGCGCGGATCGAACATCAGGACTGAATCTTAACCTCACTCTTTAGTAAACTTAAATTCAAAGTTTCACAACAATACGTGCAGTGTTCTCACTACAGTGAATTTTTAAGTGTCACCAAGTCATTAGAAAAATGGAGCTCAACCGAGAACGTTTTCGCGCCATAATTTATTACAACTTTCAGAGACAATTATCGCAACAAGAATGCTTTGCTGAGTTACTGTCTGTTTTCGGTAACGAAACATTGGTCCTTATATCAGTTTGTGAAGTTTGACATTGAAAATTGTATCTGACATAGTATATTAGGAGAGTGACACTATCTCAACATAGCGGTATCTAAATAATATTCGTGTTTTGTCCTTATATAGTCTCACGAGTGTCGTAGAAATTTACTACACCCTTTATTCTGGTAATGTGACATTTTAGAACACGTTTATAGGGGCTTTTTTGTTATTTTTGGATGTTCTTACTGTTCGAGAAATATTTTCCTTGTTTTTCCATTTACCCTGTGTTTTACCTAATTCTAAGGTAGTTTTCAAAAACGACAAACAAAGTTTTGTAAGGCTCTGGGATATTTAGTACCTACTTTACAAGCTTTCATTTTATGGTTACTTTCATAAGATATTCTCCTCAAAGTAATGGTTATTTGTTCAGATGAGAAAAGACATCACCCCTAAAGAAACCAGGGATGTCTGGTAGATCATTATTCATTTCATGTAACAGATAGCAGATGTGCCTTCCGATGAAAAAAACCGTCACCATTTAGTGAGAATGTCGGTGTGGCGGTAATCGAACGTCAGTAGTACCGAGATCTGAGTGATGTACGAGCGGCCTTAGCTTGAATCTGCAGAAAAAAGTAGAAGCGGTACTACTTGCCGGACAGTCGATGGCGGTCGTTACCTAATAAGTACGCTGCTTTAGGTAAACCGAGGATGTTGACTTCGTTTGCGAGAATCCCCGGTATTATCGCCAATCGACGGACCTTCCTCCTCTGGTGACAAGCTAATGCCGAATGACTGTTATTTCTTGGGATTATAAATAAATTTAGTGATAGCGCATCAGTAGACTTTGAAAATTAATTTTGATTAAAAAACGTTCCAATCATTACTTTTGCTAGTTGAGCAGACGATTTTGTGAGAGCTGGAAATACTGATTTTGTTCATTTTTATAACATATTTAAGACTACACTGAAAACCAAATACCACTGACGTCGTAATGTGTACGAGAGAGAACGCGACGTCAACCAAATTTGAATCTCACCGTATATACTCAGCATTAGTGTTAGCTTAGGTCATCTTATGATAAGGCACTTCATCTAGACCAATAAAAACATAAGTAAGTCTCTTAAAATCACATATACTTACACGATTATTACACAGCCAGCACAGTAAATAGAAACACTGGATCGAAGGTACCCATCCAAATAATCAAGCGAGAGACAGCTGGAGGTCTTGGAGTACTTTCCCTGGCAGTATCACAACCGATTCGATAGCATAGGCTGTAAATGCATACGAAGTTTCAAATAAAATAAAGACGATGCTTCATCGATTTTGTCCATTTCTTTATATCCCGCAACTCTATAACAAACTTGGATTGTGATACGAAAAGATATGTTCTATCCAAGAACAACCAGTCGTCCTCTGCGTCCTTAAATCACACACCATTTGTATGGTAACCACCGCGCCAATGTTGCCATTTACACTGCCTGTGTATTCGTACTGTGTAATAATCTTGCGTACGCAAATTTGAGAGACTTCCTCACAGCAAATTACCTCAATATGTGGACACACCTTGTACTGAAAAATGAACAAACTCAATATATCCATCTCATACAAAGTCGTCAGCTCAAATAACAAAAACGGATCCTCAGACCAAAGTTTCTGTGCTCTTCCCAAATATGTAAACAAAATTCGGAAATTCCGAGATACATGGTGTTGTTGTCGATAAAAACTGTTTTGACTTTTAACAAAGTCTGGTACTATATTTCTTTTCCTGTTCATCGTAGTCAAGCCGGTAGCATAAGCTGAGTGTAAGCATACCAAGTTTCGGAAAAACATAGCGGCGAAATTAAAAGGCCATAAAGAAAAGGTCAAAACCAAAACTCCCTGTATCTCTGTTATAAGAGGCTAAAGATCCTTCAACCGTATGTTATTTATAATCGCCATGGTATATCTCCCTCTCCCAATTAAACACCCTGTATTATTTAATATTTCAATCTGCAGCGCTATGTGTGATTGAGCTTTGAACTGCTGTTACCCATCTCAGAACTTCCAAAACCACTAACAATAGCATACATCATATATATCCACTAGGTCTAAGTAATCACCGCGTAAATAGATTACTTAAAAATAATCTGTAAGGCGTGGAAAATACAATCAAGCAGAAAGATTTCCAACCATATAACCTTATTAATTCCTATTCCTTAAAAAATGCACTTAAAAATCGTGAAGGTTATGCTTAAATCATAAGGAAGTTCAAAACAACATTGGGAATACTTTCACTTTATACCTATGTAGTGGTTATTTTTTTATTACCACGTACCACATGGACGGGGCTATGACAAATTCTTCTTGTACGTAAAATGCTTCCTAGGCCTCAAGGTATGCAGCGCTCTATACACCGTCGCGTAAGCTTGGTAGTAAGCGGTTTTCGTTTCTAATTCAACGTAAAACGGGTCACATGAATCGCAGGCGTAAACCGTAGCACCATGCGGCGAACGAAGGATCAATTTATCCGGCAGACATTCGCAGTGAAACGCGCGCTTCAGCATACACATGTTAGGCGCGAAACGGTGTCTTTATTCCATTTCTTAATTTATTAGATGCACTATAATTAGAAAAAGAAAGACCGCTCCAGAAGCAATAGCAGTTCTTTGAAAGGACAGGAAATTATACTTACACTTTTACTCATATAATCAACTTAATGAAAATTTATGTTTTGCTCAAGTTACAATAAAAAAATGCAATGGGTAATCAACATCGCATAAATTAATACATTCGTTTGATCACCATTGTTAAACATTACTAAGTACAACTCTTTATCCTTGGATTCTTAGATTCCGGAGTACAAATGAAAACTTGTTATAAAAGAAGATGCTAGCTAGGTATGTCATATAAAAAAGTAACAAATCACTTACCTTGCTTTCACAAACTTTGTGGCAGACGTACTTGCAAACTGAAAAAACACACATAGATGTTAGAAAGGATGTCTACATCCATCTACAATAAATATTATTTCGAAAATATTCATTTGTTGAATACTGGTGACAAACATATTTTTATTAATCAAATCGTGATACATTTATTCTAATCTCTCTTAAAAACCATCGAGAGAATTGTTTATTGTTTTGCATGTTTCAAATTTCAAATTCTACCCTCACCATTAGGATCTCAGAAACTGTAAGAGATACGAAGTCGCTTAAATGGGGGCAAAGTTGTGTATTTAGGTAATCGACAAAATGTTTCGAAATTCAAAGTTTTTCCCGAGAGAGATGGAAAAATAGAATTTTCCCAAAATCGTTTTAATTTTTCCTGACTTTAACATAGCCTCTTTTTCGTCTCTTGACCTCCAGCATCAACTTTATTTGTTTTTTGCACAGATGAATTGGGTTTTCAATTGTGATTCCAAAAATGTATGATACGTCATACATTGACATTGCCAAACGTTAGTTATTCCAGAAAAACAGAAGTCTTGAAATTATCAGAATTCATTTGTTCTGTATTCCAGCCCAGACTTTAAATTGAACATAGCAACAGAGTTGGGAAGACTGACAAGAAGAGAAATAAATTGAGCAGTGGACAATGTACAGAGAATAGTCAGACTTTGCCTACAGAATAGCGGACAACATTTTGAACATTTGATATGATTTATCTTTGCTTATTGACGATTATTATTGTTATTATCATCAATAAAATTTTCATTTTGTTTTCAGCTTTTACCATACCTTTTTATTTCCTTATAATTTTCATTCAACGACTAATTCATGACCAACTAAGGAAATGCATCGCAAAGTTTAGGGCTGAAAAGTCCATTTAAATGTACAAAATTCCAATATAGCGTCTATGTGGAAAAACAATGTTGGCCAAGGGAGTCGAATTGAAAATTTGACTACGCTATCTTGTAGAGGAGAATAAGTAACAATAACAACATGCAATTTATTTTGGAATTCCATCTCGGATAAGGTCGTAAAGAAATAGAAGTGATTTTGGAATAAATCTGATATACGAAACAAATGACTTATCTGATAACTTCAAGGCATACCTAGGACAATCTGCTTTTTTACAATAACTATTTGTTTTTTGAATCAGAATTAAAAACTCTGTTCCTTTGTGCAGTATGGCGTCCATAAGCAAAAATAAAGTTGATGCTGGAGGACGAGGGACGAAACGTGATATTGAAATTATTTTGAAATCCAACTACAAATAAAGTCAGGAAAAATTTAAAACGATTTTTGAAAAATTCTGATTTTTCCGTCTCTCTCCGGAAATACTTTGAATTTCGAAACTTTCCAAACGGCAATTTGTTGATTAATCAAATACGCAACTTTGGCCCGATTTAAGCGACTACGTATCGCTTACAGTTTCCAAGATCCCAATGCTGAGGGTCGAATTTGAAACACTGTATAAACCTGAACCTTTTGGATTTGAGAAACCCATAAAAAAGGCTGTTCTCCGACAATACGACAATTACATGGGTTCATTGGCATGTTGCCATGATAATTCCAAGTAACCATATTAACACTTTCAAAGGAAAATACTTAAAACTATTTTAATGTTAGGCTATAAACAGTATGGCCAGTATGTTTGTCATCCTGCTATTGTCTTTTGTTGGCTATGCAAGAAAAATGATTTATATTATACATATGATATATTACCGACGAACGAAGCTCTGGAATCTGACTAACTGAACAAGAAATGAGGAGTCATAAAAATTTCATACACATGAGGCTGAAGCGCAATAAAATAGGATTTTACGGGTATGAAAAAGGCTTAGAAGAATGAGTTATGAACGCATCTGAAGGTAATTTGCTCATAGGTTCATTATAATAAATTATGATGAGCTATGATAGAACACATGTAGTAATACCCTCGAGCAAGAAGAATGTTGAGACAACAAATTTTCAGAGAGAAAATCACGTACAAGGGATTAACAGAAAGTTGAAGGATTTCTTATGACTTTTAACCACACTATTCGACTTAATGGGATCCTCTAGATGTCTAGATCTAGAAGATTAGAGAAGAACTTGCAGGCTGCTTTGAGATCATCCTTGTTGACATCATTTCTACCTGTCGATCGACTGAAATTGACAGTGTTATTTTTGTGATACTTGTCGTGGGAAGCGTGGGGCTATTGAGGGATACAGAGGGAAGCGGGGACTTTACACTAGCGAGAGAACACTTCTATGTGACATGCATACATTCTGGCCCCGCCGATGAGATTCGCCGGATAGTACCTTCACGTTCGACAGACTGAGACCATCTACCACCTATGGACAACCACAACATCCATGGCTAAGAGAAAAATTCACTAAGGACGGGATTCGAACCCGCGCAGCTCACGGCAACTGATTCGTAGTCCCACAACGTCTGCCTGGGGATTTTCCGATCCGCTAAAAGTATCGATACCATGTATCGATTCGTATCGTTTTAGGAAGTATCGATACTCTGAAATATCGGAATAAAAATATCGATACTACAAGTATCGAAACCTTTCGATAAGGAACACACTCTGCCGAAAATGGAATTTTTGTCTACAACCCTCAAAATAATGTTTACTTTTTTCAAGTACATGACTAGATTGTCAAAAACGTTCACTAATAAAAATACTTAAAAAATAACTAGGAAATTCATTAGAAAACGAATCATTATTTATTTAACATTTAAACGAAACGACTATACTACATATTACAGATATGCTTATTAAACATAAAATATATATGAAGCAAAAGGTATTAAAAACAATATTACAAATAACTCAAAGTTCAAGATCTTAGAAATTTTAGTCTTCAGCACCCAGCGAATGTAAAAATAATAGTTCTGACATTCGTTCAACAGATAATCTGTTTCGGCTTTGGCAGAGTACGAGTATATTTCCGGCTTCAGAAAAGGATCTCTCTGAGCGAACTGTTGTGCCAACAATAGAGAGATATTTATTAGCCAGTTCTTTAAATATCTCCGAGGAAGAACTGGAGCTATTCCAGTACAAAAAAGGATTCGCGTTTAGGGGTATGGTATGACTATTTAAAATAGTTGTAGCTCAAGATCAATATCTGATTTAGTATTACCATATTTATCTGCGTGATTTTGGGTCAGTTTTTCATGGTAGTCCCAAACACTCTCAGATTTTTCAACAATATTAATATGATTTTGCCCTGCTTTTTCAGTATTTGTTTCCTTCTTGGGCAACTGAAATGAATGATTTAGGAAAGTGACTGCATATTTGCACACGAAATTGGACTGTTAAAGTGCAATCATTTAAAGCAAGGGTCCAGGAAATTTGGGACAGCTAAAAGTTTAATCTGTTTTATGCTTCCAAAAAGTTTCGAAAACTCCTCGAAAGAGTCAAATTTTCATTTTTTTAAACAGGCAATTTTATAATAAAATAAAATTATACATAATACCTATCCAGTAAAAAAATATCCCCAAAATCTTGCCCATTCAAATAAAAATTCCCTGATTTTTGGGGCAACCCTGAAATTAAAAATAAATTATGTGAGGTCGTGAAGTTGAGTAGGAAACAAAGAAGAAAAGTAATCTGAAGTTAGTCAGTATTTCTGATACAGTCCGCATCGAAAGATAACGATACTCGTGGAATGAATCGATACACCCAAGTATCGTATTTAAAAATATCGATCCAAAATATCGTGTATCGGAAGCAAAAGTATCGATACTTCTAAATATCGGATCGTATCGAACATCCCTACGTCTGCCATTACATCACTGCGCTGCCGCGTAGGCAGAAGCCAGGGCAGTGAGCACCTCGGCTGCTATGATGCACATCGCGCGGCGGCATCATGTAGAAGAATTCTGAGGGACAAAGCCCGTTGGCATAGCGGTACAAGAGAGCTAGATCGCCGACGGCCCGCCGGTCCAAAAGGGTTCGTTATAAGAAAGTCGAATAGCCCTCTTCTGAACAGCATCGAGTATAGATAATGTAGTCGGGGCGGCAGCACCCCGGACATGTGAACACTACTCGAGGCTAGGTCGCATCTGGGCCTTGTGCAGAGTGAGGAGGACATGTGGAGAAAAGTACTTGTTAGCCCTAAACAAATAGCCAGCTTCTTCTCAGCAGTTGCCGCCATTGATGAGATCTGTCCGTGCCAGATCAAGGCCTGGGAGATCTGGACTCCGAACAGCTGAAATCAACGGCTCTTTGGTCCATCGTAATCGGATGAGCTCTAGGACGCTTCTTGTTAGTTAAGGTACAGTAATGTGTTTTGGAAGCTTTAAACTGTACCAGGCTGTTTCCATCTTAACCAGTGACAACCTCCAGGTCTCTCGTCAGTTTATCCTCATTTTCTCCAATTCATCGGCAGGGATCGGCTTGTCACTCTGAATTCCTGCTGTAAATTAGGAAAGCTGTGGATCGGATTGGTCGAACAGAAAAGGATACCTGTAGAATAAAATGATCATAAAATGTTGAAAGGTATAATACTGATATAAATTTAAGTCCAGATAGGTAATATCAAGTATGCCACCATAAATTACCGTTGTCCGATAAAGTATTTCACCTTTGTAATTAAAAGTAAGCAAAAATTACCGATGATATCCCATATATGTACGTATATATCATTTTTATTAATTGTTTAGTTTTTATTATTTAATATTAGCACTGCAATGTCATTAACTAAAGTAGTTGTGATAACCTAAGACTTTCGGTTATCAGCTACTATTGCTGTATTCCATGTTTGATGTTTGCCGCCCAAAAGAGAAAGGAGTGAGTAAACAACAAATTTTGTCAAAGGAAGTAAAACACTTAAGGGCACTCCCGAAATATATTCGTAATCAAGCGGAAGTTAAACAAATCTGCTGTGTTTGCTTCCACAGTCTTGACAATAGAGTTGAACGAGATTGTTGCGACCCCAAGCAGTGATAACCTCCAGGTCTCTAGTCAGAAGGAAAGTTGCTGATCGTCGTCTTTTATCCAGCTCACCGGCAGAGATCGGTTTGTCATTCTGAATTCCTGCATGTAGAGTATTGTCATCAGCAAACTTGTACATTGGATTGATCGTAGTAAAAAGAAAGTCGTTAATATGGAAGAGGAACAATGTCGGAGTCAAGACTGATCACTCGGTAACACACGCATTGACATGGTGGGATAAAGAGGATAACCCGTCAATTATGACAGATATCTTGTAGCCAGAAAGTTGGCCACCCATCTTCAAAGATTTTCTGGGAGGCCATAGGATGGAAGTTTATATAAGGGGCGGCATGCCACAGCTGATAGAACGCTTTCGATTTATCAAGAGCAACGACATGCGCATCAGCATAAGACTATATTGAGTTTACTCCACAGTTACGTGAGTAAGCTAGGAGGTCCCTTGTGGATTGCTGGTGCCTGTCGGTAATCAAGCTGTGATCGAGGAGGTACAGAAGCTCCAGATTTATGTATCTCTCACCTTATTTATTACAGAAAGCAGAGGTATGTGCCTGTTGTTGTAAAGGTCGGTCTTTGATATTTTTTTTTTGGGGATGGGTTAGACATGAGCAAACTTACAGTTATCTGAAAAAATGCCGGATTAGTAACATATCCATAAGAGACGCGAAAGAACTGGTGCAAGCTCTGCTGCACATCTCTTCAATACAATGGCAGGAGTCAAGTCCGGGCCAGAAGCTTTATTAAAGTCGAGTGATATTGATGTTGGCCTTCATAGCCGTTGATTTCAAGGCTTAATTCAAAATGTTGATATAAAAAAAGTAAGAACCAAAATATGCAAGTCCTGTTTTTTTTTTTGTAAAAGGAGTGAAATAAGGAAGCCTTGTAGTTAAGGAACGAGGCGTCCACAGATTAAGCAGACCTCAACGAAAGACTACGCACTTATGAGGACAGGTCTTATAAGATGTGTATATTCAGATGAGTTGCATCGGTAATCCGAAAGGTGACCTCTCGGCCAAGGCCGATTCTCTGATAATGGTAATGAATACCTTCGGGATGTCTCATACATTTGTATGATCCAGCCTGCATCCGTCTATGCATACATATACATATTCCGTGTCAAATTCAAAATGGTACGTTAAGAGATGCCCTACAGCGGTTGTGCCATCCGCGACACGCATGTTGCTTGGGAAGAAGGCTTGCTGATACAGGGTGATAAAGAGCTTCTGAAAAGTATTGAAAATTTAAGAATGCAACTGGCAGATCACACACTGGGAGGCAAGTGCTGGGCGGGTTTCAAACATACAAGAGATTTGACAAAATCACTGAATATGGCTAAATACGAAGCTTTTAGCATAAAAAGAAGAGCGAGCAGTAAAGTGTCAGTGGAAGAATAATAGGCCGTCAAGAGAAAATAATTGAAGAGAAAGAAGACAATCGGAGATCTGAGGGTAAATGAAAAGGGGGAAATATGGAAGAATTTGACATAAACATGGGTTCGGTAAGTCTCAGTTTCCATCACACCGAATGAATGAAAAATTAATAATGATAATAACGTTTATTCCACTACCTACAATTTGCTAGTGAGGCAAACACAGATTACATGTATAATAAACGTAAAAAGAAAAACATAATAAGTGACTTTGATATAATCCATTTTGGTGTTTTAGATTAGATAATCATACTTTATTAGCCAATGAAAATTTTTTAAAATATCCTGTAAAGCCCGTTAAATCCAAAGTGGTTGATTGTGCATGGGCAGATGTTATTTTTATGGTTTTAATATTAAGCTTTGCTTAGACCAAGATGTTAGCACATATAAATTGTAATCAGCACACTAGAAGAATGGAGGGTAAGGATGAGTAACACTAGCGTTGAACGATTATTAGTAAACAATTTCTACTAGCTTTCTTGTCTCTTGTCTACCAATTAAAAAATATGTTTTTTTAATAAAGTGTTTATCAAAGACGATGAGTTATTATCGATATACATACGGTACATGTATGGCCAAACACTTATAAACCTTATATGATAGGCAGGTGTGGTATCGCAATCTTAGGTTTCTTTGGATTTTTAAGATTTTATTTTCTTTATGTGTAGTAAGTACTATAAGCTTGAATAATTACACCGCTTAAGTTTCCTCAAAAACACATTGATTCTGTAGAAAATAGTTTATTTGGGTATTTGATTATGTTCATTAAGAAGTGCCAGCTCGACTACCTTTTTTCATAATAATAAATGGATTGATAAGGTGAGTCTGAGTTTTTAATTTGAATTCAAGATGCTGTTTTGCAAAAATCAGTTGCGTACTGTTTTCTTGCAAAAACATACATAATTTCCAGAACGGACGCCACTGATGTAAGCGATTTTGAAAATAATACTGCATTTGTTAATGTGATATTTGATAATACAATTGCATATACCAAAAGTCATCCCAATGTATTATCTGTTTTGGAAAAATATACTAAGTGACATATAAATCCGAACACCCAGTTTAAATGGTTTTATTTTAATAAAAATGGGTGAATGTATTTATCTTACTGTAAATAACAAGTGAAAAAATTTCCAGCCTTATCAGTTGGACATTCCGGTTTTTATACTGCTTTTTTTTTTAATTCACTAACGCTCTAAAAATGAATATTTCAGCCGCAGTAAAGAATCAACGTTGGCGGATTTTGGTTCTTGACATTCTTTACGATCGGTTACGATGCCTAGAGTACGGAGACCTGTACGATTACGTCAACTTAGTGAGTTTGATAGGGGCCGTATAGTGGGACTTCGGGAAGCTGGACTTTCTTTTCGGGCAATTGCAGTTAGAGTGCAAAGAAGTGTAGACACTGTGGTTAGGTGTTGTCAGGCATGGTTTCGAGAAGGTCGTACGCAAAGAGCAAGGGGCACTGGACGCCGCCGTAGAACAACAGACCGTGAAGATCGCCGCCTAAGATTATTGGCCTTAAGGGACCGTTTCTCCCCTACCAGGTCCATTGCAAATGAATGGTTTGCAGAACACGGAAGACCTATTGGCATGCGAAGTGTTTACCGACGAATGAGAAGTTTTGGCTTGTTTTCATACCGGCCACACTGGGTCCTTCCTTTAACTCGAGAACACCGACGTAATCGCCTTGAGTGGTGCAGACAACGGTCACTCTGGCATCAGGAATGGAACAGTATTGTCTTTAGTGACGAGTCTCGATTTTGTTCAGGCATGCACGATGGTCGTGCCAGGGTTAGAAGGCGACGTGGTGAAAGGAGGAATCCACAGTTTTTTGTTGAAAGACATGTTCATCACACTGTTGGAGTTATGGTTTGGGGTGCTATAGCTTATGGTTCCAGGTCACCTTTAATCTTCATCAGAGGTAATATGAACGCGCAGTGTTATATCCACGAAGTTCTAGAACCCCATCTTTTACCCTATCTTGACACCCTGGCAGATCCAACCCAACAAGATAATGCCCGACCACATGTTGCAAGAGTCACAATAGACTTCTTTCAACATAATGATGTCACATTGTTACCATGGCCAACAAGATCTCTCGACTTATCCCCAATTGAGCACGTGTGAAATATGATGGGTAGGAGATTGCTCAATTTGCAACGTCCTCCTCAGACTTGAGAAGCACTTCGAGAGGAGTTGATGGTTGCCTGGAATGAGATACCACAGGAGGACATTGACCACCTGATCAGAAGCATGCCTAGGCGCGTTGGAGAATGCGTAGCACATCAGGGTGCATCCACACATTATTAAAGGTCAAAGGGCTTTAAAGCAGTGCAATCATTTTGAAATTTTTATCATTTATTTATTATGCTTCATTAAGTACTTATACAAAATTTTATTAAAATAAAACCATTTAAACTGGATGTTCGGATTTATATGTCACTTAGTATAACTATAAAAGACCAAAAAGTTTGAATACCCCGAATGTGATCTTTTTTATATTCTAAATCTATGTTTCGGCTTTCCTGACAACACTCTGTAATTCCTGTAGAATGTACGTGCAGCAAAGTAAAAGCCGTCAAGCTTATTCAGAGAATGGAAAAATGGCGAATGCAAAATAGAAAACATTATATCGCACCTGACTTCCACAAGAGGCTTTTTAGTCTATATATATATTAGTCTATAGGTAAACAATACAAATGCAAATTGGAAGGAGTGTATATACTGATTTTTCGTATCTGTCTCCAATATGTCCCAGAAATCACATCGTTTATTTTTTTGACACCAAATTCTATCTATTTATTTATTGTATACGTATTGTATACAACTATTTTTTTCGAACAGTTCTTCGAAGTGGGCGACATTGATCATTTATAGAGTCAATAAGATTCTAAGTGGACAAAGAAATTGATAGCACATTATGGTATAATAGGCTTGCAATAGTAGATAACAAAATGATTGTAACTCAAACACCTCATTATACAGGAACATGGGTATGCCCTAGTGGCACCGCTAGACCATATATGGTTGGCAACTTCAGCTTTGCGAGGCCCCTTCCATTTCCCGTTAAAAAAAGAGTTAAATTGAATGAGCTGAGTTATACACTAAAAATTAAACAGACACAAATTAAAACAGACGAACAGTTCGGCTTTTAGTCTCACTGAATTGTTTCAAGATTGTTTCATTAGCCACACTAGCCGATATTTCCACTTCAATTGAAAGAAATTGATTGAGCAAATTCTCTCAAGTAGTTATTTCATCAACTTTAGCTATGAGAAACTTTCTCAATAGGAGCTGTACTGACTTCCAAATTATTTTCTAGAATTTACTGGATAAGTTTAAAACTGGATTTTAAAAGCTAGGGTTCTTCATATAGTTCGAAAGGCTGTAATGTTGCTGTTTTCGTTACAATGCTTGTCAGGATCCTCCTTTGATATAGATTTCTCCTGGAATTATGACGTTGATTCGAAATGACGACAGATACTTGGCATCAGGTAATATCATTATTTCAAATAGAATTCTTACAAGGAATGAATATCAGTTCAAAGGAATACGTTTTAGAGTTTTAGAAACAAAGCCCATCGTAATCACGTCCCTCAATTGAATGTAGGTTAGCTTAATCTAAAAACACTTCTTTTCTTGTGTGTGAAAATGTCTTATGGCCATTTTTGCTTTGACATTTCCAAAGCACATTAAACTTTATTTCTTGTTTTGAGGTTTCCGGTTATGGTTGATTCTGTCATATGTTTGGATGGTTTTGGACTTGCAGTCTGAATAGTGGTTGGACTAAACGGTGGCTCAAACGACGAGAATCCGCAAAATAGAAATCAAAATGTTGACGGTAGACAGGACTCACAGAAACTCTTCTCTTCTGAAGAAAAGTTATCGTTAATAACCACACAATTAATCACACAAGGATAACGAAATTGACCCTTACAGTCGCTAGCCAAAATATCATTGACTATTACTCATTAAGCTAATTTCTTCTACAAATTGCTTTATGGATACATCGATGTTTATCTCTACGAAACAGAAATAATTGTCGACTCGGGGATTCGCGGGCGATATAGTTTTTTTCCAAGTTGACGGCATTGGATTCCATTTCGTTTGAACCTAGGATCGTCAAATGGCCCTTGCGCGGCCCCTTTAGGCGCGAAACCGTCGGCAATCGCAGACGCCTAAGTGCGCCACTGCCATCAGATACCCTGTATAGGAGCAAATACCTCGGAGGTCGCTTCTGGAAACCTGGCGCGGCATAGCAGCGTCATTTTTTCCAACGTGATCGCCTGAAAACACTGTCAGAGGAGCCACAGCTTGCGGTGATAGCTGCAGTAAGGAGATACCCTGAAAAAATCTACGTGCTTTCCTCTTAACCGCATCAGCATGCACATTCGATACACCGGCAATGCTTGTGTATGTAGATATATTGTCCGCGGTCCGCATACTCTTCTTTCTTCGACTACAGCTTCAACATGTCGTTTTTACTTCCCACGCATATTCGAAGGAGTGTTTGTATCACGAAAATCCGTGACATTTGCTTTCGTCAACTTTTTGTGTTACGTGATGTAATTTCCGAATTTTAGTGAAATAAGGTTATGTGGAGCACTGCAAAAACTTGAAAAATATTATAAAAAAATATAAAAATTTCCATGCCTGTGTTATCGGCACTCAATTTTTCACCTGGTAATTTTTTGTTGCTCACATATAATAATAATAATAATAATATTTATTCACTCAATGTACAAAGATAACAAACAATATGAGTAAATAAATATAAAATCAAAACAGGCCCAATAGAAGCCATCGCCTGTACATGGACCAATAAATTTAAGTTGAAACTGTAGAATGCAAATGACAAAAAAAGACAAAAATTAGCTACAGTAGATTATGTATTTAGTTGATGTTCGTATTTATGAGTTTATGAATTTCAGTCCTAGATATAGAATGTAGCCACTTTTTTAAATTTCTTTTGAAACAATTTCCGAAACGTAAATCTTTTAAGTCTTTAGGTATAATTTCATAAAATTTAGGCGCTAAATAGAGATATGATCGCTGCATTATAGATTTATGCGGTTGTGGAACTACTGTGCCACGAATTTTGTACCTGGTATAATGATTATGTTTAATTTTTTGGTCGGTGTTTACAAATTTATGGTAGTGAGTGATACTGTGTAAGAAATAAAGCTGTCTTATATCATACATTCGAACATCTGCGTATAATTTTTCAGTGGGATAAAGTTTCGGTTTTTTAAATATCATTTTTAGAATACCTTTTTGAAAAACATCTAAATTATAGATATGTGAGGAACATGCAGCTCCCCATGCTAATATACCATATGTGAGATGAGGCTCAATCAGTGCATGGTATAATGTTCGAAGATATTTTTCTGTCAATATATTCCCAAGGTATTTAATTTTGTAGGATACAAATCTAACTTTCTTTAAAATATAATTGACATGGATGTAATATGAAAGTATGTATCACCCAGTGAAGCTCGACGGTGCGCCTAAAATGTGCGCGTATCACATGCAAGTGTATGCTTCTATAGCCTCATAGTATCCACCGTTATTAGGGCCTTGCGCATTGGTAAGAATAAAAAAAGTTAGATACTGTGCGTTTCCTAAGCTACCCATAAGATCAAGGAGCACGAAAACAAATTAGTGTTAAGGCTCAAGGGATTACCAAACTAAACTTTTTCACCTAGAATACGTTCCGTCATATTAACTAGTTGATGCTATAAAACGTCCCCAGTGAGTAAAATCCCATATGTTGGCATATTCATCTTTTGTTTATGTTTCTGCTGTCAATGAAACCAGTTTCGAAAAAGGTTAAAATAACAACCTAATTTGACAATAAGTCTATGAAACGAGAAGAATTATCTTGCCTACACCTGAGAAGTAAATTATAACTTTTAACCTACTCCTGAAAGCAGAATAACTGTATATTATAGATAAAAATACTGAGATGCTGGCAGTAAAAATGATAAAAACAATGAAGCACGATGTAGTTCCTGGCATACTTGATTGTCAGCGAGATAGAAGTTTATTATTTTCGTATTGTCCTACAACAACAGATGTTAAATGAGCAGAAAATACCAGTTAGTGGGACTTCTACTACAGTAAGATTTTGAACCTGAGGAAATTCTTCTTCAGCCATTTTGATTACAATCCAGATAATCATTTCAAAAACAATCTGGTCTCACTTTCCCCAAATTGCTTGTTTCTGCTGAATTCGTTTCCTTAAAGGTAGATGCGCACTTTAGGCATAATCTTCAAATAATACCACATAATAAACGGTTATTGCAAAAACAACATAAGGAAAGCGACTTCTGTTGTTATTAAATACACTACTGAATAAATCACTTCAAAAACAGTGCCAGAATCCTTTATTTGTTTCCTTTCGATATGTGTGTGCTATATGCACCGAAAAACCAATATTATACATTCACCAACTACGAAAATATGGTTACGAGAGGATACAGTATCCACTAAAAAACAACATTATCATTTCTCTGTCAAAAAATGAATTTTTACGCATTTGTTATACATTAGTTTTGTCTATCGCAACTTGTTAATAAATAATACTACAGATCTGAAACTGTATGTGAATATTTCACTTTTACATCAAATTATGTACAAAAAAGTTCATTAAAACCAAATTGTTTATAAATGTCGCAGTGTTTATTATGTCTTGAAAAATTCAAACTGTGTGAATGTTTTGTTTTTGAATTGTCGACTCAATTTTCATAAACAGCATTCATCTATCTTGCATTAACAGTGATATGACGACTAGAATTCCAAATCCAAATTTTTAAATGATCATTTAAATAGATACTTACTTCTGCAACACGATCCTTCGTTAAGTATTGGTTGATGACAGAGGTGACACGGTCTTGGTTTCTTGAATGTCTTACATCTAAAAGTATGGCTTGGCCCTTGGAATATACCAACGTTGCCCTCATTGGGTGTATCGTCATCGTTCTGAAATAAATGAAAACGATATTATGATCTGTCATTTGAGTCGTTGTAACAAGTGATGTACTTGAAGATGAAACGGACCCCATGTAGATAACTCATTGACATTGTCTAACTAATGAAAATTATAAACACGATAGACCTACAAAATGAGACTACAAGGAAAAAGATCCGACTAATAGCAAAAATGTTATGGCCGAAAAACGAGGCAAAATGCAGGTTTTGGCACTTGTTGGTAATGCAGCGGTAATTTCACGCAACTGCTTCAAATTCTTCAAATCCGTAGGACTCATACTTCTAAATAACAACAACAAAGTTGGAGTATATTAGCCGTGTAGTTGATGATGTTTTGAATACCCGTTTGAATAACTAGTAGCAATAAAACCAGACTTTACAATTATTTCGCAAACCATGGGTACTTTCGTCTAATATGATTAGACTATGATATTAAAGTTTGGTATCTCATTTTAATAATTATCACCATGTCCTGCATACAGTACGTTTCAAAGTACTTCTTGCTTTACTTATTTTTCGAACGAGTGAAGCTAGCATTCCGAGAATGCCGGAATGCATCGCGGTTGTGTGCCATCTTTTAACATTTTTTTTTTAATAGAAAGGTAGTCGTGGATATATTTTGAAACTCCTCGAAATTTCTTTATAACCCTAGCCCTAGAATGCGTTACAGTTGGCGTTCAAGTTAAAAGTTAGGCAATCTGTATAAGCCTGTATAAACTTTTTTCGTTCGTCATTGCCGTTGCCATTGGTCGTTCCACTAGGATAAGTTTTAAATGTCGCAGTTGCAGTTAACCTCAAAATCTGAAAGTGATCATTAGAAAAGCGGGGATAGATAGATATACATTTTCGCACAAATACTAGTTGTGACAATCACAATAAATAATTTTCACTTTGAGATTGAGGTTATGTATGTCCTAAGTTCCAGACAATTTTACAGTTGCACTTGGGAGTATATAAATTGCTCCTGAACTGCACCGGCTAACTGCAACGACCAACTAATACGAGGAACGAAAAAACGGTATCTTTAGAAATGACGGACTACTGTCAGTCTGTAATATTTGATCGTTTTTGTACATTTAAACCCTGTTCGTATAGCTCTCGCCAACCTATCAGTGATCATGTCCAAAATCTCGCCACTGTATCACAGACACCACCACCCACAAGTCGCCAACCACTGAACGAACAAACCGGTTTTCGACTACTGCTCAATAACCAATCATCAAAACTATATTTCTCATATCAATTTATTCTTTTTTCTTAGAAGGATGTATCCTAATATGTAATAAAATATGGAACATACAATTTTAAAAAATGTCTAAAATCTTATGTTAAACAGATTTTACAGTATTGTACTGCAGATTCAGGAAGAGCCTTTCAAAAGAAGAATATTGATATTGTTTTGAAGATTAATTTTTGAGTTACAGGCGACTCATTGTATAAAAAGTATCAACCTTGATAGCCACTGTAGAAGATTCTGATTGTAGTTTCTAGGGTATAAGGTACTCGTAACACGCTGTAAAATGAGGTATCACTTGATATCTCATTCATTTGCAAAAATGTTTCAAGGTGGCGCCCTATTACCGTCTTGAAATTCTGTAGTGTCACTACATTCAATTTCTTATTCCCGAATTGCAGCTTGCTAACTTGACCCGTTCAAAAAGAATGCAGTGGAGAAATACCTTTTGAAAAGCACTGTTTATGCTTGAAGCATTCATTAGTGAGGCATATATCTGTAATTGGTTGCAATAGTTTCATGTTATTGAATATGAAGCAACAGCGTTTGCATATCATACGAAATTCTGCAGATAATTATACTTAATTAAATGAATGACATTTGTTAGTGTACCAACTGCAATAAGCTTAACTTCGCATGGGTACCTTGATATAAAGAAGTCTCCTATGTACTCTTTAATACGATCGTTGCGTTTGAGACACTGTACTCATTATTAACCGTTGCATCACTGGGTATGCAGTTTAATGATGAGTGGCACTAAGGACATTAGCAGTGACGCTGAAAAATGAAAAACTTGTTTATTTACATCTTTACGTTCTATTTCTTACAGAAAATTGACATTTCTGCAGCACGGCAAAGCATAACTATATGTATGAACATAGCTGAGCATCTTAGTAACTAACTGTCCCTGTGACAATATTTCGATGAGTAAGACATCTTAAATTTATAATACTTTGTTTAATTGTATTTGACCGAGTAATATACAGGGTTTGTCCGGAAAGTAATAGGATTGAGTCGATTTAAAAAAATTTATTGAGCCAATCGTTACAATTCATTAAAAACTTTCAAAATAGGCTCCTTCTGCGTCCATGCAGCGCGATTTCCAAGCATTAAAGGCGTCACGGAAGGCATTCTCCGGAATAGCCTTGAGAGCTACGGTGCATGCTGCTTGGACGAAACAAAAAAAAGTCGGGGAGGGCCACATCTGGGCTGTAGGGCGGCTGCGGAAGCGTTGGGATGCCGGCCTTGGTCAGGTAGCTGTTCACAAGAAAGGCGGTGTGAGCCGGGGCGTTGTCGTGGTGCAACTTCCAGTCGGCTGCTATGTCTTTTCGGACCCGACTGACCCTTCGTTTGAGTCTCCTGAGCACTTCCACGTAAAACTTGGCGTTGACGGTTTGTCCAGGAGGAACAAATTCATGGTGGACGATGCCTTTGATGTCAAAAAAGACAATGAGCATCGTTTTCACTTTGGATTAGCTCATTCTTCCCTTTTTTGGGCGAGGAGACGCCGTCGTGTGCCACTCGGCAGATTGCATCTTTGTCTCGGGATCATACTCAAAGATCCACGACTCGTCACCTGTGATTACGTTATTGGGGGTCACTTTCACACATGTTCAAGTGCAGTGTCACAATGTCATGAACCTCAGATTTTGGTAAATTTAAAATCTGGGCAATTAAACGAATACTTAGTCGACGGTCTAAGTTCAAAACTTTGCGCACACGAGTCACATTATCGGTGTTTGTCGCAGTCGAAGGTCTTCCAGCACGTTCTTCATCAGCGACCTTTTCCCGGCCCTCCAAAAAGGCCTGGTGCCACCGAAACTCACCACCTCTTGCTAAAGCAACACCTGGGTAAGCCTGCTTGATCATATCAAACGTCTCTGTCGCAGATTTACCGAGTTTCACACAGAATTTAATCGCGTACCTCTGCTCTAACGAACGCTGCATTTTCGGCTTGCACCACTCACAGAAATACGTCGCGCGAAAATGCCTGTCCTGACTCTCCAAGTGCTTGGAGACAACTGACCAGCCGCTCATTCGTTAGCTAGGAATGCCCTCTACCGAATCCAGTCGGTGCGTGCACGCTCCGAAGTACAGTCATGGCGGAAGAAAATGAGTCCTATTACTTTCCGGACAAACCCTGTATTTATATCAAAGGGTGCTGCAGCATATTATCTTCCTTTCTTTTAAATGCGCGCTATTCAGTATGGTGATCTCTTGGCGCCATCTTGCATTGTTGGCCCCTATCCCGGACAGTAAATCAATTGGTACGTCACTGCGTTCAAACTGCAAGTGCGACAAGACGAAGGACTTGAGTGCCTCGGCACACTAGATCACCTGAAAACGTTGAGGTACGTAAGGTCTTCAATGTTGCCATCACCACCGCGTTCTGCCCGCAAACATGCGTCTGCATTTGGACTTTCCGATCGTTTTGTGAGAAGAATTCTTCATAATCATCTTCATTTTCATGTTTACCAGATCAGTTCTCGGATAAACGCCTGTGAGTGTCTTTTCGAAGTCGTTCCTGAGGAAGCTATTGTTTCTTTCTTTTTTTAGTGATGTATGGAATTTTCAATTCTGGATTCGTCACAAGCAAAACATTCGCTACTAGGCTGTCATCAATAATCGAGAAATGCATCAAAGGCCAGCTGAAGTCACAGTGTAGTGTGCAATGTCCTTAGCTGAAATTATTGGTCCCTGGTCCTTTGGAGAAAATAAAATAGCAATGACAATAAATTCGGATAGGTGTGTAAACATGTTAACGGATCTTTTTTACAGAGCTAGAAGAGATGGACTTAGTGAACAATTGGTTCCAACAAGATGGTGCAACTGCACACACTACAAGAGCATCGATGGCTGTTTCGAGAGAACACTTGCCAGAGCGCCAGCGCCTCATCTCAATTGTGATTTTTTTATATGGAGTTATTTGAAATCCCGGGCTAATGTGAACCGTCCAAGGACCCTACAAGATTTGAGGATCAATATTCAGGAAAAAATTGCCAACATAAGAGCTGCTATGCTGGGAAGAGTTAAAAAATAAATAAAAAATGTTCTTAATCATACAATGAGTTTTATTAGGTATTAGCCTTAATACCTTTTTAGGAAAGCATCCCGAAAAAAGTAACTACTGTACACACTTATCCTCCCGGTACTGTCCATGTAGCATTGAAGCTACATTCGAATCAAACGGATCCTTATAGCAGCACGCATGGCTACGTGCATAAGATGTGTTTGCGTTGATAGCTTAACGAGATCCAGCAGACTTTATGTGTGCAAAATTGTTTAATGCCCAATTAGTAGCGCGTGTAGATTAAGATTGCAGTTGTCTCAGTTTCGTATCCGCCAACTACATCAACCATATCATGTGTGCAGGAGTTACAAATAAAATTGGTGCTGACTGGGATAGAAACAGTGATATTCCGTTAGTAAACCAGGGATTATACTATTGAGGGAATACAGAAAGTCCCCTCGCCAAGTGATACAAAAAGTTTTACTGGCTAACTTTTTGCTTAAAGTTGGAAACAGCAAGTTATCGCGTAGGTTCTAATGTTATATATTTATGTATCTGGTCCGAAAAAAGTTGTGAGGATGAAAATACTTTCAAAACAAACGAAATAAACGCCAGAAATTGTCGATTCCTGCATTCATTTTTTACTGTAAAATGAATAACGGTAGATTTGAAATAATAACCAAAATAGCATTTGTGGCCTAGAAAGATTTTTTCCTGAAAAATGACCGCTTTGATGAGCGGTCCAGTGGCTTTGGATTAATCAAATGGCCTGATACTGAGCTCTTATACCAACCATGTAAAAAAGTATCGCTAATGGTACATCTATTTTTGCCTTATAAGCAATTAGAATAAGTCTGTTGTTTTTTAACAGTCGTAGGATAGATGCCAACCACCAAAAGCTGGTAATATGGTAGTAGCCTGGTGTGAATACAGACAGGCCGACAGATAGAAAGACGGAAATAAGTGACATGGTTTTTCGTGATGTACACATCACAACCCAAAAGAACATTATTCGTCATTTTCGAAGTTTGTCGCGATTACAATTCCCCTGTGGCGTGAGAAGCAAAAAACACTCGTACCTGGTTACTAGAGTCAGCTAGAATCACAACAACGGCTTCTTAGTTTAAACATAATTTCCTAGTCTAAACAGATCATTTTATGTTTCATTTCAAATATGGAATTGGTAATTTGACACTCTACCATCTATAAATTCTATCAGTGTCTTTGAAACATGATTATCCTGAACTTTGTGGAATTTCTAAGAAGCTGATGATTATCCTGGTATATCAAAACTTTTCGCAACTCCATGCGGGAGACACATTCTCATTGAAGCTCACGAAAAGCTGAAGGATCCGTGCTTTAAGCTTGACGTTCGTCTGAATAATTCATGAATTTAAATTTCTATACGTCAAAGTGAAGCGGCGTGCAACCCGAACAGGTGTTCAAGACAGATTCAGCGTTATTCTCTTTTTGTAACTGTAGCTTCGTTGGAGAGCTCTGTCGTTGTCGTTAGCGAAAAGTTTGTTTTTGTTCGCGTGAACTTAGGAACGGGTAGTCAACAACAGTTATTCGGTGACAAGCACATGGAATTGTTATTTTTGTACACAAAGAAAAATATCTCATGTCTCTTCCTTGAAGAAACTGGCATCCGATTAGATTTCACATTTTCCAGACAAACTGCGTAACAATAATTTGGAATGTACTGGGATAAACAATTAGAAATTCTCAAAAAACTACTTGACTAATATAATCCAATATTGTTGTTGTTATTTAGAAGTGTTAATCCTATGGATTTGAACAATTTCAAGTATTTGCGTGAAATTATCGTCGCATTAAAAACAAGTGCCAAGACCTGCATTTTGCCTCGTTTTTCGGTCATAACATTATTGCTATTATTCGGATCTTTTTACGTGTAGTGTCATGTTGTAGGTCTCATAAATACCTAAAAATCCTACATGAAAAGTTTCTTCGTTCCTGTCGACACTTTCGATTGAATCCCGAAAAACACGTTTTCTCATTCTTTGTTGTCAAATAAAAAGTTTTCCCACAAAAATTGTGTACCCATTTTATGCGTCCATGTTTTAAATACTTCCTTGAACAACCTGCATCAATAAAACCAGACTTTACAATTATTTCGGGAAAATTTGCTAATATGATTAGACTATAATTTGTGTTCTTGCGCGACATGTTTTTCTGGATATAAGTAGGTATAATGTATCTGAAGTCACTTGAAATAGCATAAAAACCTTTGGTCGGCGCGTCCTTTGTAATTTCATGACGTATCATAGGCGTGCGGCATTTATTTAGAACGATAATAATAATGTTTTTATATCACAATAAATGGATTTTACTATCTTCTTATTTTTTTGATTTGGGATAAAAAATACTTATATTGGGAGTTTAATTTATGTTGACTGAAAGTTAAGAAATGGAAAAATTACAGAATTCCAACGTTTGACATAGGCAAATATTTACTTAGCAGGTAGGTATATAAAAAGGTATATAAAGACTTACATTATAGGTATTTATATATCATCCTCGCCTATCCTATGCCTAGAACACTGCTTCCATAGGTCTGTGGCAGCAATATGAGATACTGCATCTCTTATTGTGGCCAATAGCGATTCCCTTAATTGAGGGGTCTGATTATGTTTTCTTACTTTTTTTTAAAGCAGCCCAGACCAACTCAATCGGGTTAAAAATTCAGTAATAGGGAGGTAGACGTAATACTTCATGGCCATTTTGCTGAAGCAGATTGTCAACAACATACTCTTTTTCAAATTTTTGTCTTTTAATAAGATCCAATAACATGGCTTTGGTTGATTTTTGTGGTATTTCCATTCCCTTATCCTTCATAAAATCAATAATGTCTTGTTTTTTTGTGCCTGTATTCGGAATTTTGTTTTTCTGTCGGGAATGGTATGGCGCATTGTCCATAATAATCACTGAATTTGGGGAAATGTTTGGTATTAACTGCTGCTCTATCCACTTTTCAAATAAGTCGGAGGCCATGTCCTCATGATAGTCGGCACATGATTCTTTGATATTTTTGGCAGATAACAGCAAGGCATTAGGTATAAATCCATTTTCACTGCCAGCATGGAGAATAATGATTCGTTTTCCACGGTTGCATGGTGCATTTAAAATGCACTTGTTGCTGTCGTCAACCCAGCCGTACTGCACAACATCATGGGTATCATACCACGTTTCATCCAGGTAAATCAGATTTCTTTTCTGCTCTCTATAGATTTTAACTTTGTGCAAAAATTCTTGGCGCAATTCAACGATTCGAGACGACTCCATAATCACCATTCTTTTATCTAATTTTTTGTATTGAAAACCACACAGTTTTACAATACAGTGCAGTGAGTCTAAGCATTTGTAATTATAAAAATCTTCAGGATAATCTTTTAATTTATCTCGTATCATTTCCAACGTGGGCACCAAATTTTCTTTATAAAATCCGTATATTATACGACGAATATCTTCCTGAAAACCCACGTCTCTTCTTTTTAATTTTTGCCCTATGCGCTTTCTGTGGAAGGAATGGTTGACTACATCTCCCCTTTTTATAACCCGATAAATGGTAGACCGACTGATTTTTGTCAGGATAGAAATTTTGTTTAAAATTTGATTTTGCGAGGAATCTGGATTTTCGTTTTTCAGACAATCATACATATTTAGGATTACTCTTTGGGTCTGTTCCTCTAAATCTTTATGAAAGAATTCTGCCTGCACAGGTTCATCAACCATCTCCTCGTGGCTTGGAGCATTTTCCCAAGGTCTCCAAAGAGTCATATTTAGGACACACAAGAACAATCAACACAACAATTAAATCAACAAGTAAACTGAGTATTCAAAAGTCAAAAACACACAAACTAATAAAATCTATGAAAAAACACGGATAGACTAAAGAAAACACGTTTATTCACCGCTACACGGCACTGGCTAAACTGTTTCAATTTTCAGTAGCCACCTGCACTTGTTCGGAGCTCTGAAATACACGCTTTCTCATTGGCTATGTCCACGCATAGGCGTGCTTTACTCCACGTGGACCGGTGAAACTGCCTTTGATCTCTTATACGGGGGATATTTGCTGCGAAATTTGGCGATTTTTGCAGCAACAGAGCGTGTTAAATATAGATATATAAAACGCACCCGGTATTTCACAGTGTTTCAAGTGACTTCAGATAAAGTTATATGTATATACATTCATATTTTCGAATCTGACTCTCACTGACTCGGTACATCTCACGCATAGACTGAACTTCTCAAAAACACTTTCTGAACGTGCATCTGAGTTTTTGAAAACTCCTGTACATACACGCTCATTATGGCCAAAAGTACCAGAAATTACGAAACATCCGAAGATGAAGGTTGTAAACGGTTTTCTCTTATTACTCATCGGCCAAATGAAGTAGAAGTAGCTTAATGCATACTGCTCCAAGTTTGATTCAAATCGGTACGGGGGTTCGTGATATTACATGGTTACAAGGATGCCGTCAAGCAGATCCAGAATCACGAAGCGACAGTAATGAATGACATCTATTTGTGTCGTTGAGATATTTTTTTATTAATAAGTCTTCAATCATACTAAGATAGATGCTATTTAAATACAAAGGTGTGTCCAAAGATCATTGTCTATGGATCATCATCTATATTGGGTATTTTATAATATCAAAAATAATCATTTATATGCTATATCTTAGTTATTTAGAATTTTTTTTGTAAGGCTTGACTGAGACTTTGTACTAGTAATTCGTACCCTTATCTTTAAAATCTATCAAAGATGCAATTTTGCCTATCTATCTTCCTCTGCCTATTTCACGCTTATTTCTGCCAATACAAGTAAAAACGCTACCAGAAGTTTTAATTGAAGTAAACCCCTGGCATTACAGGTTTGACCTTGGTATCACATTAATCATAAGAATCTCATCAAACTAATTGCTATATCATTTCATCCCTTCTGAACGTTGCAAACATCTATCAAAATTACCTTCTCGGAAGCAAGCAGGCCGTTTACTTCTCAATTTTAATTTAAATATCATTTATTTTTATTTGCGTGCTCAGATAGGGCTATTAATCATGAGGGGGCCCGAAGTAGCGTGTAGCGATTTAGTGAATAATGCACGGATCCATTAGTCCGCCACGAGGACTATCCATTTAATAAGCAGATGGGATTTCAGATGTACTCAGCTGTCCTGAGTAGTCGTTTGGTGTGTAGAAGTCCGACCGACCAAAGACAACCTACTACTATTTATGCTTTTTTGGCAACTCATCAGCATGGTTTAGGCTTGGTGTCTAATTTAAAGAAGGAAAGCATAGCAACTATCCCCTATCCAAGACCTATGGGAATAAAACAGCGCAAAGCGCCACCTATTACCAAGATCGACAATACTGCGAGAGTGTATATGTATAGCAGCTGTCGGTTACATTAGCCAGTAGTGGGAGCAAATGGAGCATATGCCCCTCTGGCATCCGATTGTGAAGTAAAATAAACCTAATACCTAACAGGGTACCCGTTTCTTAAGCAGCGAATACCATTTGGTTGACAAAATATCCGCAAAAATTACTTTGCTTGATATTGTAGCGTTTTCCCGGGTTCTTTTGGGTGTGGATTAAAACATTGTCGCGCCATTCACTGAGATGTTCTCTACTCTCTTCCCTCTCCCGGCCGTCGAGTTATATAGTCCGCATCGCAGGGGCTCGTTGATTCGAGAAGGTTCCGGTGAGCCACGTAGCGGCATTCCAGATTCTTCGAGGTCACTTCGAGTCGATCTCGAAGAAAAGTCCCTGGCATGGTCCTCAACATATGTCGCCAGCATCGAAGGAGAGTCTCGCGGTCCCCAACAGCTGTCGCCATCGAAGGAGAGTCTCGCGGTCCTCAACAGATGGCGCCAACAGTACTATTTATTCTTGTTACGATATAAATTGTGGATATGTACCATTATTTGAAGAACTATTTTTCTTTGAATCGCTCAGGAAATCACCCCTTGAGTTTTCTTAATAGAGTAGGACGGATTCATTCAAACGAATTAATGTAAAACATTTTTGGCACGTCAAAGTTAGTTGAAAAGGTGGATGTAAATGATATTAAACAATTTGTTAGATATACATATATACGCATATATACGCTATAAACGCAGGTAATTAGTAAGATGCGAAATTAACATAATATCATATATTAACAAACATACGTATACGAACACACGAAATAAGAAAAAAACAGATACACTAAAAGTAACATGTGCATAGCTCCACTTTCCCAAGGGAAACTGCACACAACCCAGCCCAGCAATCCGTAACGCAGCTACTACTCGCTCTTGCACACATACGATAGGAGACTGTTGAGACTACTTTTATAAATTTAACTGTGGATATTTTAGTTGTATCTGCAGGTGTTACTATGTTTTACAACGAAGACCAACAAAGGTAAACAAATCGCATGCTCATGACAAATAATTTTGTGGAGGATTCGTATATTGACTAGAAGATATTCAAGGATATGAAACAAAACAAAAAAGGCATGCCTGTGTGTAGGGATACGCGGTTTGTCCCGGTACTCGGCATACTCGGTGGATTTTACACAGTACCCCGTTTTGCCGAGTATGAAATTACTCAGCCTGGTAGTTACTCTTTTTCAACGCAAAGCACACAACTTGTATAATTGCAGATCTAATGTGCAAAGCCTGAGCTTACATACCTTCTTGTAAAATTAATGTACCATCAAAGAATAGTTAGGATTACAGCGTATTTTTGCTGGAATTTGTAACGCTTCCTTTCCGCAAAAAGTCCAGAAAAGATGGAATGCAATGAAGATTCCAACTTTTCTGCACAATCACAGAAAGGGGGTTACCATTAGCTTCCGGTAGCTCAGTCGGTGGCATGAAGACATCTACAGGCGTGTAGCTGTGTGTCGACCATGGCATGGCTAGAGGATAGAAGAACAAACAGAACACAAAAATTTAACAGATTTTATTTAACAAAAAAAAAGGCATTTTCATTACATTACAATTTTACAAAAATAACAAAATAAGTTTTACATCTTTGGAGCTGCTATAACGCTATCGACTTATCTTTCGCTGGTCCATTTTTACTCGACTGAAGCCAGGATGGCCAGGGGCTTGAAGGGGAGGTCCCAGTTATGAGAGGTGACCTCCATATAGTGGCTTCACAACCAGTTGTAGGCGAAGTTAAAGGCGATGGCGCTGCCAAGGTACATGCATGGGTGAAAATATTGGCCAAGGCTAGGCAAAGTGAAAGGGAAAGAGAAAGGGGGTGGCCCCAATCATTTTTGTCCTATACGGACACACATTCTAGAAAATTCTAGCACATGGTGCTATATAACCTTGTGCTACTGGGAAGAAATTTCTAGCCGTTGTTCGATCGGCGGCTCAAGTGAAAAGGAAGCGCGAGGAAGATCGCAGATCAGGAACTCCGCATCAAGCGCTCCAAGCGGAAAATTTTCCAAGCAAAAAAGCTAGAGATGGGATTAATGAAATGATAATCGAGAAGTGATTTAATAAATACGATCGGACGGTGAAACCGTTACACTCGCCCCAACTTAACCAAAAAAAAATAATCGAAGAAGCATTTAAGAATTTTTTTTTTTACTAGGAAATTGAAAGTTATCACGGAAGGACAAATGTACAACCATTCGACCAGATAACAAGTAGTAAAAGTAAGGTAGAAACAAAAATGTTAGAAGAGAATTGGAAGAAAAAGGGATAGCCTCAAGTCTACCAAACAAGAGGGATGGTTATAGCACCAACTCGCTGAAAAGTACAGTGAAGTTGCACTTAAAAAAAACTATCATCATATGATGAAAAACCCAAAACATAAAACATCGTCATACCTAAGACGAGAAAAATAATAAACCAAAAGCTTCAGAAGTAGTCCAAGCACGAATCACAATGGCATCCAAAATGCACGACTGACTACTAAAAACTTCAAAACTAAGTAAGTACCTAAACCATGAGAGGTACTAAAAAAAATAATAATCTTTCTCAAAACAATTGCCAGATTATCTCGCAATACTCCAAACCTAAAAAGATTATGATCTACAGTGATATTTTAAACCAATATCCAATATAAAAAAACTGTGCATTACTATTTTCAAAATATGAAAATCAAAAGAAATTAACAAATTCTATTAAGAATTCCAGTTATATAACAAAACAATTTACAAGTACTAAACCAATGAAAACTTGATCACGAAGGTGTTCTAATCAAAAAAAGATGTTAACTAAGTGCAGTTCTGATTCCACAAAAAAATTGTCGGGCGCCAGCAGTCTGTAAGACTACAAAATAATTCAAAATATTTTCAGAGAATTAAAGTATATAAGAGAGATTCATGAAATATTGAAGTAAGATTTTCAAAGTCAAAATATAGCTTAAGTTCAATCAATGAACTAAAATTCAAGAGTAAGTTCAATCAAAATTTTCGGGTCATGTGACAACATAAGAACCAGACCAAAAAAAAAATTTGAAGTACAATATAGAAAAGAGCAAAATAAATTTCCAAAAAAACTAAGTGCAACACAAGTGCAACTGTAAATCTAATAGTATTAAAATCATAAGGTGAAAGGAAATATCAAAGCTATATGGGCATGATTTTATAAAGAATTCTCAAAAAAATACAAAAGTAAGCAAAATATTAAAAGTTTCATGAGTAATAAATGAGAAACGAAGTGAGCATATGTAAAATGCAAAATAGCGAAACGAAAATCACAAGATATTTTAATAAATCATGATACATGAGAGTAATGCCGCAAGCAAAAGTTGTATGCAAAAGTCTACGATATATGTAGGTGCAAAATTGGAGTTATAAAAAAAACAATCTAGTGAACAAGAAATAGAAATAAATATGATAGGTAAGAATTCGAATTTTGATTTAAAGCAAAAATATGAGAGAAAGACAACTTTCTAGGGTCACCATAGGTGCATTCCAAAGCCCTAGACAAGAATGTCTATAGTCTATGGAATATTTTCATGTAGATCACTGATAACATCAGCGCACTTCAAAGTCTACACTGAGAATAACCATATCATTGTAAAATGAAAGTTAAGTTCAAATATGAAATATTACAAGATTAGAAAAACTATAATAATTTACCAGTGTAAAGTATAAAAAAAAGAATTACTATACTGAGCAGACTATCAAAACAAATGCAATAATGCAAAAGCAAAATCACCAGATATTTCAAAATCTATAGCGAAACATGAAAGCAATGTCGCAACCAAGCTCAAGACTTAGCAATACGCACAAATGTGCACAAAGGCTGAAAGCATATATGAAAAATCTCAAGAAGGAATTGACAATTACTTCAAATCAAATTGAACTGATTGAATTGAACTGAGACATACTATAAATAACTATATCAAAAGTGAGTTTTACTTATACGCCAGAGGTTTCAAGAGTTTATCAATACGCACAGATTTGCAACTAGGCGGAAAGCATATATGACAAGTCTCAAGAAGACAATAAAATGCATATGAAGAAAACACTTTCAATTAAAGAAACTGTGGATAGTACAAGACCCTCAAGGCATACATCGCAACGAATCTATGTAACTATCCAGACTACAAAATACTGTCAAAGTTCAAAACCACTCAAAAATATGTAAACAAACATCAAAAGTTTGAACCAAAAATCAATGTAAGTCTGTGCTCTCGAAGAAAGTTATAATGAATTCAAAAAGAGGATACTATCAAAAACTTCAAAAGTAATAGACTTCAAAAATAGAAGTACGTAAGTATGTAAAGGAAATTCAGAAAATATACGCATAAAAACATTATAAAATATTATACACAGTATTTGTCACATGATTTAGATCGGGAATGCAATTTAAATTTTGAGTACACTCAGAAAAATGAAATATTCAAAAGATGAAGTATACACATTAAATTGGAATCAGAAAAATAATGATTACTTGTAAATTTTGTACATGGTGGACTGACGTAATGGTTCAAAAGGTTGAAAGAACAACGATGACTAATGTCCAAAGTAAACATTCACCTGCCTTTTACAGGAAATTAGCTTAACAATTATCAAAGGAAATTCTTATCCGTTCGCATCTGTACTAGGAAATAAATATAGAAAAACCTACTCGCTCCAATGTACAGATCGAAAAACTCGCCCCCTTCGATTGAGCGGAAATATGAGTATTGGACAAATTGTAATATTTCAAAAGGTTGAAGGATCAACGATGTTAAATGTCCAAAGTAAACATTCAGCTGCCTCTTACAGCAAATAAGTTTAATCATTATCAAAGGAAATTCTTGTCCGTTCGCATCTGTACTAGGAAATAAATATAGGAAAACCTACTCGCTCCAATGTACAGATCGAAAGACTCGCCCCCTTCGATTGAGCGGAAATATGAGTATTGGACTGATTGTAATATTTCAAAAGGTTGAAGGATCAACGATGTTAAATGTCCAAAGTAAACATTCAGCTGCCTCTTACAGCAAATAAGTTTATTCATTATCAAAGGAAATTCTTCTCCGTTCACATCTGTACTAGGAAATAAATATAGGAAAACCTACTCGCTCCAATGTACAGATCGAAAAACTCGCCCCCTTCGATTGAGCGGAAATAACAAGGATCCAAAACACTATAAAAAACTAACAATACAAACAAAAAGTTTCAATACAAATACAAGAGCAGCCAAATCTTAAAAAAAATATTTTATATCTGACATACATTAAAAAAGTACAGAGACGTTCAAGTCCTGTTAATCCAATGGAAAATCAGACACTAATGTTCTAATTTCCCCCAAAGAATATGCCAGATAAAACTATAAAACATTAAAATTATGAAAACTTATGCTCCAAACAAGAGACAAAATTACTACAATAGTTACTAAGGAACGTATACTATATATTTAAACAACAAGTTGACATTTAATTACCATAAATGAGTATGTGTGTCTTTGTATAGGTAAAAATGATTTAGGAGTCACCCCCCATTGAAAAGTAGCAAAAAAAATAGTCAAGAAAAACATCATTTGTTTCTTGAAAGAAAAAAAAAAGGTAAGTATCAACGCACTATGTCAAAGTGTCAATACTTGAAAAAAAAGTAAAACGCCAAAATGTACGAAAAATTATGAATATCAATTTCATACAATTCAGACAAATGTATAAATCGCAAAATGATTTACTCCAGATAACTCTAGTCAGTAGATTATTGCCATCAGAATGAAAACAGATGATCAAAAGTTCAAGTACAGTCAAAAATTCAAAAAGTAAATACATTTGGGGAAGGCAAAAATAATTTTGAAAGTAAATTTCCTATGTACCAAACATCATGAGAGCTATATCAGTACACCAGAGATCCAACAATTAGGCTATATATGCGTACATGAAAAGTCTCAAGAAATCAAAAAAAAACTGCACATGAAGAAATACTTTCAAAAACTAAGAGGTTAGTGATCAAAAATGAAAAGCATATAAGAATATGTAAACTATCAACAACAATAGTCACAACCTCAATCAAAAGTTTGATGATATTCGACAAAAATGCTGGGAAACCTAAAGTCCCCAGACTATCAATATTCAACAACAAAAAAATATCAAAATATCATCAATCTCAAAAGTACAATGAGAAAAAAGTTATAACTGTCCCTAGCAGTAAATAAAAACTATAGTAGTATGTGAGAAAAAAATTCTGGCAATGATCTCGCTGACTACTAAACAAGACAATTTAAAAGTTAATAGTATGCCTATGAAATAAACAGGTGGAAAAATGTTAATCTTTTGATAAAAATTTTAAACATTAAGCAAAAAGTAAGGATGATTAAGGAATTATTACCAAAAGCAATTAAAAATAGAAATGCTGCCAAAGATTGTAAAGAATTTTGAAAACTATGTTCTGTTTGCAAATCTTCCACTAGCAAACCACTTGTCGACAAAGCCAAACACCTATCGAAGCCCCACGTTGGGCGCCAATTTATGTAACGCTTCCTTTCCGCAAAAAGTCCAGAAAAGATGGAATGCAATGAAGATTCCAACTTTTCTGCACAATCACAGAAAGGGGGTTACCATTAGCTTCCGGTAGCTCAGTCGGTGGCATGAAGACATCTACAGGCGTGTAGCTGTGTGTCGACCATGGCATGGCTAGAGGATAGAAGAACAAACAGAACACAAAAATTTAACAGATTTTATTTAACAAAAAAAAAGGCATTTTCATTACATTACAATTTTACAAAAATAACAAAATAAGTTTTACATCTTTGGTGCTGCTATAACGCTATCGACTTATCTTTCGCTGGTCCATTTTTACTCGACTGAAGCCAGGATGGCCAGGGGCTTGAAGGGGAGGTCCCAGTTATGAGAGGTGACCTCCATATAGTGGCTTCACAACCAGTTGTAGGCGAAGTTAAAGGCGATGGCGCTGCCAAGGTACATGCATGGGTGAAAATATTGGCCAAGGCTAGGCAAAGTGAAAGGGAAAGAGAAAGGGGGTGGCCCCAATCATTTTTGTCCTATACGGACACACATTCTAGAAAATTCTAGCACATGGTGCTATATAACCTTGTGCTACTGAGAAGAAATTTCTAGCCGTTGTTCGATCGGCGGCTCAAGTGAAAAGGAAGCGCGAGGAAGATCGCAGATCAGGAACTCCGCATCAAGCGCTCCAAGCGGAAAATTTTCCAAGCAAAAAAGCTAGAGATGGGATTAATGAAATGATAATCGAGAAGTGATTTAATAAATACGATCGGACGGTGAAACCGTTACAAATTATGGCACTAAGGTTGGATGATTTTTTAATAAGCATTAGCCGTCTTCTGGTCTTCATCAGTAAAAGAGCATACAAAATAAACAAAATGTAGCAAAAGTCAGAAAGTAACATGAATAACGGAAATCTCGCATTTTTGAAAAGAAAACGTTTACTTATACGAAAGTCAAATTCAGATTTAGAATTGCCCAAATCTAAATTGCTCCGCTCCAACATCAATTTTTTTGTGTCCTTTCCCAAAGGTTCAGAAACCTACATGTTTAATCCGCTGTTCCTGAAGGATTTGATATAGCAGATTCTAATAGATATCTTTTCGTTTGAGCAGTTGCCAACCTTCAACAAAAATTAAGGTTTGAGAGGTCGAGTATATCCTTTTGAATGTCTTATAAATGTGCTTTTTTGTAATAGAAAGTACTGAAGAGTAAATCAAAAACACACGTTCCAAAAATGAAATGTGTAAATATGGTTTCAGCTTTAACTTAACATTGAAGTTACTGAATTTCAGGGTGACGAACGTACACGTGCAACGTGCAAGATTCTTAAATATTTGAGAACAAAACTTCTGAAAATCGTGTTAATACACTAACTTACGACGCCTCACATACAAAAAATAGTCTAAGCTGCAAGTAAATCCAGTTTGAATATAAAGAGGCCTGCCAAAAACCGAAATATAATCTTAATAGCATCAACAGTAGTTGACATACTCCAGAAACAACTCCACTAAGTACTCGGCCGAGTACCCGGTACCCGGTACTCGAGTTTTTGAAAATAGCATCCTTATATGCGAGCTTACAGTACATACGTCCGCGCGCAGAGTCCCGATTTGTGAGGAGTATGGATGTATGAAATGCCAGTACTGTAACAAAATTGACAAGCTGTATCAACACCATAAACACGATGTCCTCAAAGTTGGGTCTTTCCTTTAGAGAGCGTATAGGTTAGGCAATAATGAGCAAGCTTTTCTAGTAACTCATAAGCCAAAGGTGACCAATATCTCAAGTTCTGAATTTCCGTAAGTTCCTGTAAATGGGCTAGCCCGACCCTGCCTCCTCTCTCTCCTCCTTCTCCACCCCATCACTGTGAAAAGGTATGTGGTACCATGTGAATCCGTATCCAAAACGAAGAGTATACTCGTAAGTTAACCTAGTTTGCATGTCGAGTTTTAAAAACCGAAATTGTAAATTGCTACATTAACAACGTAGTTATCGATTTGATGCTAGTTTGTGTCAGTTAGTGAGGGTCTTCAAGATCCTGTTCATACTCCGTCTAGTCACAATAGTCACAACAGACCTCCATAGCTTTGTTTACATCGTGCAAAAACTGTTTGGTAGCCATGGCAGAAGACCTAGACATCAGCCCCAAATGTTGCAAAATTGACAAAAAGTAAACAAACTAGTGTTCTCAAATCGAACAGCGACAACTTCCAGCTCTATTTACAATCAAAACATGTCCCAGGCCAGTAATTGAAATTCCTTACCAAATGAATAGTGAGAGTTTTTTTTCGATTTCTTTTTTACGTTTTCGATGCTGTTTTGCTGCTATTTCGACCGTAATAACGAATCAAAAGGAAAGTCCCAACTTTTAGGAGGCCCTGTATATACTGAATGCCTGAAGTGGATGTACTAGCCTTCGAGTCTTCCACAGACACATTTTTTGTGAGGGTGAATCCATTTTTTACAAACATATATTTTTAAAGTCTCGTCGAAGTTAATAGATAATGGGTGATATGCATAAAGGTGAGTGAGTTTTCAGAAGTAGCGACTCCATATTGTAGCGAGTAACTACTCCTTTTAGGGAGAGCCTACTCGGTTTTGATATGCATAAATATTTATCGAGAAACGGAGAGGCTACTCAAGTTCTAATGAAATACTTGAGTAGGCACTCTGGTTTTCGAGTTCCGACTTGTATTTTGTTGTCTCACCGAATTGGCAATTTCTCTATTGCGAGCAGTTACTACTGTATACCGGTAAACGTTTGTGTCGGTGGTGTTTAGGTCGATTATTATTTGTTCATTTACATGATGTCAACCTATTCTGAAGACCATTCATCTGAAAATCAAACAGTATTTGTTAATATAATTAAACATCCCGGAAATCAAAAATAAACGACGTAAGGTGGTTGAAGAAATAAAAGAAAAGGTAGAAGCCGAATTAGGAGTTAAATATAATGAAGGGCAGATTTGGAAGAAGATTCAAAACATAAAAACCAGATTAAATTTGGATCATGCTAGATACTTACTTAGACCCGAAAGCCATGAATATTTCTTGACATTGCATCTCTTCTAAATTGACCTCTCTGACGTATCACTCCATTTGCATAGTCGGCAGTATGTTGGTTATGTATTTCTTTTTGTTCGCCATCTCCCGGTATATAAACAGCAAAATCTTTATCATTAAGGTGCTTAGCCACATTATGCAAGATAAAACATCTCATGACAAGGGAGGGCACTTTTTCTGTATCGACGCGTATTTTGTTATGTAGAATGGGAAAACGCTGTTTTAGTTGAACGAAACATCTCTCTATTATAACTCGTTCTCTCGTAAACAGCCGATTATATGATGTTTGTTCTGATGTTTCTGCAATCCTAAAAGGAGTCATGAGCCAAGAAGCTATACCATACCCAGAGTCTCCCAACAAAACAGCACTAGCCCTATTCCATTTCATAATGTATATATCAGAATTCTTCCATATCCGAGAGTCGTGTACAGATCCTGGCCAAGAAACATCCACACTTGTGAACTCTTCGTTTGAATTGCACGTTGCTTGTACATTTATACTAGCAAAGTTCTTTCTGTTCACATATTCGTCGGCATGCATAAACGGCTTCAGAATAGGTATATGGGTGCAGTCGATAGCACCAATAGCTGAAGGAAAATTGAACGTTTCTTGCCACTTATTTTTAGCATTGTGTAGATCTTCACATGAGCTTGGGAAGAATCTAATCCAAATATTCGACTTCTGCACAATGCGTGTTATAACGTTGGTAACGGTTCGGGATACCGTAGATTGATGGACACCAATATCTTCTCCTATGCCAATTTGAAATCCTGGATCACCCACATATCGTAAAAAACCCTCATTCTTTCTATATTGCTCAAAGCACCGCCCCTATATTCTTCTGTCTCGCCAAGAAAATGGTTACTTATTTAACTTACTTATTTTAACTTTACTAAACCGATATAAGGCCCGATAGTCTACTTCCCTTGATTCCCTACGATCTTTCACCTTTGTAGGCATAAATTCGGCTATTTCGTGAAGACATCCACTTCTTATAAAGCTGAGTCTACTACTAAGGTATCTCGCATTTCTTTAAGTACGTACTCAGCGGTCGGAGTGGACGCTCGCTTTTATGCATATAAAAATTAAAGTCGGCACTCAAGGAGCGAGTACAGCCTCACGGAAAGAGTAGGAACTTATGAGTGTGAGCTTCTACTTACATGTTTATGCATATCAAATGGAGTGGCTACTTTAAAAATGCGAGTCAAAAGTAGCCACTCGCCTTTATGCATATCTCCCAATAATTATGCTCCTCACTAGAGATCACGTTATTAGTCAAGATAAAATATCGCATCCAGAGATACTACTAGCTACCGCTACCGCTGTATACATTCACGGCTGCCACAATACTATTTCATCCTTTATCTATTGCCCTGCATATTTTAATCACTCCTTTGATTCAAAAACTTGATGACGTACTTGCATAATATCTTTTTTAAACATTCTTGCAAACTGCACGCATGTTCATAATTTTCAAGACCACACCTCCTTTTATGGATCTATATTAAGTTATTTAGCGTTTAATTAATACATACGCATCTCAATAAAGCTTTTTATAGTATCATCATCAGGCATTCTCGAATTACTGCATCTGTCAGATGTGCACAAAAACGTTTTCTACTTATTTTCTTCTGCTTTGTTAGCTCCATTGGATAATTGGACCCCCTTGGTTTATGCAGTATCATCAACAACTTTTTAGTCCAAGTAAATTAGCTGCTGCCAGGAAAGTGATCAACATCAATTTATTAAAAATGTGCTTTCAAGACACGATACATTTGTGAAATTTTTGAGTAGACATTTATACCTTCCATGAAGATTGGTATTATTGGAAGATAATGTTTTTTCTTTTGTTTTACAGTATCTAATTACAGTACTTTTCAACATATAAAAATCAATGTAAAATCCTCTAACTTACCCTGTGGTTTTCAGTGTTAGAGGCATATATTGGCTGGCCTAAACAAACCATATATGTGTTTAAAGTAATGTTTATTATAAAACGTTTCGTACATTGTACTTGAAAAAGGACACCGTGGTGGTCGACAATGGAGTACTATTTAAAAAATCTTGCACTAATGAAGTACTATTTAAAAAATCTTGCACTAAATTACCTAAAAACATACATCAACAAAGTTTGATAAAAACTTCAAAGCTATGGAGAAACGCCTAGTTGATACCATTTTGCCGCAGGGCTCGGTGTCCAGTACAATTTATATTGTATATCAACGATATCACAAAAGTATTGAGCAATGTCCAACCTACTATTTATAGTAACGACGAGTGCTTGATAAAAGCGAATTTAAAGACGATTGAACTTGAACACTAGTGTGGCCAAGTCCTATCGGATGCACTGGCTGACTTTAATGAACATAATCCATTTTTTAATACTTCCAAAACACAAATAATACAATCCACAAAAAGGTCTTGATGTGTAAATGCCCTTAATATTTGTCAATGATGGCCTTATACAACCTACTCAAGCAGCTAAATTTCTAGGAGTTGATTATTAGAACTAATCGTATGTTCCGCATCATTTGTACTGTTTTGTATAATACAGAAATTTCTCAGCAAGTACTGTATTTCTGACAATTTTTCCTATACTATCTAGGTATTTACTATTTGGAAATAAAACGTTGTTTGCCATATTGACGGTTATTACTTCATGATTATGTCTACAACGACTAGATTATGAATGCACTGTCACTACACTATTATCGAAAAAGAATCATATTCGCTGAGTCATGTTTGACTCCAATAATAGGGAATTCACATGAAGGATGACTCAATTTACGCTTAAAGGAAATAAGGAGGATATTGGAGTGTAGATTGACATTTTCTTGCTGGGGGAGAATAAAGGTGTGTCCATCATGAAAAGCTTTTTATTGGAGGCACTTAAAACACTTGTAGTGCGAAAGAATGTTGAGAGTAATGTTTAAATTTTCAAATATGGCACAACAAAGCTTCAAATGCAAAAATACTACTTTTGAAAGTTAATTTTCTGATCGAAATACGACCCCAAAATGTGGTATCTCTTACCAGAATCGGCCACTGGAGAGTGGAACCGCGAGCTGTCTGTTGGAACTGTACACAAGTTCTCATCCGAAGCTAGATGCCGCTGGTTCTGGCGGTATAGTACATATGGTCTACTCGCCATTGAACAAACTAGTAATATAAGTTTTGTCCGCCTGACTACAGACGGCCAGCCAAGGACAGCTTGTCTCGTTCTTTTTGGAAACTCATCAGCATGGGTCTCAGTTAGGACAACGCGATCAGTTTGCTGAACTTCATAATTAGAAAAATATATAATAATCCTATTTATACTGTATGTAATATTGCATAATAGTAGATAAGCTATCTAAAAATCAGTCACAATATGGAAAGTCTTGTGCTTCAATAGCATATTTAATAAAACTAACCGCACTAATTTATTCTGCTAAAATTTTTATTTAAACGTAACAACTCGAGTATATTGACACAAAATCGATCTTTAGAGGTGAGCCGCTCCTTCGGCGTGGTGCAAAGACTCCAGCAAAAAGCAAATCGACGTATACATTAATGCAGGCACTTATGATCCCATCCATCAAAGCTGTAAATAGTGCCTGTTTTGCACTATAAAGGAACATTCTCCGCCGCATATACAGGGTATACCGCAGTTCTTAACTATACTTACACATGGCAGTAGATACCTAGTATTGCATATAGTAGCGGGATAGCGCAGATAGGATGATGAGGGTTAGTTGTTATAGCATAGAAAATTACATACAGTAGTGATAACTGCAATCACAAAAATTCTCCCTGCTGACATCCGACAGAAAATTTTTAAAAAAAGAGCCGCAATTAAGCAAGAAAATAGGTTTAGTCGTCCTGATGACATGTATAGAGAGATAAATCTTGTCGATGAAGTAAGAAAGGCACTCCATTAATTCTGCAATGAGCAGTGGACTCTGGTGGGAATGCTTGACTCAAGTATTCCTCCCTGAAAAGTAGCAAAGTCATTCAGAAACGGAAATCAAGACTACTACACATTCATGGTTCTTGAGGCATAGTTTTCAGGACTGAGGAGAAAGTGGAAGTTTTTGCAGAGGCCATGGAAATGCAGTTCTCTTAACGCCTTGCGATTTTCTTCTGTGAGGCTGTTTGAACCAGTTGGAGTATCATGATGGAGCAATAAATACTCTGGAGGAACTTCAACTGCGCACTGAAAATGCTGGTAATGTAATTCGTGGACAAAATGATTTTATTTTCGAAGCTTGTAAAGATTTTTCGTTAATAGAACAAATGGGGACAATTTTGAACAGTTTTTGTAAAAGCAGTATCCATTTAACTTGATAATGTATATTTTTAATAATTTTCAATAATGTAAACTAACTCTTATTATACAACTTTTATATAGGTGTTTTTTGGTATATCAACTTCTTTTGACGGGTTTTACAAGCTATTGAAATAAATGATTCAACTTTGAAAATACCCTGTATTTATACGCTTCCAACCTACGCACATAGGCAAACTTCACACTTACAGGGTTTGTCCGGAAAGTAATAGGACTCAATTTCTTCCGCCATGACTGTACTTCGGAGCGTGCGCACACCGACTGGATTCGGTAGAGGGCGTTCATAGCTAACGAATGAGCGGCTGGTCAGTTGTCTCCGAGCACTTGGAGAGTCAGGACAGGCATTTTCGCGCGACGTGTTTCTGTGAGTGGTGCAAGCCGAAAATGCAGCGTTCGTTAGAGCAGAGATACGCGATTAAATTCTGTGTGAAACTCGGTAAATCTGCGACAGAGATGTTTGATATGATCAAGCAGGCTTACCCTGGTGTTGCTTTAGCAAGAAGTGGTGTGTTTCGGTGGCACCAGGCCTTTATGGAGGGTCGGGAAGAGGTCGCTGATGAAGACTGTGCTTCGACAAACACCGATAATGTGACTCGTGTGCGCAAAGTTTAGAACTCAGACCGTCGACTAAGTATTCGTTTAAATGCCCAGATGTTAAATTTACCAAAATCTGTGGTTCATGACATTGTGACACAGCATTTGAACATGCGCAAGATGTGCGCGAAGATGGTCCCAAAAGTGCTCACTGACGACCAGAAATTGCGGCGAGTGGAAGTGTGCCAAGAAAATTTGATCATGTGTGAAAGTGACCCTCAATTTTTGAATAACGTAATCACAGGTGACGAGTCTTGGATCTTTGAGTATGATCCCGAGACAAAGAGGCAATCTTCCGAGTGGCACATGACGGCGTCTCCTCGCCCAAAAAAGGGAAGAATGAGCAAATCCAAAGTGAAAACGATGCTCATTGTCTTTTTTGACATCAAAGGCATCGTCCACCATGAATTTGTTCCTCTTGACAAACCGTCAACGCCAAGTTTTACGTGGAAGTGCTCAGGAGACTCAAACGAAGGGTCAGTCGGGTCCGACAAGACATCGCAGCCGTCTGGAAGTTGCACCACGACAACGCACCGGCTCACACCGCCTTTCTTGTGAACAGCTACCTGACCAAGGCCGGCATCCCAACGCTTCCGCAGCCGCCCTACAGCCCAGATGTGCCCCCCCCCCCCGGACTTTTTTTTGTTTCTTCGCCTGAAAAGGCCGATGAAAGGCAAGCATTATGAGACGACAGAGGGTATCCAAGCAGCATGCACCGCGGCTCTCAACGCTATTCCGGAGAATGCTTTCCGTGACGCCTTCAATGCTTGGAAATCGCGCTGGCAGCACTGCATCGACGCAGAAGGAGCCTATTTTGAAAGTTTTTAAAGAATTGTAACGATTGCCTCAATAATTTTTTTTAAATCGACTCAGTCCTGTTACTTTCCGGACAAACCCTGTAGATTTTACTGTCAATGTGTACTTAAGGAAGATGATACTGGGGATAACTTTATGAGCTTATTTGACTGATAATCCATTGGATTCCTTTATTATACTCATACGTAGTTTACTTTTTTCTAACAGAAGCTAACTTATACCGAAAGACTTTTATGAACTGATGACGTATGCGCGAGAAGTATTCACTTCACGTCATCTTTTACCTCTTGATAAACTTATGAAACTGTACATGACACGAATATTCCATACGCATTGTTCTACCTTGTACGTCTGCTGTAAAAAAGGGCCGAATGGAAAATAAACGACCGACATAGGTATGGAGTGGGCAGCGTAATTAGCAGACATGTGCGTAACAAATGCACATCGCACCGCCTACTGCAACACATCTGCACGCCGGAGGCATATCAATGGTTTGATATGATGTGGGGGAGGCGGCCATTGATTCTGTAGTTGGCGTAGGTCAGACAAAAAAAGCCATCCAATACTTTTGCGTATCCGGCTTATTGTTGCCGAAATGGGCACGTCTCAATTAGGGGACTTCTGTACAGCGAATCGAGAAAATAAAGTTTTGCCAATAGACAAGTCAAGGATTAACGTTTCAAGCATTTTATGAAAATGTCAAGTTACTTGATGAAGCACTAATTGAGAATGATGGGAGATAGGTTTCATCGAATACATGCCAACAGCTGAGAGTAAAAAGGCACATTCAGAAAATTCGCGTACATTTAGATATTATCGTACACGCAGTCTCGTACATCGTACTGTAAGGTGCCTGTAGCAAAAAGGCCATGCGTCGGTTTTACAGAAACTATTAACATTTAAAATTAAAGATTTCCGTTGTTCTACAATTTTATTGAGAGCTGTTAGCAGCCATAAATTTAGCAGCTGTGGAGCGTCTCTAGATGGCGTAGTAGCACAGCATCGGCTTTCAACATGCGCCTTATAAAATTTCTGCTTTAAATTTGTCTCCGTTTTTGCGTGTTGTCGGCTTCTTTTTGTGGAATCTCTTGATAATTCACACAGATAAGTCTATAAGGCATATGCAGTAGTTTTCAGTTTTGTAAATTGTATCTTTGATGTTAGATGTACGTAATAAGGCCATGTTATATGGTTCCCAGAAGAATAGAGACGAAAACTGGGACTGTTTCATATGCGATAATGATGAAATTCGTGACATGCGTCTGTGTGAAATATGCTTAAGATATGTCCATGAGAAATGTGTAGGCTTGTGTCGAGGCGATAAGGTATCATTTGTTTGTCATCAATGCGAAGGCAAAAACATTTTTTACTTGAAATCTATCTGGATTTAAGAATTATTTATTGTTTATAATTAGAAATATAACTTCGTTTATTCAACAGTCTTCATTTGTATTTTGAGCGTGGCTTTATTAAAAACCAGATCATGGCCTTATTTGGACACCTGGGTTCCTAATAAGACCAACGGTAGTGTTTCAAAAAATATATATTTTTTATATGAAAAGAAAAGTTCTCGGAGCTCTCCGATAAAGCTTAATTCACTGAATATACCTAGAATAATACCTTTAAAATGTCATGATCGTATCGCAAATATTTATGAAGTTACTGATATCCAAACGTTAACGTGGCCTTATTTGGTACAGTTACCTTATTTAAAATTACCATACAAAAACGATAATTATTGTGCCTTTGGTAGCGTTGAATTATAGTATAGAACTAGACTCCATTTTTTACAAATATGCATTCAATTCTTGAGTACGCGTGATAGTCTACCCACTTAATACACAAATAGCTATCAATATTAAAAAGTTGCGTTGCTGGTTTAATCTCCAAGCTGTGGTAAGTCCATCAACGTGAAGTGGCATGAGCCGCGGAGAAAAAAATGTTGCAGCACGCACTCATGTATGCATACGGAGAGATGCGCGTGTAATTATTCTATTGGCGTTGTGCCCATGTGACAGTGTTAATAAGACGTCGCCATCGCGTAGCTTTAACGTTCGCTTCGTTTACTTCATCAGCCTGGCTGCCTTAATTACAAAATCTGCAGCCGAGGAACTTAATACCAGCAGAGCGTTATCACGTTTCATCGGGCGCCGCGCATTACTCCAGCTCGATGAGAGTTTTTTGAAATTTCTCGTTAATTGCTGATTGTTTACTGCACTCTGGCACATTTCAGATATAGATAATTGACCTAATTATGCTAGAGCAGATAACTGTTGTTCGTCATAGTCTATTGTTCTACTAGAACTTGATGCAAGGCTAGTGGCTTTAATTTAAACAAACTGAAATGGAATACTTCTGTAATTTCTCAAAGACCAATGTGACGGTAAAGTGTACTTTATGAATCGGACGTTAAGTCCACGGAGAGCCGCTTTAATTGAATCGGTCGTTGCAAAAACCTTATAAGACACACAATTTGATTTTTCACGAGCTAATAATTGCGTTATAAAAAATTGAACTTTTGAATAGCCTTCACAGGTTATAGCAAATGTTACGTGGCCCGCGCACCAAGGCTTCATGAAAGTATTCTAGGGGAGAGAGCACTGATGCAGCCAATCACCCTGCCCCCCAACTCCCCCAATTATCTCTGGATCTGTCCCTCGGGAATAATGACGGAGGAAGCCCGACAAACTGTTCCGGCCCTACTTTGTTCTGGAAGGAAATATAGTTAGTGATATAGGTTGAGGGTCATTGCTGGTTAATAACTAGTTAGTAGACAGTTATCTTTGGTACAGCGGCAAGACATAAGCTATGGGAGTGCTCTTTAACTTTTAATCTCGAGCTTTCGGTTAACTATGCAACCATCATCGGGAGCTAAAGATGATACTAGGTAGCTACAGCTCTTAAAAGTTGGACTAAATAATACTTACAAAGTCGTTGAGTTATCAGCTACAATGGTGTTATAAGGGATCTCAATAGGTGAAATCTAGATTCTCATAGGAGACACGCATATACATAATATAAATATTTAAAACTTACACTAAAAACAGCAAAATTTGTAAAAATATGTGAAATTTGAAAGTAAGTGTCTTAGAGAACAACTGTGTCACAGTGAAATTCCTTTCAAAATTTGACAGTTGAAAAATTAATGTCAGCAGAAAAGCTGGTGGAGATCTAGGAGATTTTCTTATGTGAGTGTTGTATAAGTTATCGCCTATTGAGATCGCTTATAACACCATTGTAGCTACGAACTCTACGACATTGTAAATTATATTTAGTCCAACTTTCATAAACTGTAGCTACTCAGTATGATTTTTAGCTCCTGATAAGGATTGCATAGTTGATCAAAATGAATAAATTGGAAAGATATCCCAACATCGATCTTTCTCAGTAATTGTATAAATCGCATAATTTCACTATTCAAAATAGTTTTCGTCCTATTTATCTTTCCTCAACTTTTGAATTTCTTTCGTATTATCTAACACGTTTGAATGACAACTTCGAAAACAAAGTCCTTCCAGAATAACATTTACTAATTTTGTAAATAATTCATCTACTACCATAACGAACCTTCCTCTTAATACCTCACGTAATCCTTGTAAGGTAGGCAACACATGTAACGAGATGATTTTTCGATCGATCGTACATCAATAATGTCAATCTCACACGTCACTGTCGGCCAGCCTAGCACGTGGTGAAGATGTAGAGGTTTTAGAAAGAATGGAATTTCGAAAGGATTTTCAATATTCAATAAATTTTCAATTTTTTTAAATCCGTTAGTGCTTTTTTGAAAAAACACTATGGTTTTCTTATAATGAATAATAAGAAAAATGCTAATTGAACCTCATTCATCCAGCTTTTTGTTCGTTTACTATGTAGTCTCTTCCACTTTCGTCTAAGAACAATTTCAGCAACAATCTCTCCGTCTTAGTAAGTAAGGATATTTCTCCTAATTGCTTAATGTTGCTATTTCCAAATTTTGTTTTTGGCTCCTGATGATGATGGCATAGACCATCGAAGGAAAGTGGATTCGAGCACAAAATATGATAGGTAACCCGAGCAATACGTATTTCTGCTTGTGGGCTTCATCAGGCCCGAAATGAATGCACATATGTAACCACAAAAGTGGATACACATGCCCATACATCCGGATATGGGTGTAACCTGAGGAAACGAAAATGGAGAGGGAACACATTCATTTCGGATCTGATGAAGCCAACAAGCAGAAATAGAAGAAGAAAGTATCCTTGATATATGTTTGGGAACTCAACAAAATGTTTGCAAAGTACTCTTAACTTTAAAACTCAAGCTTTTGATGGTCTATGCTATCGTCCTCAGAAGCTGAAAACAAATTTAGAAAATAGCAACTATGAACAATTAAGTGACATTTCATTACTAAGTCGGCGAGATTGTTGCTGAATTAAAGGTGGATGAGACCACATAAAGATGATCAAAAAACTAGATACATCAGGTTTATTTAGAAAAATTACTGAAAAATCATAGCTATGTTTTTACAAAAACCACTGACGCATTTAAAAGAATCGAATATTAATTAATATTGAAATTTTAAATCACATCTTTTTGGAACCTCAGCAGGCCGACAGTGACTTGTGAAGTTTACATTATTGATGTATGATTGATTGTGACGAGATCACCTCGTTACCTAAGTTGCTTACCTAATAAGAATTACGTATGGTATTAAGAAAATCGTTTGTTTAAGTCCAAGATGTTGATCAACAATTTTAAAAAATAATAAAGTTTGTTATGAAAAAATGTCTCTTAACTGGTACTATTCAACAATGTTAGGTAAAGCGAAATAATTCCAAACTTGAGGTTAAAATATAGGAAGCAATTTTCAAAAAAGTTAAATTATGTGATGGTAATCATTGTGAAAATGAACCTGAGCAGTTTTTGAAATGACGGACTCAGTTAAATCACCCTATAATGTAGAAGACATAGGAGCTATCCTTGTTTCTTCATTGCTAGAGAACGGCGCAACTACAGGTGATACGGTCGATTTATTAATTTCTAATCCGATTTGAATGCAACTCTATTCTTTTTATTTTAGCAGGTCGACCGAAAATCAACTTCAACCTGTACCAGAAACCGTTTCATTGTATGATATGTTATGTAGAAGTTCTTTTGTACTAGCCTCACAATATCAACACGGATTTACCGACAAGATTTGTTCTTCTGAGCTTCCATAATTAATACCGCATCATGCTCTTTCATTTAATGTTAGTTAACAATTGGTATGTTATAATATTAAATCTAAAATTAAATTCATAAGAAAGAATTTAATGTAACTCTAGAAATTAATGAAGAACTCTGAAATGTTATATTGTTACCCAAGGAAAAAGATAATGAATAGCAAAAAATCTCGTTCTGCGAGAGGATCGTCATTCCAATTGTGACCGTTTTTTGCCGAGTCTCGTATAACGTTGCGAAAAAGTCGGTGAGGCAAAATTAGAGAAAATTAAATCCTCAGAACTCAGTCACGTTTGCGTTACAGAACTTGTTAGGTCTGTTGCTAGCTATGAATAGACAAATCTACGCGTAGTGTCGTAAGTACGAGTATATAAAAACACACAGTAACGTAAGGAAGAACGCAGAAAAAGCGTTAGTTCCGTAGTTTATAGGATTTTTATACCTAGTACAGGGTGGAGCATTTGGATCTGACGTTTTCGAAATAGGTAGTTCATTGGAATGGGCACCAATAGGAAGTGTCTAACCGGGAGTAACCCATTGCTACCTGACTTGTTGAACATCGGGTGTTCACAGTAGAATGTTTTTTTTTCCAAAAAACTAACCTCTTATCTAATGAGGAGCAATTCCACGGTAATTTCAACTTGCCTCAAATATAGAATCCCGTCTTAATAAACCATGTCCTTTTTGTGTTTCTATTGTCTTTGAATGATATATAGCTCAGTTCAGATGAAAATAACCGTGTCAGGTCGCAGGAGTCAGTCCGTGACATTTTTAGGTCAGGCTTTATTGAAATTTAGAAAATTCCTGCTTGTGTCATTTTGAACAATAGACACTCATTTAGACAATGCATTTAACAGAACTTTAGTTTTTCTCTTCTATTCAGAGAATACTGTGAATGGTCATAACAGTGAAATTTTAGATTTTCTATTTCTGTCAGTGCGTGCCTCAAAATTAGGTCAGAAGGATGTGCTAAAGTCATGGCGGATAAAGTTATTGCTGTATCTGACTGTCACTCCCTGACGCGCGGAATTGCTCTGAGGTAAGGCATTAAGAAATGTCAACTCATGAACGTTAACTCCATTTCTAGTTTTGGGGATTCTGTGGTATATGAATATCGCCCTGTTAAATCACCCAACGTATAGCACAGCAATGCATCATGAGCTGGTAAGAAGAATCAATTATAAACGCCCTCATGGCTAAGTGACGTTACTTGAGAAAGGGGGCTTAGTGAATCGAGAGTTCATAGTGGCGTTAATGAAATTATTTACCGCAATTCTGCGGCGTCCAACAGGGCCGCACTAAATCGAATTAAAAAGCCCGACTTGGGTTGCTAACGAACCGTTTATGCAGCGAATCGAATGGAAAAACGGGTCAAAAGGGTAAATGAAACCATTGTACCCGGGTTAGATCGCGTCGATGGGATGGTGTCGAGCAAATCACTTATCTCCGGCTATCGTTCTTGGTATTTTCGGTCGATATTTGATTCTACCTCATTTTCTTGCTTGAATAGTCCAGTGTAAGTATATGAATAATGGACAAATAATAGCTAGAAGTAGAGGGCGTTAATCAGGTTGGGGGCATGTCTAAAGTTAATAACAGAAAGAGTTTGCAGTTTTGTATTCCTAACCGTTAATATCAATTCCAGTTACACATTTTTGATATTCGGTAAAAATACGATTGGGCGACCTTTAGGTACATGTGATTTTCTAGAACTAAACAAAAGCATCAATAATTACAACACAAAACACGTTAAAAAACAAAATTAGGATTAAGACTTGCTAGTCGGTAAAAATAATTATTTTCTGCCAGATAGATTTTGGCAGTTTAAGTGGTCAATGACTGGCGATAAATTATAGACCTGATACAAATAATCTATCAAGCATTCAGGGTGACCGCAAAGTTGGAACTTTCCTTTACACGACGTATAGATTTCGATTTTTCCTAGTAGTATCCATACTAAATATTAGGCTCAGTGAAATCATTCCAACCTAAACCAAGCCCAATCCTCTCATGTATCTCGATCTCATAAGTGTCAAGGCAGAAAACATTTATTTACCAATAGGTTCGAAAGAACCAAATGTCACACTTGTACAGCAATAACGAGCTTGTCAACATGATTTTAATTTACGGTGAGTATCTTCAAAATGCTACCGCGGCTTCGCGAGTTCTTGATTTTTTTACTTTATCGCTTCTGTTTCACCACACATTAGCTTTGTTATTCCAAGCGTAGTTGTTTCTGAAAAGGAAACTCCCAACTTTCAGGACCCCGTATACACAAATTTAATAAAAACAACGTAGCAGTTGCATTCTGTCACCCGTGACACCCATTCACTGTAATTTTTATTAGCAAATGTGTATCGCCAGTCATTCACCTACACTCAAACGGTCAACATACAGGGTGTCCCAGAAATAACACGCCAGAGTGACACGGGAGGTAGATTGGCTTTAGATCACTAAGATAAAATCAACATGATCTTAGTAAAAGTTTTCTAGTTTTCAAGATAATTCCACTTTTAAGTTTTTTCACAAAATCTCTACTTTTTGCTTTTTTGCCTGTTATGGCTATAAAGAACTTCTAACTTATTTTTTCCTGGGTTACCATTAATAGCTGTTTGAGACAACAGAGTATTCATACTAAAAAAACTAAATTTTTACATTTGGTTTCAATGCGAAAACCGTCAGTACAGTTTGACTAATAATTACTGTGAAAAAAATGTGTGAGACCTTAAAAACTATCTATTTAATGTTCTTCTAAAAATAATATTTGTAGGTTCCTTTTACTAAAAACTGAATTAGCAGGCAGCAGCGGTGGCCGCAGTAGTAGACTCTTCGGTCTCCTGATCAGTCGCCGTGCGCTGTGCGGGTTCGAGTCCCGTTCCAGGAGAAATTTTTCTCTTGGCTATGGATGTTGTGATTGTCCGTAGGTGGTAGATGGTCTCTGACTGTCGAACGTGGAGGTACCACCCGGCGGATCTCGTAGGCGGAGCCAGAATGTGTGCATGTTGCATGCACACGTGTTCCCTCGCCAGAGTCCGTGTGGCGTTCCCCCTTTCCCCTGTATCCCCCTATAGCCCCACGGTACCCAATGGGTGTTTAGGCCTTAGGCCTTCGTGGCAGTTGAAATATAAAAAAAAAAAAAAATAATTCCAAGTTTATTCCTTGAAGTCGTAATAATTGCGAATTATACTACAAATAAAAAATTATATTTTCAAAAGGGCCTCAAATAGGCTACTTTTTCGCCGTTTCAGTCTGGTACATTTTTTCACGTTAACTAGTCAAACTTTAGTAAAAGTTTTCGCAATAAAACAAAATGCAATAATTTTTTTTAGCATACCGTGCTAGCTTTCAGTGAAATGAATACTCTGTTGTCTCAACGAACTATTAATGACAACAAAGGAAAAAAATCATAAGTTAGAAGTTCTTTCTAGCCATAACAGGCAAAAAAGGATAAAAAAGAAGTGTTTTTTTTCGAAATACCTAAAAGTGGCAGTATCTCGAAAACTAGAAAACTGTTACTAAAGTAGGTTGATTTTATCTGATTGATCTGAAGCCAAACTACCTCATGTGCCACTCTGGCGTGCTATTTCTGGGACAACCTGTATATCTCGCAGAAATCTAATGATTTTTACCACGTTTTCTTATTTTCTAACATGTTCTGTGTTTAATTCTAGAAAACCCAGCACCCCTTAGCCGCATTTCAGATATCCTTTAAATTGAAATAAGACTTACTTTTTCAGTTGAAGATACGTACGAGGCTTTGACTACCTCTTAATCATCGTTCAACAACGAGTGTGAGTGGTAAAAAAAGTGGCGTCAGGTAGATTGACTCTGTACTCTCCATACAATTATGCCATCAATAAGATTCGAACAAAATCGGTCAAAGCAGTTGTGAAAGTGAAATATAGAGTTGGCCGACTTGATACAACGTTTATTCAAAAGACATCAATTGTTCAATAAATACGTTTATTATTATTATATCGTAAAAATCTAACGTTCTACATCTCACATCACATTTCTGCTTTAATGGCAAAATGTAGCGACAGTATAAGTGGGTGAATATTATATCTTATCTGTATTATGCGTAATATTGCTGGGGTCAGACACTTCTTAATAATAGTACGCCTTACAATATGTTATTATTCCAGGACTCAAAGGCTGAGTTAAAACGTATGATTCAAAAAAGCAAAGTGTCAAGTATTCCTAACGCCGCCACAAAAAGTTCAGCTAACCATGATGAAATACACGGGTATAACTGCACCTTTACTGCTTTTGATCTTAAAAGCGTCTTAGTTTAACAGTATAACGTCACTCACTGGTGCTACATTTACAACCTCCCACTCTCTTCAACACTTAACAATTTTTTTTTTCTAAAAATCAGGCAGAAGTATCTAGAAGGTCAAAAAAGACGGAATGTGAGCGATCTTTGGGTTGGTTTTCAAAATCTACATAGTTATTTTGCTCTTGGCATAGTAGTAGCATTGTGTTAAGATTTCACCAAAATCTTGAGGGGACAAATATTAGCGGACAGACAGACAAATGAGTAACATAATTTTTAGTGCGGTGCGCGGCTATAAATTGATGGCCCGCCCCCTCGTTTTTAAACCTTCTAGAAGTAAAGGTTGTATATAAAAGTTATAGGATCTAATACAAAGTTTTCATGTTATATTTTCTTGTATACTATAATATATACTTCTCAGAAAAATGTTATCGAATAAAGTTGTATTTTTTAAATGGAACACCCTGTATATTTTCAGTGAAAACGATAGTCCTTTTTTTCTGATTCCAAACATATACGGTTTGTTAAACTTATTTTTATACTTTAGTCAGAAACTTGAAGTTGGTAGGCAGGTAGATGCAAACTGCTTCGATCTCGGTTGCACATGAGCAAATCATACAGGAACTTTAAATGTTTCGACAAACAAATAAGTATTATAACCCATATATATTTTGAATCAGAAAAATTGGGACAATCATTTTCCTTAAAAATACACTGGCTGTTCCATGTAAAAAATACAACTTTATTCGATAGCACTTTTCTGAGACTTGCAAAAAAATATCACATGAATAACTTTATATTAAACTCTATAACTCTCACATACAACTTTTTTCCCGAAAAGTCATATAAAGAAGTTAGAGGGGGACATAGCGTCATCATTTTTGAAATTTCTCGTGATTTCAATACTTCCTCGTGGAAAGTAAAATACATCACAACGGCAGTAGATGGAGATGACAATCCCAAAACCACATTTTAGACTTCTCCTGCAAGCTCATTGAAACTTTTACTAGTTTCTGCGGCAAAATCTCCTTTGTGGAAGCCTGCAGAACTTTTCGAACTGTGCGACCTAGCGATATAACCGCTGAAGCGTCTCGTCGTGGCTAACCCTAGAGAGCATTTTAAACTTTGTGGCGCGTATAATTTGAGCCCGAATTACAAAAATTCCTGCCACTTGCTCTAATTATTGTTATATTTCATAGGAACTGCGGCACTCGGCTTCGCCAGCCGACGTGCAGTCATTGTTTTGTGCTGTACGATGCCGTAAATAACCTCATGCCGAGCCTAGGACTATATTATTCCGGCAGAAGTTGTTGATGGGCTGCTATGTTTTAAATTGCTGGAAGGAGACGGAAATGTATTATTCTGCAATTTTCTATTATTATCGCGTCTCGTGATATCATCGGAAGCTATCCTTTCACTACAGTGATATTAGAAAAATGGATCGACCCTGCACTATCCACGAAATTGCGAGTATATGAAACCATGAATACACGCTCTAGTCAGCCTAAATGCAAACTAGGGAGTATTTAAATATGTCTGAAGAAATCGTGAATTTAAAAATCATTTGTATTAGTGAGTTTTTTAGTTCATCAATTAATGTGGTACCAACGCGACAGTCGGGGATAAAGTTTCTCTGTATGTGGATGCACCTAAAGTATATCATCAAAACAAACACCGCGCGAAGTTCAAATTCGCACGCTCCGTTTCACCATGAACGCCTGGGGAGGCAGCGGCAAGTGAATAGAAGCGGTGATTCAGTATTTATGTTTGTAAATGACGTTCCAATAGATTATAGTTTTCATATCAAGCGCGATAGATTTTAACACTACATAAACTCATACGGCTTGTTTTTTGAATATTTCTACAATTGTTTTCCTTTATTAAATCAAATAATATGGAGAAATATCATTATGGTAGAAACTACCGATTTATCAAATTTTGAGATACATTTGAAGTGCATTTTAAGCCCACAAAGGACAAATTCCAAAAAAAAAATTGAATAACCGTTTCCAACCACCGCCGTAACATGCCAGTATTACTCAATAGTTTGCAACAGTTTCAAAACATCACACAATGGATGACACAGAAGCTCTTCAATGTTGCTGTTGAAAAGTAGTGTCGAATAATACACCTCAAACTTGGAGTTTAATAGTTTAGGCATTTTAAAACACGGTTGAAATGACGTCGTATACGATTTGTTGTCATGAACTCGAGCAAATACAAGCCCAAGTTCTTGGCAGAGTAGTGAATAGTTGGAAAAGTAACTTCAAATAATGTGATACAGGAAAAGGTAGCATCATGAAGGACAACTGTTCGGCATTTACAAAGGCAAACGTACTAACTACTAAGAAAACCAGTAGGCCTTGCTACCCTCAGATCCATAAACTTAAAATTACAACTGGTCTCCGAAAGATTTGAATGATAGATTACATTAGTGGCAAACCCACCCTTTTCAGACCCGCATATCTGGCCCAAAAAGGTCAAAAAGAAAAAATTGGACACCCGAGGTGCTGTCGTACAGAGCTGAAAGGCAACGGTTCCGATATCCCGGTTTCCTGGAAGTTCAGGTCAGTAGATCTCCCATCTCACTCTTTCTCTGTCTTCATTACTTTCGGTTTCGACCGGTCTACCCTACATTTGAGCCGCAATAATGTGGTGGCTCTTTGTCGCTATTGTGTAGTTCTGCCTTAGGCGTGGCCCACACGAGGAAATTGAAGTGACAAAATAATAAGATGTTATGATGACAGTCGTCAGCTTTGTAGTGGTCATAACGGCTCTTCCAATAATAAGAGAGCATGTATATGGTTCCAGTATCTAACGAGAAATATTATTTTTACGGTCAATAGAAAGTTACTGTATTAATTTTAGGATATTACGTTTAGTCCATGAGGTATCTTCGCATCTGTTCGGAAAAAAATTCAGAATTGTTAAAAAAAACAATTTTGGGAACTTATTCTTATTACGAAATAGAAACCAGTGGAGTACATAATACTTTAAGCTTATACACAAGATGAAAACGTAGTCTGGACAAGTAATATGGAATTCATACTGTCACAGAGAGTTCATAGCTATAAAGTTGATACATTGCTCCACCAACCATAACACACTTTAAAGCTGAGGACTGAAATAACATTAACCACACTTTCTGGTATACTGTTCCAAATTTTTTTTACTTGCGATTGGGAAGGAGCCACAGCCACAGATGTGCTCATTTCGCAGCTTACTTAAAAACCATGTTGGTTGGATAAGGTCACAGAGACGGAAAGCAAAATCCTATTCAACCCACGACTCGAACATCAACGTCCCCTATCCGCTAGACAATTTTCCCAAATATTACCGACAAGCATGATACGTTTACCCCCTACATCCTCCATTTATTCGGGAAATTTCACGGAAGTTTCTTGAAAACGAATGCCTTTGTTAACCTGCTGCAGGCAATTTCCTACCAATTTATCTCGATGATAGAGTTACAGGCAAAGTACAGCGCACCATGAAAAAACCTCTAGAGGGTGAAACTGGAACGCTCTGCTTGGCCGGAACGAGTCGTCGATTTATTTGTATAAATCAGTGATTCCCAACATTTTTTGTCCTGACCGTCATCCGTTATCTGGCATTCTTAATCAATGAAACAAAAAACAAAGGGAAGAAGTTGCAACCCGTAAACTTTCAGAAAACAACGATACGAATAGTTTTCCTCGATCTTTTCATAGATCCGAATACACAACTTATCCGACAAATTTTAACCGGATATGCACTGTTACGAAAGAAGATGATTTCTCAAAAAAAAATGTAATAAAAGTCCTACATAAATTAAGTTATAAACCTGAGTCTCAATAATGAATTGAATAATAAATATCTGTATTTTGCGTTCATCGACGTGATATTAGAACACGCATTAATAATTTATTGTAGCAAATTAATGTTGTACCTAACAGCTGACGAAAACAAAATACCAGGAATTTTTTGTTTTTTCATACTGATAAGAACGTGTAAATAAGATTTAATCTGCATCGTGGGATTTGGGGAGATTTGCGCCCACAACGCGTTTTAAATGCCGAAGACGAAATTTTGGATATTGTGGAAGAAAATACGGGAATAAGCACAAGGCAGTTAGCCCAACAGGTCCCAGAAGTGTTACATGCAACAGCGTGGCGCATATTACATGAGGCACAACTGTACCCTTATCAGAGAGTCCAGGTGTTGTTACCTACAGACTACTCCCTAAGAGTAAGATTTTGTGAGTGGTTGTTGCAAGAAAATGCTCGAAGTACCCGTTTTACAGCTGATATTTTGGCCACCGTTGAAGCTATTTTTACTCGTAATGGGATAACCAATCTTCATAATATACACGTTTGGTCCTTTGAGAATCCTCACGCAGTGGTCCAGATACACTTCCAACATCGTTTTTCTTTAAACGTGTGGGCAGGTATTGTCCATGAACGTCTAATTGGACCGTTCATTTGGAATTTCGTCGGAATGATTTGTCGGTCCTTCTGGAAGATGTGCCATTGGCGGTCCGAGCACGGATGTGGCTTCTGCACGATGGGGCACATCCGCATTTTCGTTTAGAAGTTTGTGATTTTTTGAATCAAGTATACCAGATACGCTGGATCGGAAGGGGTGGACCAATTGCATGGCCTCCACGGTCTCCCGCTCTAAATCCTCTGGACTTCTTTTTATGGGGATACTTGAAAAAACGAGGTATACCGTACTCCAGTTCAAAAAATTGAAGAATTGCGTGACCGAATCACAGTGGCTGCCGATAATTTGAGCCTTCAGGCACAGCAGGAACGAGGTAGGTATATTTGAATTAGTGCACCGAAATTGGATTAGACGCGCCCAAGCTTGCATTGCAGTCAATGGAAACAATTTTGAACAGCTTTTATAAGTAAGTGAACTGTTAAACTGTATTATTTTATTATTTCGATTTCTGAAGAACTTCTATTATATTTTTTTTTTTGAGAAATCAACTTCTTTCGTAACAGTGCATATGTGGTTAAAATTTGTCGGATATGTTGTGAAACACCCTGTATATGTTTGCTCACCTAGATACATCAAAAAATTGTGACCTGATAAAATAAAAAATGCCCAGGATTCCAATGCAAGGTCTAAACTCATGTATTGAGGTAAAATAATGTACGTCTGAGCTTTTTCTGAGGATTATCATCATTTTTAGTAACGATCATACAGTTCTACCAGAATTCCAAAGACTGTTAGAGTGTCTAGATTTACTAGAAAGATAGATTGTAATCAATATGCATCCATCTAGAGGAAATCTAACTTCCAGTATCCACACCAAGGCTTGAATCCTGCGATCGTACGCTACTTTTTATAGCAGATCTAAACCTAATTGAAACATTGAAATAATAAAATGGTAGAATCAAAAACGCTTTAAAACCCTATATAGATCAGCTAAGAGATACAGCTGGTCCACTATTGAGCAGTCCTTATGCTCTGCTGTACCACTTATCTATATAGGATTTCAAACCTTTTTGACTGCTCCATTTTTTGCTATTTCAATTAGACCTGGACCTGTTATATATATCCATACCATTTTGTGCACACCTCTCTGACATTGTATCCAAATGTTGTGGATTATTTTTTTGAATGTCGATTTTCTAATTCAATAATAAAGAATAACTATGAACCGACCTTCCTATTTTTCAAGACTGGACCGCAGAAAATTCGAACAGAAATCTGTAGAAGCACCAATTTTCAAGAACTTTCAGGCAAACTTCCAAATGATTAGACCACATGTCGTTTTTATGATAGTCTTCTTAAAAGGCTTGCCTTAATGGTTGAGAACCTTTGGCATAAAGGTATTTATAAAGGCACTCTGCTGGAAAAGCTATAGGAAAATTTCATTTATTTCTTGTTAGCGAGATACTACTATTAGAAGGTAAAAAGGCTCTTTGTGTGTGAATCGGCAGCCAAACCGTTATCTGCAATAAAACGAAAGTGTAACAAACGAATTCATCTCAGTAGCTTGACTCAAAACACTAAAGAAGTAGTAAATAATACCTAGATTTGCATACACCAATAAAAGGATATGACAATATCATCAAATCTTGCTTTTATTTGATTACTGGCCATTTTTGAATAGTGCAAAAATTCTACAAATACTACTACGTATGCTATGAAGGCTTTAGGTTAATTTTTATCGATATCAAAAGGTTTTATTCGAAACATCCTAATGTTTATCACTACAATATGATACTTATGTATTTTGTTTCTTGATACCTGTTATGTGTGAAGTTAAAAATTCTTCAATTGTATCTGGATCTACATGCCTAATTCAAGCGAATCACTTCCAAATCCATTGTTGTGATTCGAGCAAACGATGTGCATGGTGCGTCAGCATAACTTTTTTAAAATACGTGTTAGTGAATGTTCTGTGATCGCAACCCAGCGCCACTTTCGGAATCGCTTTAATTAAGCCCCCTTGGCCACCGTCATGGACCGGAAATCAATTATTACGCAGGTCACTACGTTCAGACAAACTACGACAAGACGAAAGACTTAAGGCGGCTCCGACGCAGTGAGTTTCAGGCCATTTACAAGGGTTTAGCTGCTTCGGAATTGACGCTCCATTTTTCTATATATTTGAATAAAATTTATACAGTAGTTTCAGAAGACAATTGTCCAGGGTGCTATAGAGCCACTTTTCTAAAAAAAAATTTTTTTCAGGAGTTATGGTGGGTGGAAGTGCAGCATAATTGTTGTTCGACTTCTGGATTTTTTTAAAAATAACCCAGAGGAAAAAACGAAAAAGTGGCTCTATAGCACCCTGTGGAGTCTTGTTTTTAGTGCACTGTGAAAATTTCATTGAAAAATATTCAAAAATGAAGGGTCAATTTTGAAGCGCGAAAACCTCTGCAAAGAGGCTTTTACACGAATTTTATCCACTATCTCGTGCTGCCAGTCGAAGCAACGCGGCGGTGTGTACGGACTAAGAAAGGACGTATTCAGATAATTTGTTGTCCCAAGTTAAACAGTAGCAGTTTTAACGTCGGTCGTTCGTGATAAACATCGGACCAGTAAGTGATATTTTTAATAGACTTCAATGAAAGAGGGGACATTTTTAATCGATTTTGATCATTTCTTTTTATACAAAAGGCCATGCTTCAGAGGTGATACCACAAAAAATCATTTTTGTTCAATCACCCCAATATGGATATCAAATGGAAGCACTTGTACAAAACAGTAATACGAAAACAGTTTCAAATCAAGATGGCGGCCGTTACAAAATGGCGGATAACATACTTGCTAATATCTCAAATAAGAGTCGTCGCCTTGTACAATACAGTACTTCATTAAAAATTTGATTCCAAGATTGCCGCCGTTTCGAAATCGCGAGTTACATATTTTTGTACAAAACCCCCAATTTACATATCAAATGAAGAGACTTGACATGTGTGGTAAAATACAGAACTTTGTGACCAAAAGTTTCCAGGTGGTTCCAGGGTCATTGGAGGCGGTAATCTTTTTAGTTAAAAATAATAATTATAGTGAACGCATTTAACATTTAACACAAATAAAATGTCACTTGCTGTTTAGCTTTAACCTTATGGAGTATCGTAAAATAAGCGTCATGAGATATAATGCGTGTGTCGCATCTCATTTGGCGCTTTGGGCCTCGTGACACACATTATATGTCTCACTGCTGGCAGTTATATTTGGCCGCGTAACGTAAGACGTGTGCCATGCTGATGTGATTTTCTTACGGGAACCAAGAGTCCGTGGCCTGAGGGACCAAATTATACTGAATTGGAAATGAAAACATTAAAAAACACGTTGTTTATAGAGTTTTACAAAAAGAGGATATTCTACAAATCTAAAACAAAAAGCAAATCTTATAAAATAATCAGACATTCTCATTCAAAAATGAACAAGTAATTTCACAGCAAATCAGTAAGTTATGGTAAATGTCGATATTCTAACGAACACAAATATGGAGGAACTCTTATAAACTAAACAGATTGACAAAGTCTTATGCAGGAATAAACAAAATACCGGTATAAATAAACAGTAATACAGATAAACATGGAACTACTACAACTACTATCTGATTCACTACCACTTGGAGAATACGCATCAGATAAGTATACATCCCCACATAACTCAGTACTGTCACTCTCTTCATCCGATAGTATTTCATTACACAATTGTTCAAGCCTTTTTTGCTCCGCTTCGTAATGCGACATCACAAATTTGGTATTCAATAATTTATAAACAGTAAAGCAATTTGGACAAGATGACGTACAATACCAACAACGCTTCAATAATAAATGACAGGAAACAGTGCTCAATGCGCGACATGAAGCAAGTCTTGACTTGCAAAAAACGCGACGCGACTTATGTGCCACGCGACCCGACTGGTCTGTGGGCCACGCGACATATAACTAGTACCTCAGAAAAAAAAATCAAAAAAGGGGAAAAATCATAGGATTTGAGAAAAAAGTCAAGTCAAAATATTAAACCGAAACTTAAAACAAGCTAATTTGACAATAATAACAGTTTGGCCCAGTGGACTGGATTTTCAGATTCTACTGTGGCGCTTAACGTGTCAATGTGACATTTCAATATTCGCCATCTAACAGACTAGATAAAGCTAGCCGATGCTACGTGCTATTGAGCCTGACGATTGACTTTTATTTAAATAAACAACATATACATAATTTACAATAAATAGTGAACATCTAGTACTAGTACCAAAATGGAAGAGATTAGCATAACATCTCGCACATCGCTGCTAAACCGAGATCTGCACACCGCATTTGCCGACACGAAGGGGTTAGTAACGGCGTACAATGTAATATGCTAATCTCTTCCATTTTGGTACCCGAGTACAGCAAAAATAGCCAATTCTCAAGAACTCTTTTTCTTGTTCAAACGGTTCTCTTGTGCCTTCAAGATCACATCGGGATCGCGGATTGGCATATTTCTGCTTTTCCTGGGATCGATCAGTTCTGGGAGCAAGCAGTTCATGTAGAAGAATTTCAATTTCTCTTCCATTTCATTTTTCCAGAAAACGTCATCCTTTTGAATGACGTCTATTTTCAAACCATACGGGGTCCAAACACCAAGCACACAGTACTCTCTTTGTGCAACGTGTAGCTGCCCTTGAATTTGGTAATACCACTTATGTTTTTTATTTATTTCATCGTTTATCCAAAACGTAATTTTTTTGTTCAGAATGCCCTCTTCAGGGGTCATTTCTCTAGCCGACCATGGACATTTAATTTCTAGCAGACCTTTTTCGCCTATCAAACCATCTGGCGATGCTGCCAGAAATGGATGGGTCCTATCAATAAACAACCCGCAAGATTGTACTTCTGATTGCGAATATGATTTCTCCATTTTTGCCTTTGCCACGCTTTCATGCTTTTTTCCATAGTCACATGCATTGCTAAAGAATTCGGTTGGGTATATTATGGCGTTTACTAGAGCTCTGCAACTTGTTGTATCTCTTCTTCTACAAACCTCACCAAACCGAGACGCAGTCAACCTCATTCTTCGATGAAGACGCCACAAATTGCAATCCTGAGATTTTGTGGCTTGCTCGATCTGGGAAATTTCGGAGTCGGTTTTTGCAAGTTTTTTCAAGAATTCTACCTTGGCAGCCTCTACATCTTCGTTGCTCATGTCAGGCTTCCCACAGAATTCCCCATAGGATGCATTCTCTTTAGTATCAGTATCTCTGATTTTAATTTTCCTTGGTTTCAGCTTCCTTTTCAGATTTTTGTGCGCTCTCCTTTCTTCAACTTTAGCAATCAAAAAGGTTGGACTGAAACTAGGGAGTAGCCGCTTTTGGATCACACAAACAGGTCGCTGTGTATTGTGGCTCACTACGGCTGCAGCACATCTTCCTTGGTAGGATCTCTTCTTGCAATAATTAATCCGTTTACCACCAATGAATTTAGCTATAATTGAGTTAAACTGCTCTACAATACTATTATCGACGTCATGAAGTAAACTTACTGCATTTTTAATCAGAATTGCCAGAAATGATATCAGCCTCTGGTGCAAATCTAAAAAAAAAGGGTATACACACCTGAATTTGAAGATCCATGCCATCTGTCTCTGTTAGAGAATGCATATGCGAAACCTTGCTGTCATTTTTAAGCTAAAATAACATATAAAATATAGTTATAATAGTAACTACGTATAGTCTAATTTATTGGCAAAATTAATGCTAAAATTCATAATTGTTTTGATACCTACCTTTCTATCTGGAAAACGTTTTTTTTTCCTGTGCGTATTTAAATGCGGCTTCTTCGAGACGCCACGTTTATTTCTCTTATTGTTCATTTTTGATTCCTTGATAAGAAAGACACTCAACAATAACAACACAACAATAACAAAACGATAATACAACAATACAATAACGGTAATAAGAGTAATAAGGGCTGAGTATACTATGCGCCAAAATAGGGAAACAGTCGTACGCTAGATCGTATATCCAAATCAAATCCGACTCTGTGCAATATGCAAATTCAACAAGGCACGCGAACAGCACACCTCTGCGTATTACTATCCTTTTCTAACGTAGAGCGCTTGCCTTGTCACAACGCCGTCCTACTAGCGTTTCCCTATCACCCCCCCCGATGCCCCTCAGAAACTCTGCTTGACTGTGAGAGCGCCGTTAAGTCGCTTATCTCCCAGAACGCCTCATCTCGATTAGGGTCGATTTGAAGTGGCCGGCCCGCTCTCAGGATTTGGCCTCTTGTAGTTTTTTGAAATATTGTGTTTATGTGCACCGTCCAAGGACCCTACAACAATTGTCCAACATCCAGTAAGAAATTGCCAATCGACTGCTTTGGTGGAAAGAGTCGTGACAAGCGCCAGAAATCAGTTTTTGAGGACGTCAGCTGTCTGATTTGATCTTCAAAACTAAGTAAAACAAAATGCTAAATTATAATAAACGAATATGAAATGTTCTGTTTCATACAATGAACTTTATTAGGTTATGTTGCCGCACCCAGTATAATTGGTAACGCATTTATTTTTCGAATGACCTTAGCCTCCGGAGAAATAGAGACGACTCGTTGTGCCTTACCAGTTTTTCCTTGAAGACAATGTCCCCAGCTCATTAGTATGCAGGAATGAAATCATCAATTTTTCCGATAGCTTTCCCCGTTCTAGCTGAGGTACGCGCAGGAATCCAATAGAAGAGAACTCTCGTTTCTAATTAGGTGTTAATTACGCATTCATTTATATGGCCTGCGACATCGAGATAATGTTGGAATACAGAGTACGACTAGTACCAGCAGCGTATTGGTAATTATACATGCAACGCTGAAGATACAGTTGTGACCAGAGAGCCAGTTGGCTGAGAAAAATTCACACGAGCGTGACACTTATCTACTGGTATATTATATGCGGGAAAATAAGTTTCTCTAGTAGTGATGATTACTCAAAAAAATGCAACGATTTCTGAAAGTTTAAAGTACAACCGGAACTTTATCCCTAAATTATCAATAACTAGGAATAATACACAAAAATAGAACTAGTTCATATCGAACTATTCAACTATTCTTATAACCAGTTCATAATCCATATCAATAAGCATATGTGCTTTTAATACTAGATATCAAGGCGGCTCCGACGCAGTGAGTTTCAAGCCATTTACAAGGGTTTAGCTGCTTCGAAACTGACACTCCATTTTTCAATATTTTTGAATCAAATTTTTACAGTATATTCAGAAGACAATTGCCCAGGGTGCTATCGGAGCACTTTTTGAAATGTTGTTCTTGCACAAGATTTATGGTGGGTTGAAATGCTTACTTTTTTTGTTGAACGGATTTTGCACGAATTTTATCTACTGTTTACGGACTAAGAAAGGACGTATTCAGGTAATTTGGGGGCCCTATTTCATATAACATCGTGTATATAAGTCATTATGCCCCGGTTTTCTCTCTGATCTACCTATCTTACACTGGCCAATAAATGAAACCTAAGATGGTGTATATACTGATTTCCTGACGTTTAGGCGTTTAGGTGAATTCGAATGTTGCATCTTTGATATGTGAAACACATTCTATTATTAAGAAGCTTCTGATCCCAGTAATTACAGGAAATTTAAGTGACGACAATCCGACGAACAATGTGCTCACGATTTGAAAAAAACCGTACCTGCGTTATAGGTTTGACACCGAGATCCAACAGATCTGCAACTGCCGACAGTAGGGAAGAATAAATTCAGATGTTTATAATGAGGATTATTAGGGCTAGATCGCCAGTCGAAATCCGACTATGTTATTATGGAAATTTATCCCGGTTCGCGCCCACAGTAATCCTTTCCTTTTTATAAAGTAGCGCCGACGACCGTCTAAGACCAGCCCACTGACGATTCCTTTTCATCCCCCTGTTACCTCAGGAGATGGTCATCGTGTTCGTGGGAGTCGCGTTAAGAAATGATCAAATGATAAAAATAGCGTCAAATAAGTTGACTTCCTATGCAACGCTATCATCTACGAGCCCCTTCCCACTTCAGTTGGCCCACTTCAAGATTTGTACCAAAATATGCCTTTATAAACTAAACATGACGAAACTATTTACTTCTAAAACAATTTATTTTCTCAAAAACATTTTAGATACACTCTAGTCATAAAAAATACATATTTGAAATCACTTAGACCTATAACTAATAGAACATCTGAACAAACAAACAATGTGCGAATAAATGCGCGAAGTTAACAAAGCAACAATTGAAAGATTACCATTGGGTAACATCACCTTTATTTTTTATTACGGCTGAAATTCTTTGGGGGGTATAGTGTTAACCAAGTTTTGGCAAAAATTTGGTGTAAAACAATCCCATATTTCTTGAAGCTTTTGTCTCAGTTCGGTGATTGTACGAGCAGGATGTTGTCGTAGAACCTTTTTCATCTCGTGTCACAAAGTTTCAATAGGTGACAGATCTGGACTGCTAGAAACCCATTTCAAAAGTGGTACATTATTTTCTTCCATCCATTTTATAGCCTTTTTTGAGGTACATTCTTCCATCACTGGTAAAAGCGATTCTTCTAAAATTGCCAAATATATGTTTGTATCCACATTTCCATCAATAAAATGAAGTTTTCCTACTCCTTTTCATGACATACTACCCCAGACCATAATGGATGCTGGAAATTTCACTTTTCTCTTCAGACAGTCAACATGCTAACAGTAATTACATACAACGCGGGCGCGGTGATGATTTCCCGTAATTCTAGTCAGTTTTTCGTAACTTATAACTTTGAACATAACCTCTCTTCAGAAAGCACAACATAAAAATAACCCGTTGTACACAGCTAACAGATATACTTCATTGTTAGCATATTTAGTAATGATTTTCTCACACAGCAAATATCACTGATTTTATACACATGCAGACCAATACACATATCATCCAGATGCGATCTTGCTATTCAACCAACTTTCTTTTCAGAGATAAAAACTACATACACGGACCACTCCGCCTCACAAAACATATGCAACCAATAATGCGTGTGGTTTAGTTTAGTGATTCCTCCATAGATGGACGTTCACAATGATCCTAGTGAGCAAACGTGGAATAACTGTTTGCGCCATAAGAACTACCTAGTTTGCAAGATGACATCTTATAGGTTTTTTTTGATGTTTTATAGGTTTTTTACATGATACCCGTGCTGCCATATGTTTAAATAGGCTAATTTAGCGACGATTGATTTCAATTACCAATGTCCACGTGTCTTGGAATTATATTGAAAATTCTCAACCCTCAATAGATGGTAAGTTACATATTTGTCTCCAATATAATACAACTCCATCCAAGGAGTACTCACGTACACACTGTATAATCGAAGATGATAGGTTATGGATTTCGTGTCATAGTTCTTTCAAATAGGACACACTTTCAGTGAAGAGATAACCTCAGATTCTTCGGATCAGCACGCGCTTCAATGCAGTCGTGTCGTCGATAGGATATATGAGGCCAAACGCTTTTCCCGCATGTGGCTAGGTCATTTCCATTCCACAAATTTTTAACTTTGCATCGCAACAACAACACAGGACCGTATCTGAGGTATTCTGTAATAAATTTCTAAACCTTGGGCTTTACTCATATAATGAGACACCTTAATTCGTTTATGCTTAATTCTGCTTAATTTTTGTTGCCAGGTAGTTGCTCTGCTTACCGCAGCATTTCAATTATTACATGCACTACCTTACATTTGCTAACAGTTTCTAATAACAATATTTATACAGTTCGTACCATACTACAATTGTGTCAAGCAATCGTTCAACTACGCAACATTAGTATCGTAACAAACTGGATCTGGATCTATCTGTCACTTCCACTCGGTTGCTGCTCTTTCAATGAACTTTTATGTTTTTGCAAGGAGCAGGGTTTTTCATACAGTAGTCAAGTAAATTAAATATTTACTTGGTGTTTGTTGTATTCAATTTACTTGACTACTGTGCGAAAAACCGTGTTCCTTAAACCAGCCCTGTTGACAGGGAGCTCTCGCGGCCTCTACTGGGCAAAAGGATAACTACTTCTAGCCTTGCCATCGCTACTGCGGCGCAGCGTGGTGGTGTAGTCATCCAGGGTGCGCGACATCTTCCTGTTTAAAGAAAGTAAATTGATTATTTACTCGGTCTTTCTGTAATTTTATTTATGCCTTCAAAGAATTCGTTAAGCAGAATTGAGTACAGTACCAGTAAATTCAATAAAATGCTCATTAATGACGTCATGTCTAGCAGGTTTGAACCATTTATCGGGTAGGCCACAAATCCTTTTTGATTGTCGGAATTTGCGTCAACTTTTGTGTCTGGACACAAATGAAAAATAGGTTTTGGTAGCTGAATCGTGTAACATATGTTGTATTTCTGGATTCAACATGATAATTAGGATCCAATTTTACGCAAATGGCATGATTGTTCTCTATTTTGAGAGACATTTTACAAGAAATCCTCCAAAGAGTAGATCCATTACCTCAAAGACGCCTTCTAATTGATCAAATTTGTACCAAAGGCGCAAATTTTGATTCGCGCCGGGACTAAATGTTGTATAGCTACTTTCTGCTCTTAACCTTTACTGTAAATATAAAAACACCAAATATTAACAAATATATTTGTTATCTGACTCGCCATTTTTAATAATTTTTTTTGTTGCTGGATTAGTCCATGATATACATAGATATATCAGTTTGATTTTCACCTTTATCTTCATAGAGTCCGGCACTGCGTATGCGGACGCTCTTGAAAGCCATCCGTGCAGGATTTGCATTCCCCCTTCAGGTGGAATGAAACAAAGATCGCCAAAGAGACAGAAAGAGAGAAGTAGAGAAACGGCTTCAAACGGAAAACATGTAAGCATTGGCATACACATTCGTCCACCATTTCTCCACGTAATATACTGGAAGGCCCAGAAGTACAGAAAAGCCAACTTTGACGAAGTTATATGAGAGCAACGCCCCAATAAAAGGCTGTACTACCCTTACAAGGGTTCGTCTTTTTGGCTTTCAATTTGTCCTTGAAACATCATAGAGCGCATGGCATCCCACGGAAAATATTTCTGTAAAAGGTAAATATACAGGAAATCTGATGTCACTTAGTTGCGTAGAATTACCAGCGGTGGAAGGATATATACCTACCAGCCACTACCAGTATACCAACGTCAACAAATCGAGATATACTTCCTCGCACTACAATCTTCAACCCCCAATTATTAACCCCTACCAATTTTTTTCTGAAAATGATCAAATGATGGCTGTAAGACTATTTTGTATTTTGACGATTTTCGAAATACCGCTTTATTTCGGAGACAGGTTTATAAATGATACCACTTGAAACTCACTTTTCTTGAATAACTGTCGAATATCATCATATAACGCAATTCAATTTTGACAGTGCAGTAACTATTTCTGACATCATATCGTCGTCCATACCGCAGACAGGCGTATCTGACAAAAAATCAAATTCGAGTTAACGGATTCAAATCAACAAGGTATAGCATACCTTCAATCCCGCAAAGTGGCATAACTCTAAGTAGTTCGCTCATAGAGATATCAGCATAAAACTAAACGTCGTATCTCTCAGAAATGAAATACAATACATCGCAAATAGGCGTAAATGAAGATACGCCTACATGCGGTGTCCATTTTTTGCTACTCTCTCAGTGGTAACTAAGATAAGTCCTTTTGACTTACAGGATACATATGATGTTTTGTCCGAATTGAGTCACACCTCATCTGAAAGCGATCCCTTTGCTGAAGTCGAGATTTATAATCCGGAAGATCCGGACTATCATCAAACTTGTGAAGTTAAAAGCTGTAAAGGAGATGTGTTCAGTTCGTGCTTTCAATGCTCAATTTTGCTATGTTGGAAGCATTTTGAAGATGATACCCTATCCTGCCAGGACGGACACAGGACAGTACAGAGCAGTGTACTTAGCAAAGAGAAACAGGAAGAGAGGCGCCCTGAAAATTTTTTTGTAGAAGGTTCCCAGGCAGAAGGTGATAGGAAAAAAAGTCAGAGAAGATAAAAGAAGAACTGCAAAAACGTTGAGGAATCAAAGCGAAACATATATTTCGCCTGTAACTAAGAAAATTGTGAAGGAGAAAGCACTTAAGGGAATCTGCAATATAGAAATGTGTAAGAAAAGAAAAAGGATGTGTTATTTGTTCAGCAGTCCTTTAAGAACAATGATATTCTCACAGTTTTATAGTCTTGGTGACCTCCAACAACAAAGAGAGTATATAGCACGTTTTGTATTATCTGAAAACCCAAAACATAGAACTACAAATAGCAATGATCCACGCCGTACGCAAACACATTATTTTTTCTTACCTCTAGAAGGTATCCGACAATTAGTTTGTAAAAAAATGTTCCTTGGGACCCTAGGGATAAGTGAGAAAGTTTGCAGAACCGCAATAAAGAAATTGAATAGAACAACGAGTGTGCTAGAAAAAGAAAATCGTGGAGGTCGACGGGAGTTACAATCATCAAGAGACATACTCATTAGAAAAAGTATTATAGAGCACATAAATAGGTTCCCCAGAGTAGAGTCACATTACTACCGGAAGTCCTCAACTAAACAATACCTACATGAAGATTTATCTCTGAGTACAATGTATCACATGTACAAACTGAAAGACCAACAAACAAAGGGAAGTTTTTCTTTGTATAGATTCATGAACCTCTCATTTCACAAACCAAAAAAAGATCAATGTGGTCTTTGCAAGTGTTAAAGAGAAGGATCGGAAGAAGTAAAGGCTAATTTGGAAAAGGAGTACATGGCCCACATTTTAGAAAAAGAAACGGTAAGAGAAATAAAGAATAGCTGCAAAGAAAAAGCTAAAAATGATACAAAGGTGCTACATTTGATCTCCAACAAGTTATATACTTACCAATTTCTAATCATTGTTCCGTATTTTATAAAACGCGGCTTGCTGTCTACAATCTAACTATGTATGAAGTAGCATCTCGATAATGTTTTTGTTATACATGGAGTGAGACTGAAAGTAAACGTGGTAGCTCGGAAATATCGACTGCTGTTTATTTATTTATTTCCGAAAAAGACAAACAAGGCTACAATACTGTTGACTTATTTGCTGATGGTTGTAGTGGCCAAAATAAGAATTCGATAATGGCTACCACTCTTTTATATCTCGTCAGATTGCTCAAACGTTAAAGAGATATCGTTAAAATTTTTTGCCTCTTGTCATGGACAAAATGAAGGCGATTCAGCACATAGTGCAATAGTTACGCTTTGAAAAATGCAGGTGAAATTATTGTGCCGAGCCAGTTATTGCCAGTATGCATTAGCAAGGAAGAAACAGCCATATAAGGTTCGTCCCTTAGACTATCGTAATTTTTTTGACCTCAAACAACTCGCATCAGACTTAAGAGTATTATCTATTCGAAAAGATGATAAAGACATGGATGTGAATTGGGAAAATATGATGGAATTCAAAGTGACAAGTGATAATTGCAACAAAATCTATTTCAAGACTAGCTATAAGCAAACAGACTACAGGTCCATAACCTTGAAAAGAAATGTTTCCGATATTTTAAAAAAAGAGATGTCTCTGAATAGCGACCTATGAAAAATCACAAATAAAAAATATAATGATTTGACCTCACTTTGCCAAGGCGATAGGCCTGCCATCACTCTACCAGAACATCAACGTTTTTATGATTCACTACCTCATGAGGACCAGCCATAAATGTTTTTGTTTGAAATCATCTTCTTATTTTTGTTCTGTATTATCCTTGAGTTGCTTGAGTATCATTTACATCTGAGAATAAAGTGTTTTTTTATTTAATCTAATTTTATTCCATATGGAGTGAAAGGCGTATCTTCAAACCGCTAGACTATTGTAATTGTCAAGGTTATCGCAAAGAGGCGTATCTGGAAAAAAAAAATAAAAAACATGTTTAGCTGAGAATATGAATTTCCTTTCCTCTATATACTTCTCAAAAGATGATGAACAGACTTTTTAGCTATGTTATTGGAAGAAATTATGCTCATATTGTCTAAAGTAGTAAAGATATATGAAATCAAATAACTGTCGATATTCATTTTGCTTCTACTGAAAATTTATATAAAATCAGTTACGCCTGTTTGCGGTACGGACGACGATATGTTGTCAAATGATGGTATCCATGGAAAAAAATCAGCTAATTTAGTTCACCAGGGACAGACTAGCCCTAATGCAATATATTTAATTTTTATCCTTTATCTGAAATTTCGATAAAATGAACAGCTTTAGACAAAGACAGCCTTGGTTCAATACTACTACCAATTTACAAAGGAGCTAATCCTCAAAAAGTTGGAGAGTAGCCTAGATTTTGATAGAGTTTAGTGATCTGAACATTTATACCTATGGGTTTCTCGGGTCGCTGATTACGTATCTTCGATTAAAATTACTGTACTCTCAAAATTCCGAAGTAAGTATATCAGAATCAGTGTCATAATTAGTAAAATAGTATTGCAATATGATTGTTGTCCACGATAGAGGCTGATTAATAAAAATCAAATATCATTTTTTTCTGACAAAAAATGACTCTGCAAAAATAATACCTGATCCATTGTTATACAGGGAGTAAAAACATAGCAGCAGTATTGCAGTACCCGGGTAAAAAGCCAGTAAAGTTCATTTACTCATTTTTTAAATTTTGACGTCAATTTTATGACTACAATTACAAAATGCATCAATGATCGCGTTATTTAATAAAAGTGGTTATTTTTTCACTTTGTCAAATATTTATCAATTACATTTTCTAAGCATAAAAGCACTAGATCAATTTATCAAATTAAAAAAGCAGTAGTTTTTAAACAATATTGCTTCTATTCTCTGTATGATAAAAATACTTCCTTTCTACCCTTTTCAACCTATTGTGACGTTTACTTGTTTTTTATCTAATAATTTTATGATTTGTCACTAAGTATTTAGAAAAAACACTTTCGAGTGGCATTCTTTAGCAGTATTTCGAAAAGCGTCAAAGACAGGATACTCTTAGATAGACCAAACTATGTCTATGCCTGAAGGGAATAATTTTTCCGTCCCTGCCTAAACGTTGTGCAATGCATCTGTTGGACCCTGTATACCGTTTACCGTACACCACAAGATCGTCGTCTAGCGCGCGGGGTTTATGGGTGCATATCTAAAAATCAGATCTTGGCACGTCGTCGAACTACCATAGCCTCGCTGAAAGCTGCAAGCACATAAAGAATACATTACTCGCGTGAGCAAGATAAAGCCATTCTCTGTGCGCTGAACATACTTCCCCATTTCCTAATCTTCACAGAGGCGGAGGTCATAGATACGGATTTTTTTATAACATACTTCCCCATTTCCTCATCCCCACAAAACCGGAGGTAATGGATATGCATTTTTTATGACTTGTGAACCATTGTTGAAAGTTTAAAGTTAAGTTCTGAGTTGACTTTAAGAACGGCAAAAACCACAGGATCCATTTTCTTGAAACCCAAAATCAGGGATCATATGAGAAAGGTGCTTTGAATTCTTGAACGAGAATGGTATCTCATATAATCGATATCTAGAGCTTTTTTTTCGTTGTTATAAAGATAGAATGGGATAGGACTAATTTCAAAATAATAAATCTATTCGTCTTTCAAGAAAATATAATAAAAAGTTACACAATAGTCTGGTTGAAACTTTTCCAAGTAGGTCTCAAATAGTTAATATTTATTTTATTAGACCAAACATATTAATACTATATTTGTCAGACCTAAAAGACCATAGGACTAATTTAAAAATATTTTTTTCTTAGACAGGCGAAAACGCTGTCAGCGATGTTTGGCCCATATGACTTCTTGCTATTTGTAAGCAGCAGCTAACAGCAGTGCCTAGTTTTTTGGTATATTGATCAGTTGTAGTCTAAGGGCCAACTTCACCATCTTAAATCAGTTTGGACCAATAGGAAAAGACCTTATTGAAACGCAATTTGACGGAAGCTGTCAAAGCTCTCTGAATATCAGTGATTTCTATTGAGATATTGAATAAAATCGTGAAAATTCGACTGTATTATAAATAAGACCACTTTTTGATTCCAACATGATGCTTTTGTACAGAGAAAATAGGACAACTTTCATGTATTTTGATTTCTGTGATAAATTCACATTTAACAATCGGTTATTCCCAAAGCCAATGGGAATGCGGCAAATAATAGGTCGATTTTCTAGCTGTTAAATTTGGCAGCAAGTTTGGACGTTTGTTAATGCATGGCAATCTCGAATCTGTTAAGTTCAATATTCTGAGTGTTTATGTGTTATCATTATACCTACATTCCTGTTGAATAGTGTAGATTTGTCTGTATTTGCAAGAAAATAGAATATAAAATACAATCTTTTACATTTACTGGTTTTGAATTTAAAGTAGGAACACAAACATAGTACTTATGATAGTTGGCGCTAGATTGATAACACTTCTTGAAGAATATTTGAAAAGTGTGAACACCATCATGGTCTGTTATCAAATTGCAAATGATGTATCTGAAAATTCTTACATACAGTGGACCTTCGTCATAGTTTACTATCCTGATTATGATCATCTTTGGCAGATGAACAAATATAAGAAAGCTTTTATATAGCATGCTGCCCTATCAACACAGATTTAACATACAGGTCGCCTAGCCGTGCGGATGCAGTGGTCGGGATGAATATCACGGCAGCAACTGATGTCTGTTAACAACGTATGAAGTGAAACTCGCTAACTTCACAAATTTTAAGATTTTTAACAATTTCTTTGAACATGATGAAAGATATGTCTGATTTGGCAAGGTAATGTCGCAGCCAAATGGCAGCCGGTCTTTCTGGATGCTGCCCAAGCAGATCGAAAAAAACTTCTCACATAGTAGCCTTCCAACACTTTCGTGTCAGGATGGAAAGATTGTATCTGACTCGAAAGCCAAGGCTGAAGTGCTTGCCAAGATCTTTGCTGCCAACTCCACCATGGACGCCCCCCAACAAAGCTTCTGGTCTGGACTTGATTGTACTGAAGAGGTGTGCAGCGGAGCTTGCTCCAGTCTTTTCGCGTCTCTCTCAGATATCTTATGAATCCAGAAAACTGTAAATTTGATCATGTCCAACCCATCCCAAAAAAAGGATCTAAAACCGACCCTTACAGCTACAGGCCTATAGCTCTGCTTTCTGTTATAAGTAAGGATGAGAGGTGCATAAATTGCGAGCTTCTGGACTAGAAAGGCTTTGCAGATGGGTGGCTGACTTTCTCTCTGGCCGCAAGGTATCCGTCATGATTGACGAGATCTCCTCTTCATCCCGCAAGATCAACGCGGGTGTTCCCAAGGAATTGGCCTTGGTTCCGACACGGTTCTTCTTGCATATCAACGACCTCCTTTCCTGTACGATCAACCCAATCCACAGCTTCGCTGATGACAGCACTCTACATGCAGGGATTCAGAGTGACAAGCCGATTTCTGCAGCTGAGCTGGAAACAATCTTGTACAGTTTGATGCTTCCAAAACACAGTACTGTACTGACGAACAAAAAGCGTCCTAGCGCTCATCCGGTTTCGATGGATGGCCGGGTTCTGACAAAGAGCCGTTCATTTCGGCTGTTCGGAGTCCAGATCACCGAGGACTTGATCTGGCACGAACACATCGCGTCAATAGCGGTAGCTGCTGGGCTAAGCTATTTGTTCAGGGCTAAGAAGTACTTTTCTCCGCATGACCTTCTCACTCTATACAAGGCCCAGATAAGAGCCAGCCTCGAGTATTGGGGTGGTGCCGCCCCGACTACATTATTTATGCTCGATGCTGTCCAGAGGTGGGCTGTTCGACTGATCGATGACTCTTCTCTAACTGACAGTCTCGGGACCCATTCACAACGGCGGGCCGTCGGTGATCTAGCTCTCTTCTACCACTACACCAAAGGGCTTTGCTCCTCAGAACTCTCTTCCATGATGCTGCGCGCGATGTGCTAGCCATACAGACTCGCCTGGCTTTGACCTTTCATCCTAACCGTGTCGAATTTCGTACACCCAGAACTGGCCTATACGACCGCTCGTTTGTCCCGGTGTCGAGATTGTGGAGCAATCTACAAGAGGAAGATTTTTCCAATACTACTAACCTTACTCAGTTCAAAAATCGTAATAACAAAATTTCTTTATATATATATACAGAGGAAGCCTCCTACTTCCATTGTATGATGGCTGGGGAGCTAGCGCAACATAATCACTAGCTGCACTCGGCACTTGAAAAAACTTTAACTGTAAAAAGGCGAACTTAATGGTATTTCCAATGTAGCCAAAAATGGTGCTGGAAATCGCCAGCGGACCAGTCGAGAAAAAAGTCTGGCAACAGTGTTGTTCTGAAAAAGAACTGAGTCACGACTTGGATAGTGATGGGACATTTTATTGATACTGATCGGTGAACGAAAATAACTGGATGACGCACCGCACTGCAAGTAGGAAAGTGATTTTTCTCAGGTACCAAACGGAACGGTCAAATAAGAATTCCATCTGACACGCATGGAACATGTGTCGAAATCAGGTTTAAGTATTTTATGGAAATTTTTTATTGATATCGATGAATTTCTAGAACATCCAAAGGTCTAAAAAATCTTTGAAAAATTTTAAGATCCCCAGTAAAATATATAAACATAACCAACAATCAAGTGAGTGAAAAACCTTTCTGAAGCAAGTATCGAGAACGGCTCCAGGGTCGCGGGGAAAGTGGAAAATCTCTGACATGTGAGGCTACTGAAATCAGCCTTGTATGGTCTAAACTGCTAAATATTACCAAGCTATTCAATCGCCTTTTCTTTCAGTGAAACCAGTGTAGGACTGGTGCATATTCCAAATTCTTATAACAGAACCAATTTATATATTCATGTTTTTTTGGTGCGCATTTTGAGCTAGTTTTTCACTCATTGTAGAAACATACAGAACTTGAAGCAGCTCGGACTGGTGTTGTCTACTGTCTTTTGCTTTGATTTCCATCTTTGAATGCAGCCATGATGTTTGCTCGTTGTCTACTATTATTTTTTTTCGATGCTTCATCATAGTAACACGGAAAAGGACAAAGAAACGAAAAATATGCTTCATTGACATTACTGCACGTGACACGACATGACAGTTGTTTAATGTTGTTTTAGAAACACATTTAGGACCAACGGTATTAACTAAGGTAGAGTATTTTAAACAGAAGAAAACACTATATCTCTGAGCCACAGAAACAAAGCGAATCTCAGGCTTTCGATTCTCCCATCACTAGTGTGATATAATGACAATTTGTCCCTCCTTGGATTACTTGAAATAGTGATCTGCTTTCTAGTTCGTCTCATTACGTTGCGTTCAGTTCTAGGAACTGGTTCGTGAACAAACTACTTTATGCAATAATACCAGTCTGTCAGTCGAGATAACGTTAAAACTATTCAATTCATATTTTTTAACCGTTCCAATGCATTCCACTGTTTGCAAATGTATTCTCGCATCACTAACATTGTGAGACACTAATGTCAAATGTCAATTCTTCTTTGGTCTATTCTCTTTCTCCAACGTTACTGCAGTCTATGTGTTGTTGTTTTAAGCTTGTGTTATTTATGAAAAATGGATTTTCCGTATAAAAAGTGCTCCCTCCAAGATCTTTCTTGTGCAGAATTACATATTACACTGTCGTGTACACGTTAAATCTGCACTTACCCCCAAATACGTGGTTATGTTGAGTGTACTATGTACCATCACCGATGGTGCGTCTGATTATACACTGAAATCAAAACAAAAAACTGCAACTGCAATTGTGTGTATGAATCTTGAAATCTTAAACAGTTTCGGACCAGTGGTGTCAAAATGTCGTTGAGGAATTGGAAAGAAGTGTACGAATGTGTTGAAACACAGCACCTAACAAACATTTTACTGAAAAAGCTTTTTCATGTAAGGGTTTGAAAGTGCAAGTTTGCAAATGTAGGATAAACTATTAACACACAGTAGGTGATGTTCAGTTAATATAATCACATATGGATTACAAAAGATGCAATAAACATGGAGAAACCTTCAGCTAAATTGAAAAAAGTGGATTTTACTCAGACATCAAGCATTTTTTTTAAATTTTGGCTCAGTTTTTTATAAGTTCATAATACTCGTATTCAATATAATAATATATGATAAAATAATATAATTTACAGTGTTTTGTTTTGAATACTTTGATGCTATTTGCTGCCAAAAATTTTACGGAGAGATCTTGAGGCTGATTATGTATATTTGACGGACTGTTTGGTACTCGCACCATATTGGTGCAGAATAATGGTTTGCTAAATTGTGAAATCGGCCCTACATGATATTTAAGATTTGCATAACGTTGAATTATTTTTTGAGCAACCACAGCTTCGAAGTAATACGTGAACAACTTTATAACAGAAAACTGTGTTTATCTAGACCCCTAATCCAATTAATTACAGGAAATTGATACTATCTGAGGATGGCTTCAAGTAGAAGACGTTAAAGCTAAAAAATCTAACAAATAAGATTCTTTGCTCTATCTTTTGGTGAAATTAGTGCGAATGTAGTTTTGGAAACGAATAGATATTTTTCAAAACCATAATCAGTTTTGGAATATATTCCTAATATGTAAAAATTTCACAAAGTAATTTAAATTCTGTTTACATTTCCAAGCATGTAAGCAATCAACATTTTTTCCCGCTGTACCTGAATGCATAGCAGCTGTTGCAGCGAATCTCTTTGAACGCACCGAGAAGCGACATTTTTGGAATATTTCCCTGTTGCCAGCGTTCTGAATGAATTATATATTCATTTGCATCGTATAGCCCGACCTGTACGCTCTAAATCAAACGACTTTTTCAGAGGTAGGTAAAGACAGGGGGTCGCAGAGTCATAAATTTCAATAGGAGAGCACATAAAGTACCATCAGAAATGTAAACTCCATAAATAGAGCGCTCAAACATCTTCATTATTTCTATGCAAACAAGATCTGTATATAAGTTAGGGTGAAGAAGTACTTGCTTGCATAATGTATAGGGTTATTCAAGGTGATCCCAAATTTTGGTAGGGTGTTATACATTTGCATTGTTTCTAAATAAATAGCTTTTTAGTTGGAATATTAAAACATAACCGTCTCAACACTGAAATAAATTAAAAACTTTACTATGTTACCTTAAAGAGGGGAGCGAATGCTTGGTACAAAAATAAAAACAGATTACACAGATTTTAATACGGTTGGCCAAGCCCCAGATATGAGATTTTTAGTATAGCTTCAAGCTAAACTTGTCCCTCAATATTATTATTATATACTGAATTATTCAAAAATGGTTGCTACATGACGAAGAAGGCCTCATACTAACTATTTATCACTTCTTATCAAACATTTTTAAATATAAAATCTAATTGTCAAGCTGATATAGTGAAGTTAGCAGGATACAATTCAAAATGATTACATTATTTACCTAGGGAGAAAAAGCTGCTAGTCAGTATAGCATTGCGGGAAATGATGATGATTTCTGCGGTTGGTAGTGAAGAAGTTTTATTGGCGACGAAACGTAGCAATTCTGACAGCCTATAATTCAGCCTACGGTAGCACAGTCACTATGAATGACCCTGTAAGCTAAGGAACAAACGTGCATATGTTGGGAGGGTATCCCAAGCAATAAACTCCTTGAATACATATATATTCCTCTATAAATGGAATGAAACAAGTTTTAGCGTTTCCATGCAAAAATAGCTAGAGGTATGCGCGAGAAATTTTTGTTGTTAGGAAGATTGCTGACGACTAGACAGATTTACCGAGCATTCATTAATCTATAAGGAAATTCCGCTTCAAAATGAAGCTTGTATCTTCCATAATTCATCTGAACATGAAGCTGATGGTTCATTTTCTGCTTTTAATTGGCTTTCTTTGCCACTTCACCCGATGTACATTCACGATTTGCCTTAATTTATGTCTTATGCATGTTCGATCTTACGGCGTGTGATTTCCCTCTGGCGTTGTCATCCACGCTTTTATTGATGGGTTAATTTTCAATCATAAAATATCGTTATATTTGCCGACAGTTACTTAACTTCGAATGTAATAAATAACTGTAATTTTTGTAGTATTCGCAGATGTCCAGGACTGAAGTCATTTACTGCAGTGTATTTATGGATTTATAATTTTTGAGACTGCCTCAGAGTACGTCCTCTGCTTTCCTAGGAGAAGCTTCAATTTAGGATGCAAATGTTGAGTCCCACACTCCATTAGTTACACCTGTGGCTTGATTCTAAATGTGTTTCGACCGTTGAAATTGATTTCGATGGCGCCTTATGACGATATACTTGATTCGCTATGATAATTTTGACATCTGATATTGATCTATATTCAAATTATTATAGCTAATCAAGTATATCGTGACGAAGTGCCATCGAAATCAATTTCAACGGTCGAAACTCATTTACAATCAAGCCGCTGAGGGTAGGTTAGCTTATAAAAAACCATAATCCAAAACGTTGTATGACTTTAGTGTATTGTGAAAAATAGCGCCATCTTTTGGGCGAGTCTCCTACTCGCCAGAGCTTAATTGCCGATCTCTGCTTTTCGCGAACCCCGGCGCACAAGCCGCCTGGCGGCGTCTGTGAGGACCGTGACAGTGGATCGCCTTCTAGACTGACGGGAAGTGATCTCCGACATTCTAGATGTCGCTTTGTCGTACACCCGGTTTTTTCTCGAAGCTGTAATGGGGACTATATACACCTTGGGAAAAAACATTATTATACATTATGATGAGGAAGAGAGATGGAAATATACAAAAGTATGTAGGTGCGTGAAAGACACTCGATTGTAGGATCCTATGTGGCAGCGTCGGAGTGTGACGGACAACGGGGTAAAGTAGAAGAGTGATAAAAGAGAGAGATGGCAGAACGGGCGCTGGCGCCTACCGCTTAGACAGATGCGCTCAACAAATGCGATTTGTTTCTCCCATTCACAGAGTTGCCGATACCAATATGTCATATTTCTAAGAAATCTAAGTCTACCCAAATTTCGGGAAAAATAGCTGCGGATTCCACATAAGAGTATTCCAAAAATGAAAAAAGTTCAAACTACTAAAATTGTATTAATGTTTCATGGTTCAAATCATATTTTTCATGTTTGTATATTGTTGCATAAATGATTTTGTAATCCCTATTCTTGTTGCCAGTAGAGATACAACAGTATTGAGAGAAATCATGGACCGCTAAATAGGGCTACAACTACCATATGACTATCAAATAGTAGTGATAAACAGGGTTTGTTTATAGCACAGTTGCCTGGTGTGGCGAATTTGCGCCATAAGGCGATTTGACAACTTTGAAGGACAACTATAACGGTTACTATGGTGCCGGTATTCGGGAATCTGGCAATACCTGATGATTCCTAACGTTTATTACCCCAGATTGTTTGCTGACTTGCGCAGTACAACATGACAATCAACGTGACTGAGCACCTGGTAACCCTGGTTTAAGGTGTTATATTTAAAGAGCTTGGGGCAGTTAGGTATCTAGGTCACATTTTTTAATGTATTTCGAGAAATCCGTAATGTTGAGTAAATACTAGATCACGTTTCTTGCTTAGTTTGCTAAAAATTCTACAATAGACGTACATTTTGAGAAACAGAGATTTGGTGACGACAAAATCGTAAAAATATAACGCATTTTCGTAAAATAATTTCTTTGTTGAAAAGACTGTGGCTTGATGACCCATTGAACGAGTATTGTGTCCCGCTCCGCTTTGAATATTCGAAACACTATACTCCAGCAGCATTCAGCTTCAATGTTAGCTTTATGAAGTTCTAACGTCTAGGCCATGCTGATTAAAAGCTTGAGTGAATCAACACTTAACTCTAAATTCCCCGCAATTCGGGAAGCTCTACTCAAATTGGCAACACAGCGTATCTGCCTATTATTCTCATTCGTGATACAGGTCTGCGGTTAACGGTAGGAAATATGTACGAATAGCGATGAAAGTAGACGAGCCGATGCGCTGTTGCCAAGAAATGATTTCCCATGTATAACAATGGTTTTTCCTAAGGTGTATATATATATGTTACAGGCAAAGCCCGAAGCGCGGGCAATCCGAGGAATGACTAGTCATTTCGCGAAGTGGCCAGAATATTCGGTCAAAGTCCGAAATACTCTTGAGTTCCGGACATTAACTGCGGCTCTTTTAGTCAATCCTAGGAGTGACTGACCCACCTCGTCAAAGTCCGAAACGAAGAAACGCTCATCGGACTCTGACTAGGCGATCCTAGATGTGGCGAAAATCGGACTTGGACTAAATAATGTTAATTAAATAATAAACATTTATTAACAAAATATACTTCTCATATAGGCACACAAAATAAAAACTCTGTTGAGCGAAACTTCTTCTGCGGTCTTGGTTTTTAAGGGACGCAAAATTACGAATTTACTTAAGTGATCCTGATAGTTCATTATAAATTTGAAGTCACCGTCACGGCACGTTTGCATGTCGATCAGATCAACTTGTGCCCGCGCTTGTATTTCCTTAAAAAGCAATGGTTTTACAACCAAACCCCGTTTGGGATGTTTTTTCTTCTTTTGACACGTTTTACATAGGTCTAAATAGATCGAGATACACTCTTTCGTAACATTTGCGTATTTATTTTTCAGCACCTTTATCGTTTGATCCCTACCGCCATGACCACATTCACGGTGAGCTGTGTGTATTACGTCGAACAGTTCCTTGTCTGTGATGTAGAATTTAACGTTTGGGTCGTCTAACACGGGTGTGATCAATTTCTTCACATTTCCAACGTGCCAAATATCATACCTTCTTAATCGTCGGTATTGCAGTGACGTTTTCGTCTTAGCGGCCTTAGCAGTTTCCACTTCAGCAATCAACTCGTCATATTTCTCTTGCGTTTCGATATGGAACGAACCCGACGATCTCTGTACACTACGCACTCTTTCCATAAATTTCACCTTCACTTCATCGAAGTTGTCTTCCTCAACGGTCCCGACAGTTGTCTCACTCATTTTAAATGCAACACAGAAATAAGGTTAGGAACATGTCATCTATAGCAGTGCTTGTGCTCAACTGAATGCGCAACAGTCAGAGTCCGATCTTCGCCCCATCTAGGATTGCCTAGTCAAAGTCCGGAGAGCGTTTCTTCGTTTCGGACTTTGACGAGGTGGGTCAGTCACTCCTAGGATTGACTAAAAGAGCCGCAGTTAATGTCCGGAACTCAAGAGTATTTCGGACTTTGACCGAATATTCTGGCCACTTCGCGAAATGACTAGTCATTCCTAGGATTGCCCGCGCTTCGGGCTTTGCCTGTAACATATATATAATTCCGCGGATATGGAGGCAGAGTACAAAATACGGTAGAGTAGCAGAGCGAAGCGAGGTACAGTGCAGTCAATGGTGGCATAAGAATTAGTCAGGCATACTGTGGTGTATATAAATGTTTTATCAAGTTAAATAAATCAGTGCATTTCTTTTTGTGGAATCCAGTGTTTTAATCCACATCCAAAAGAACCCAGAAAAACGCTACAGTATCATTAAGAATCCAACGAGATCTAAAGCTGGGATCCTTAATTATTTTAGAATGCTATTGGGTTTTTGATTTTCTCTTCGCTTCTCTTATTTTCCGCTCTCGGGATCTGTTTGGCTGCACTGTGCACCGGGTAGTCATGTCTGCGTGTTCTCTCATAAAGTCACTATTTTTGTTGTGTAAAGTGTCAGTTTTTCCGTGAAAATTTGTCTCTGGAAGAAGACTGAATATCTGTAAGCCTGCTGCATTGCAATAGTTAATTGCTGGGGCAAGTAACACTTGATTGACAAATCTAATTCCTGCGTTCATGTTTTTTGCCGTCTGTTGTTGTTGCACCGCATTAATAAAGTAATGATGACTAGGAACATTTCAAGTGAAGCATCCAAGGAAAAGCTGGTAAACAAGGTATGATGAGTTTTTTCCCGGCTAGAAGGCAAATTTGATAAAGTGTTCGACAAAATTCATGACATTCATGATTGATTTAGCAAAATTACTGGATGACCGGAAAGCATCAGTTCCCAATAATAGCAAATCGATTGCGAATTTAGACTTCAAAGTACATTTCTTAAAATAGATGCACAAGAAAAATACTTACGAATTTTCGGACTAGAAGAGATGTGAATCCAGTATTAGTAGTCAAACTGTTCCTGAATGAGTATTTGGATGTGAAGTGTAATGATGATGATGATTTTGATGCTGTATTCCGTGTGGCCAACGGTAGTAGCTAAAACACCGATTCGTATCTAATCTCAAGAAAGGATATGTGATTATGTCTAAGAAATCTGATCATAAGGGTACAAACTTTTTGATCAGGCGAAGGAAAGACATGGGACCAAAAGTGCCTAGTCGTCTACAAGAATAAAGTATGGTAGAAAAATGGTTTTGAAAAATGGACTGATTAATCGACGCTCAAACTGTGTGTTGACCAAGTTGGTTTTCGAGGTACCTCTACAATATTTTTTTGCAAATAATCATTCAATTTCTTTCTAGAGTCTATATGAATACATCGATTTCTATTTCATGGCAACTAGGGAACTACTATGTGTTTATTATTTTTCCTTTTTGGAGGAATCAATCTGCTTATATTTCAATTGTTTTATTTGTTTGGATATTAGTGTGATTGTCTAGTGTTATTTTCTTAGTTTATATTATCTGTGCCCTGTATTAGACCTAATAGAATAGCTTTTTTCTTTCCTTAATACTTACTCCTGTCGTTTCTATATGCTGCCTATTTCTTGGATATATTTC